>OU343052.1:48228132-48553254 GCA_910593695.2 Ocypus olens | reverse complement strand
CTCGTCTTTCTGATGAAAAAAAAGTTAAATTCAATAGTCTACGATGATTATTAAGAAAGTTGCATTTTTTAACAAATTTCCAAGGGGTTTACTCATGTCTTTTTTTCGAGTTTTCATCAAAAATTAAAAATCTCTAATCCGACTAATTGACGTACGAGGAGCTCAGATTTGCAATCCGCGTTCAATTTAGAGTTTTCGTTTGGCCGCTACGGCCGATCAAAGTCTGAAAAATCAATTCTTTTCTAAAATTTTCTAAAATGTTCACGGTGACTGTCTAATTTTTTTGCTATTGAAGATAGCTGAAATTTTTTAACGGCAATCAATTTCTCTTGTCTTTCTGATGAAAAAAAAAGTAAAATTCAATAGTCTACGATGATTATTAAGAAAGTTGCATTTTTTAACAAATTTCCAAGGGGTTTGCTCATGTCTTTTTTTCGAGTTTTCATCAAAAATTAAAAATCTCTAATCCGACTAATTGACGTACGAGGAGCTCAGATTTGCAATCCGCGTTCAATTTGGAGTTTTCGTTTGGCCGCTACGGCCGATCAAAGTCTGAAAAATCAATAATTTTCTAAAATTTCCTAAAATGTTCACGGTGACTGTCTAATTTTTTTGCTATTGAAGATAGCTGAAATTTTTTAACGGCAATCAATTTCTCTCGTCTTTCTGATGAAAAAAAAGTAAAATTCAATAGTCTACGATGATTATTAAGAAAGTTGCATTTTTTAACAAATTTCCAAGGGGTTTACTCATGTCTTTTTTTCGAGTTTTCATCAAAAATTAAAAATCTCTAATCCGACTAATTGACGTACGAGGAGCTCAGATTTGCAATCCGCGTTCAATTTGGAGTTTTCGTTTGGCCGCTACGGCCGATCAAAGTCTGAAAAATCAATTATTTTCTAAAATTTCCTAAAATGTTCACGGTGACTGTCTAATTTTTTTGCTATTGAAGATAGCTGAAATTTTTTAACGGCAATCAATTTCTCTCGTCTTTCTGATGAAAAAAAAGTAAAATTCAATAGTCTACGATGATTATTAAGAAAGTTGCATTTTTTAACAAATTTCCAAGGGGTTTGTTTACTCATGTCTTTTTTTCGAGTTTTCATCAAAAATTAAAAATCTCTAATCCGACTAATTGACGTACGAGGAGCTCAGATTTGCAATCCGCGTTCAATTTGGAGTTTTCGTTTGGCCGCTACGGCCGATCAAAGTCTGAAAAATCAATTATTTTCTAAAATTTCCTAAAATGTTCACGGTGACTGTCTAATTTTTTTGCTATTGAAGATAGCTGAATTTTTTAACGGCAATCAATTTCTCTCGTCTTTCTGATGAAAAAAAAGTTAAATTCAATAGTCTACGATGATTATTAAGAAAGTTGCATTTTTTAACAAATTTCCAAGGGGTTTACTCATGTCTTTTTTTCGAGTTTTCATCAAAAATTAAAAATCTCTAATCCGACTAATTGACGTACGAGGAGCTCAGATTTGCAATCCGCGTTCAATTTGGAGTTTTCGTTTGGCCGCTACGGCCGATCAAAGTCTGAAAAATCAATTCTTTTCTAAAATTTTCTAAAATGTTCACGGTGACTGTCTAATTTTTTTGCTATTGAAGATAGCTGACATTTTTTAACGGCAATCAATTTCTCTTGTCTTTCTGATGAAAAAAAAAAGTAAAATTCAATAGTCTACGATGATTATTAAGAAAGTTGCATTTTTTAACAAAGATAGATAGATAGATATTTATTTATTTACGTTGCCACCAATATAATGTATATACATGGAATAATTTAACCTAAATATAACATTTAGCGGATGTACACGTCACAAAAATTAAAAAAAACAGCAGTAACAGTAGTAAAAGAGTATTGATAAAAGATTATTAAAAGATTAAAATAGACTAGAATATAAAAAGGTAGTACATTACAGTTACTCAGCATCATTGATGAATGCGTTGAACGAGTAGTAGCATTTGTTAATGAGATATTCTTTTAATAGCTTTTTAAAAGTTTTAATGCTCTGGTCTAGTTTAATCTTGTCAGGCAGTTTATTAAAAACCAGCAGGCCTGAATATTTCGGTGATTTCTCATACAAAGCGCTATTATGGCGTGTAATAGAGATATTGTTTCTGTTTCGTGTATAATAGTTGTGGTTATCACCATTTTTAGCAAAAGAACTCATATTCTGATATACATAAACAGCAGACTTATATATGTATATAGATACTAAAGTAAGTATTCTGTAATTTATAAATACATTTTTACATGATTCGGTTCTTTTCATATTGAATATTAATCGCATTATGCGTTTTTGTGAAACAAACAATCTATTTACATTAGCTCTGCCCCATATTAATATATTATAGCTAATATAAGGATATCCTAATGCGTAATATATATTTACCAATGATTCTGTGGACAGCGTTCCTTTTAATTTTAAAATAGCATAATAGGCACTATTTAGTTTATTGGCTATATAATTTATCTGCTCGGACCATGATAGCCGATCGTCTAAATAACTGCCTAGGAATTTTGCACACATTGAGCCGTTTACTAATCTGCGCTCTGGTATTTTCCTATTGTAAAACTGGATTTCTATTGTTTTATCAGTATTGAGGAGTAGATTATTTTTATTGCACCATTCAGTTATTTCAGACTTGACGGTATTTACTTTTCTCAAGAGTTCTGATTGAGTACGAGCAGATACAATTATAGTTGTATCATCAGCAAAATTTAATATATGGCCTTCGCTTATATATTCCACAAGATCATTGATAAATAATAGAAATAATACAGGGCCTAATGTTGAACCCTGCACCACACCAGTGTCTATTTTATACGTTCCAGATGTCTTCTTATTCACTTCAGCATAGATTTGCCTGTCTGTTAAGAATGACACGATCAAATCATTCACTACGCCACGAATACCAATAGCATCTAGTTTGACACGCACAAATAAAGGGTCAATAGTATCAAATGCGCGCGATAGATCGAAGAACAGTCCAACAACACACATCCCTTGGTCCATTTTCGTGTTGATTTCTTCTAGAAGGTCAACGCTGGCTGTCTCTGTAGATTTTCCTACTCGAAATCCGTGTTGGTTGTCCTTCAATACGTTGGATTTGTTCATATAGGCCCATAGTTTAGTAACCAACTCTTTCTCGATGAGTTTCGAGTATAGGTTAAGGATGCATACTGGACGATAGTTTATTTTTTCAAATTTAGAACCTTTTTTGAAGATGGGAATGAGTCTGGCGATTTTTAAATCATTGGGAAATACTCCAGTTTCAAATATTAAGTTTATTAAATAAGTAAATTTCCAAGGGGTTTACTCATGTCTTTTTTTCGAGTTTTCATCAAAAATTAAAAATCTCTAATCCGACTAATTGACGTACGAGGAGTTTAGATTTGCAATCCGCGTTTAATTTGGAGTTTTCGTTTGGCCGCTACGGCCGATCAAAGTCTGAAAAATCAATTCTTTTCTAAAATTTTCTAAAATGTTCACGGTGACTGTCTAATTTTTTTGCTATTGAAGATAGCTGAAATTTTTTAACGGCAATCAATTTCTCTCGTCTTTCTGATGAAAAAAAAGTTAAATTCAATAGTCTACGATGATTATTAAGAAAGCTGCATTTTTTAACAAATTTCCAAGGGGTTTACTCATGTCTTTTTTTCAAGTTTTCATCAAAAATTAAAAATCTCTAATCCGACTAATTGACGTACGAGGAGCTCAGATTTGCAATCCGCGTTCAATTTGGAGTTTTCGTTTGGCCGCTACGGCCGATCAAAGTCTGAAAAATCAATTATTTTCTAAAATTTTCTAAAATGTTCACGGTGACTGTCTATTTTTTTTGCTATTGAAGATAGCTGAAATTTTTTAACGGCAATCAATTTCTCTCGTCTTTCTGATGAAAAAAAAGTAAAATTCAATAGTCTACGATGATTATTAAGAAAGTTGCATTTTTTAAGAAATTTCCAAGGGGTTTACTCATGTCTTTTTTTCGAGTTTTCATCAAAAATTAAAAATCTCTAATCCGACTAATTGACGTACGAGGAGCTCAGATTTGCAATCCGCGTTCAATTTGGAGTTTTCGTTTGGCCGCTACGGCCGATCAAAGTCTGAAAAATCAATTCTTTTCTAAAATTTTCTAAAATGTTCACGGTGACTGTCTAATTTTTTTGCTATTGAAGATAGCTGAAATTTTTTAACGGCAATCAATTTCTCTTGTCTTTCTGATGAAAAAAAAAGTAAAATTCAATAGTCTACGATGATTATTAAGAAAGTTGCATTTTTTAACAAATTTCCAAGGGGTTTGCTCATGTCTTTTTTTCGAGTTTTCATCAAAAATTAAAAATCTCTAATCCGACTAATTGACGTACGAGGAGCTCAGATTTGCAATCCGCGTTCAATTTGGAGTTTTCGTTTGGCCGCTACGGCCGATCAAAGTCTGAAAAATCAATTATTTTCTAAAATTTCCTAAAATGTTCACGGTGACTGTCTAATTTTTTTGCTATTGAAGATAGCTGAATTTTTTTAACGGCAATCAATTTCTCTCGTCTTTCTGATGAAAAAAAAGTTAAATTCAATAGTCTACGATGATTATTAAGAAAGTTGCATTTTTTAACAAATTTCCAAGGGGTTTACTCATGTCTTTTTTTCGAGTTTTCATCAAAAATTAAAAATCTCTAATCCGACTAATTGACGTACGAGGAGCTCAGATTTGCAATCCGCGTTCAATTTGGAGTTTTCGTTTGGCCGCTACGGCCGATCAAAGTCTGAAAAATCAATTATTTTCTAAAATTTTCTAAAATGTTCACGGTGACTGTCTATTTTTTTTGCTATTGAAGATAGCTGAAATTTTTTAACGGCAATCAATTTCTCTCGTCTTTCTGATGAAAAAAAAGTAAAATTCAATAGTCTACGATGATTATTAAGAAAGTTGCATTTTTTAACAAATTTCCAAGGGGTTTACTCATGTCTTTTTTTTCGAGTTTTCATCAAAAATTAAAAATCTCTAATCCGACTAATTGACGTACGAGGAGCTCAGATTTGCAATCCGCGTTCAATTTGGAGTTTTCGTTTGGCCGCTACGGCCGATCAAAGTCTGAAAAATCAATTATTTTCTAAAATTTTCTAAAATGTTCACGGTGACTGTCTATTTTTTTTGCTATTGAAGATAGCTGAAATTTTTTAACGGCAATCAATTTCTCTCGTCTTTCTGATGAAAAAAAAGTAAAATTCAATAGTCTACGATGATTATTAAGAAAGTTGCATTTTTTAAGAAATTTCCAAGGGGTTTACTCATGTCTTTTTTTCGAGTTTTCATCAAAAATTAAAAATCTCTAATCCGACTAATTGACGTACGAGGAGCTCAGATTTGCAATCCGCGTTCAATTTGGAGTTTTCGTTTGGCCGCTACGGCCGATCAAAGTCTGAAAAATCAATTCTTTTCTAAAATTTTCTAAAATGTTCACGGTGACTGTCTAATTTTTTTGCTATTGAAGATAGCTGAAATTTTTTAACGGCAATCAATTTCTCTTGTCTTTCTGATGAAAAAAAAAGTAAAATTCAATAGTCTACGATGATTATTAAGAAAGTTGCATTTTTTAACAAATTTCCAAGGGGTTTGCTCATGTCTTTTTTTCGAGTTTTCATCAAAAATTAAAAATCTCTAATCCGACTAATTGACGTACGAGGAGCTCAGATTTGCAATCCGCGTTCAATTTGGAGTTTTCGTTTGGCCGCTACGGCCGATCAAAGTCTGAAAAATCAATTATTTTCTAAAATTTCCTAAAATGTTCACGGTGACTGTCTAATTTTTTTGCTATTGAAGATAGCTGAATTTTTTTAACGGCAATCAATTTCTCTCGTCTTTCTGATGAAAAAAAAGTTAAATTCAATAGTCTACGATGATTATTAAGAAAGTTGCATTTTTTAACAAATTTCCAAGGGGTTTACTCATGTCTTTTTTTCGAGTTTTCATCAAAAATTAAAAATCTCTAATCCGACTAATTGACGTACGAGGAGCTCAGATTTGCAATCCGCGTTCAATTTGGAGTTTTCGTTTGGCCGCTACAGCCGATCAAAGTCTGAAAAATCAATTATTTTCTAAAATTTTCTAAAATGTTCACGGTGACTGTCTATTTTTTTTGCTATTGAAGATAGCTGAAATTTTTTAACGGCAATCAATTTCTCTCGTCTTTCTGATGAAAAAAAAGTAAAATTCAATAGTCTACGATGATTATTAAGAAAGTTGCATTTTTTAACAAATTTCCAAGGGGTTTACTCATGTCTTTTTTTCGAGTTTTCATCAAAAATTAAAAATCTCTAATCCGACTAATTGACGTACGAGGAGCTCAGATTTGCAATCCGCGTTCAATTTAGAGTTTTCGTTTGGCCGCTACGGCCGATCAAAGTCTGAAAAATCAATTCTTTTCTAAAATTTTCTAAAATGTTCACGGTGACTGTCTAATTTTTTTGCTATTGAAGATAGCTGAAATTTTTTAACGGCAATCAATTTCTCTTGTCTTTCTGATGAAAAAAAAAGTAAAATTCAATAGTCTACGATGATTATTAAGAAAGTTGCATTTTTTAACAAATTTCCAAGGGGTTTGCTCATGTCTTTTTTTCGAGTTTTCATCAAAAATTAAAAATCTCTAATCCGACTAATTGACGTACGAGGAGCTCAGATTTGCAATCCGCGTTCAATTTGGAGTTTTCGTTTGGCCGCTACGGCCGATCAAAGTCTGAAAAATCAATTATTTTCTAAAATTTCCTAAAATGTTCACGGTGACTGTCTAATTTTTTTGCTATTGAAGATAGCTGAAATTTTTTAACGGCAATCAATTTCTCTCGTCTTTCTGATGAAAAAAAAAGTAAAATTCAATAGTCTACGATGATTATTAAGAAAGTTGCATTTTTTAACAAATTTCCAAGGGGTTTACTCATGTCTTTTTTTCGAGTTTTCATCAAAAATTAAAAATCTCTAATCCGACTAATTGACGTACGAGGAGCTCAGATTTGCAATCCGCGTTCAATTTGGAGTTTTCGTTTGGCCGCTACGGCCGATCAAAGTCTGAAAAATCAATTCTTTTCTAAAATTTTCTAAAATGTTCACGGTGACTGTCTAATTTTTTTGCTATTGAAGATAGCTGAAATTTTTTAACGGCAATCAATTTCTCTCGTCTTTCTGATGAAAAAAAAGTTAAATTCAATAGTCTACGATGATTATTAAGAAAGCTGCATTTTTTAACAAATTTCCAAGGGGTTTACTCATGTCTTTTTTTCAAGTTTTCATCAAAAATTAAAAATCTCTAATCCGACTAATTGACGTACGAGGAGCTCAGATTTGCAATCCGCGTTCAATTTGGAGTTTTCGTTTGGCCGCTACGGCCGATCAAAGTCTGAAAAATCAATTATTTTCTAAAATTTTCTAAAATGTTCACGGTGACTGTCTATTTTTTTTGCTATTGAAGATAGCTGAAATTTTTTAACGGCAATCAATTTCTCTCGTCTTTCTGATGAAAAAAAAGTAAAATTCAATAGTCTACGATGATTATTAAGAAAGTTGCATTTTTTAACAAATTTCCAAGGGGTTTACTCATGTCTTTTTTTCGAGTTTTCATCAAAAATTAAAAATCTCTAATCCGACTAATTGACGTACGAGGAGCTCAGATTTGCAATCCGCGTTCAATTTGGAGTTTTCGTTTGGCCGCTACGGCCGATCAAAGTCTGAAAAATCAATTCTTTTCTAAAATTTTCTAAAATGTTCACGGTGACTGTCTAATTTTTTTGCTATTGAAGATAGCTGAAATTTTTTAACGGCAATCAATTTCTCTTGTCTTTCTGATGAAAAAAAAAGTAAAATTCAATAGTCTACGATGATTATTAAGAAAGTTGCATTTTTTAACAAATTTCCAAGGGGTTTGCTCATGTCTTTTTTTCGAGTTTTCATCAAAAATTAAAAATCTCTAATCCGACTAATTGACGTACGAGGAGCTCAGATTTGCAATCCGCGTTCAATTTGGAGTTTTCGTTTGGCCGCTACGGCCGATCAAAGTCTGAAAAATCAATTATTTTCTAAAATTTCCTAAAATGTTCACGGTGACTGTCTAATTTTTTTGCTATTGAAGATAGCTGAAATTTTTTAACGGCAATCAATTTCTCTCGTCTTTCTGATGAAAAAAAAGTTAAATTCAATAGTCTACGATGATTATTAAGAAAGTTGCATTTTTTAACAAATTTCCAAGGGGTTTACTCATGTCTTTTTTTCAAGTTTTCATCAAAAATTAAAAATCTCTAATCCGACTAATTGACGTACGAGGAGCTCAGATTTGTAATCCGCGTTCAATTTGGAGTTTTCGTTTGGCCGCTACGGCCGATCAAAGTCTGAAAAATCAATTATTTTCTAAAATTTCCTAAAATGTTCACGGTGACTGTCTAATTTTTTTGCTATTGAAGATAGCTGAAATTTTTTAACGGCAATCAATTTCTCTCGTCTTTCTGATGAAAAAAAAGTTAAATTCAATAGTCTACGATGATTATTAAAAAAGTTGCATTTTTTAACAAATTTCCAAGGGGTTTACTCATGTCTTTTTTTCGAGTTTTCATCAAAAATTAAAAATCTCTAATCCGACTAATTGACGTACGAGGAGCTCAGATTTGTAATCCGCGTTCAATTTGGAGTTTTCGTTTGGCCGCTACGGCCGATCAAAGTCTGAAAAATCAATTATTTTTTAAAATTTTCTAAAATGTTCACGGTGACTGTCTAATTTTTTTGCTATTGAAGATAGCTGAAATTTTTTAACGGCAATCAATTTCTCTCGTCTTTCTGATGAAAAAAAAGTAAAATTCAATAGTCTACGATGATTATTAAGAAAGTTGCATTTTTTAACAAATTTCCAAGGGGTTTAGTCATGTTTTTTTTCACGATTTCATCAAAAATTCAAAATCTCTAATCCGACTAATTGACGTACGAGGAGCTCTGATTTGCAATCCGCGTTCAATTTGGAGTTTTCGTTTGGCCGCTACGGCCGATCAAAGTCTGAAAAATCAATTATTTTCTTAAATTTTCCAAAATCCTCAAGGTGACTGACTAATTTTTTTGCTATTGAAGATAGCTGAAATTTTTTAACGGCAATCAATTTCTCTCGTCTTTCTGATGAAAAAAAAAGTAAAATTCAATAGTCTACGATGATTATTAAGAAAGTTGCATTTTTTAACAAATTTCCAAGGGGTTTACTCATGTCTTTTTTTCGAGTTTTCATCAAAAATTAAAAATCTCTAATCCGACTAATTGACGTACGAGGAGCTCAGATTTGCAATCCGCGTTCAATTTGGAGTTTTCGTTTGGCCGCTACGGCCGATCAAAGTCTGAAAAATCAATTATTTTCTAAAATTTTCTAAAATGTTCACGGTGACTGTCTATTTTTTTTGCTATTGAAGATAGCTGAAATTTTTTAACGGCAATCAATTTCTCTCGTCTTTCTGATGAAAAAAAAGTAAAATTCAATAGTCTACGATGATTATTAAGAAAGTTGCATTTTTTAACAAATTTCCAAGGGGTTTACTCATGTCTTTTTTTCGAGTTTTCATCAAAAATTAAAAATCTCTAATCCGACTAATTGACGTACGAGGAGCTCAGATTTGCAATCCGCGTTCAATTTGGAGTTTTCGTTTGGCCGCTACGGCCGATCAAAGTCTGAAAAATCAATTCTTTTCTAAAATTTTCTAAAATGTTCACGGTGACTGTCTAATTTTTTTGCTATTGAAGATAGCTGAAATTTTTTAACGGCAATCAATTTCTCTTGTCTTTCTGATGAAAAAAAAAGTAAAATTCAATAGTCTACGATGATTATTAAGAAAGTTGCATTTTTTAACAAATTTCCAAGGGGTTTGCTCATGTCTTTTTTTCGAGTTTTCATCAAAAATTAAAAATCTCTAATCCGACTAATTGACGTACGAGGAGCTCAGATTTGCAATCCGCGTTCAATTTGGAGTTTTCGTTTGGCCGCTACGGCCGATCAAAGTCTGAAAAATCAATTATTTTCTAAAATTTCCTAAAATGTTCACGGTGACTGTCTAATTTTTTTGCTATTGAAGATAGCTGAAATTTTTTAACGGCAATCAATTTCTCTCGTCTTTCTGATGAAAAAAAAGTTAAATTCAATAGTCTACGATGATTATTAAGAAAGTTGCATTTTTTAACAAATTTCCAAGGGGTTTACTCATGTCTTTTTTTCAAGTTTTCATCAAAAATTAAAAATCTCTAATCCGACTAATTGACGTACGAGGAGCTCAGATTTGTAATCCGCGTTCAATTTGGAGTTTTCGTTTGGCCGCTACGGCCGATCAAAGTCTGAAAAATCAATTATTTTCTAAAATTTCCTAAAATGTTCACGGTGACTGTCTAATTTTTTTGCTATTGAAGATAGCTGAAATTTTTTAACGGCAATCAATTTCTCTCGTCTTTCTGATGAAAAAAAAGTTAAATTCAATAGTCTACGATGATTATTAAAAAAGTTGCATTTTTTAACAAATTTCCAAGGGGTTTAGTCATGTTTTTTTTCACGATTTCATCAAAAATTCAAAATCTCTAATCCGACTAATTGACGTACGAGGAGCTCTGATTTGCAATCCGCGTTCAATTTGGAGTTTTCGTTTGGCCGCTACGGCCGATCAAAGTCTGAAAAATCAATTATTTTCTTAAATTTTCCAAAATCCTCAAGGTGACTGACTAATTTTTTTGCTATTGAAGTTAGCTGAAATTTTTTAACGGCAATCAATTTCTCTCGTCTTTCTGATGAAAATAAAGTTAAATTCAATAGTCTACGATGATTTTTAAGAAAGTTGCATTTTTTAACAAAATTTCCAAGGGGTTTAGTCATGTTTTTTTTCACGATTTCATCAAAAATTCAAAATCTCTAATCCGACTAATTGACGTACGAGGAGCTCAGATTTGCAATCCGCGTTCAATTTGGAGTTTTCGTTTGGCCGCTATGGCCGATCAAAGTCTGAAAAATCAATTATTTTCTAAAATTTCCTAAAATGTTCACGGTGACTGTCTAATTTTTTTGCTATTGAAGATAGCTGAAATTTTTTAACGGCAATCAATTTCTCTCGTCTTTCTGATGAAAAAAAAGTAAAATTTAATAGTCTACGATGATTATTAAGAAAGTTGCATTTTTTAACAAATTTCCAAGGGGTTTAGTCATGTTTTTTTTCACGATTTCATCAAAAATTCAAAATCTCTAATCCGACTAATTGACGTACGAGGAGCTCAGATTTGTAATCCGCGTTCAATTTGGAGTTTTCGTTTGGCCGCTACGGCCGATCAAAGTCTGAAAAATCAATTATTTTTTAAAATTTTCTAAAATGTTCACGGTGACTGTCTAATTTTTTTGCTATTGAAGATAGCTGAAATTTTTTAACGGCAATCAATTTCTCTCGTCTTTCTGATGAAAAAAAAGTAAAATTCAATAGTCTACGATGATTATTAAGAAAGTTGCATTTTTTAACAAATTTCCAAGGGGTTTAGTCATGTTTTTTTTCACGATTTCATCAAAAATTCAAAATCTCTAATCAGACTAATTGACGTACGAGGAGCTCTGATTTGCAATCCGCGTTCAATTTGGAGTTTTCGTTTGGCCGCTACGGCCGATCAAAGTCTGAAAAATCAATTATTTTCTTAAATTTTCCAAAATCCTCAAGGTGACTGACTAATTTTTTTGCTATTGAAGTTAGCTGAAATTTTTTAACGGCAATCAATTTCTCTCGTCTTTCTGATGAAAATAAAGTTAAATTCAATAGTCTACGATGATTTTTAAGAAAGTTGCATTTTTTAACAAAATTTCCAAGGGGTTTAGTCATGTTTTTTTCACGATTTCATCAAAAATTCAAAATCTCTAATCCGACTAATTGACGTACGAGGAGCTCAGATTTGCAATCCGCGTTCAATTTGGAGTTTTCGTTTGGCCGCTATGGCCGATCAAAGTCTGAAAAATCAATTATTTTCTAAAATTTCCTAAAATGTTCACGGTGACTGTCTAATTTTTTTGCTATTGAAGATAGCTGAAATTTTTTAACGGCAATCAATTTCTCTCGTCTTTCTGATGAAAAAAAAGTAAAATTTAATAGTCTACGATGATTATTAAGAAAGTTGCATTTTTTAACAAATTTCCAAGGGGTTTACTCATGTCTTTTTTTCAAGTTTTCATCAAAAATTAAAAATCTCTAATCCGACTAATTGACGTACGAGGAGCTCAGATTTGTAATCCGCGTTCAATTTGGAGTTTTCGTTTGGCCGCTACGGCCGATCAAAGTCTGAAAAATCAATTATTTTCTAAAATTTCCTAAAATGTTCACGGTGACTGTCTAATTTTTTTGCTATTGAAGATAGCTGAAATTTTTTAACGGCAATCAATTTCTCTCGTCTTTCTGATGAAAAAAAAGTTAAATTCAATAGTCTACGATGATTATTAAGAAAGTTGCATTTTTTAACAAATTTCCAAGGGGTTTACTCATGTCTTTTTTTCAAGTTTTCATCAAAAATTAAAAATCTCTAATCCGACTAATTGACGTACGAGGAGCTCAGATTTGTAATCCGCGTTCAATTTGGAGTTTTCGTTTGGCCGCTACGGCCGATCAAAGTCTGAAAAATCAATTATTTTCTAAAATTTCCTAAAATGTTCACGGTGACTGTCTAATTTTTTTGCTATTGAAGATAGCTGAAATTTTTTAACGGCAATCAATTTCTCTCGTCTTTCTGATGAAAAAAAAGTTAAATTCAATAGTCTACGATGATTATTAAGAAAGTTGCATTTTTTAACAAATTTCCAAGGGGTTTACTCATGTCTTTTTTTCAAGTTTTCATCAAAAATTAAAAATCTCTAATCCGACTAATTGACGTACGAGGAGCTCAGATTTGTAATCCGCGTTCAATTTGGAGTTTTCGTTTGGCCGCTACGGCCGATCAAAGTCTGAAAAATCAATTATTTTCTAAAATTTCCTAAAATGTTCACGGTGACTGTCTAATTTTTTTGCTATTGAAGATAGCTGAAATTTTTTAACGGCAATCAATTTCTCTCGTCTTTCTGATGAAAAAAAAGTTAAATTCAATAGTCTACGATGATTATTAAGAAAGTTGCATTTTTTAACAAATTTCCAAGGGGTTTACTCATGTCTTTTTTTCAAGTTTTCATCAAAAATTAAAAATCTCTAATCCGACTAATTGACGTACGAGGAGCTCAGATTTGTAATCCGCGTTCAATTTGGAGTTTTCGTTTGGCCGCTACGGCCGATCAAAGTCTGAAAAATCAATTATTTTCTAAAATTTCCTAAAATGTTCACGGTGACTGTCTAATTTTTTTGCTATTGAAGATAGCTGAAATTTTTTAACGGCAATCAATTTCTCTCGTCTTTCTGATGAAAAAAAAGTTAAATTCAATAGTCTACGATGATTATTAAGAAAGTTGCATTTTTTAACAAATTTCCAAGGGGTTTACTCATGTCTTTTTTTCAAGTTTTCATCAAAAATTAAAAATCTCTAATCCGACTAATTGACGTACGAGGAGCTCAGATTTGTAATCCGCGTTCAATTTGGAGTTTTCGTTTGGCCGCTACGGCCGATCAAAGTCTGAAAAATCAATTATTTTCTAAAATTTCCTAAAATGTTCACGGTGACTGTCTAATTTTTTTGCTATTGAAGATAGCTGAAATTTTTTAACGGCAATCAATTTCTCTCGTCTTTCTGATGAAAAAAAAGTTAAATTCAATAGTCTACGATGATTATTAAGAAAGTTGCATTTTTTAACAAATTTCCAAGGGGTTTACTCATGTCTTTTTTTCAAGTTTTCATCAAAAATTAAAAATCTCTAATCCGACTAATTGACGTACGAGGAGCTCAGATTTGTAATCCGCGTTCAATTTGGAGTTTTCGTTTGGCCGCTACGGCCGATCAAAGTCTGAAAAATCAATTATTTTCTAAAATTTCCTAAAATGTTCACGGTGACTGTCTAATTTTTTTTGCTATTGAAGATAGCTGAAATTTTTTAACGGCAATCAATTTCTCTCGTCTTTCTGATGAAAAAAAAGTTAAATTCAATAGTCTACGATGATTATTAAGAAAGTTGCATTTTTTAACAAATTTCCAAGGGGTTTGCTCATGTCTTTTTTTCAAGTTTTCATCAAAAATTAAAAATCTCTAATCCGACTAATTGACGTACGAGGAGCTCAGATTTGTAATCCGCGTTCAATTTGGAGTTTTCGTTTGGCCGCTACGGCCGATCAAAGTCTGAAAAATCAATTATTTTCTAAAATTTCCTAAAATGTTCACGGTGACTGTCTAATTTTTTTGCTATTGAAGATAGCTGAAATTTTTTAACGGCAATCAATTTCTCTCGTCTTTCTGATGAAAAAAAAGTTAAATTCAATAGTCCACGATGATTATTAAGAAAGTTGCATTTTTTAACAAATTTCCAAGGGGTTTACTCATGTCTTTTTTTCAAGTTTTCATCAAAAATTAAAAATCTCTAATCCGACTAATTGACGTACGAGGAGCTCAGATTTGTAATCCGCGTTCAATTTGGAGTTTTCGTTTGGCCGCTACGGCCGATCAAAGTCTGAAAAATCAATTATTTTCTAAAATTTCCTAAAATGTTCACGGTGACTGTCTAATTTTTTTGCTATTGAAGATAGCTGAAATTTTTTAACGGCAATCAATTTCTCTCGTCTTTCTGATGAAAAAAAAGTTAAATTCAATAGTCTACGATGATTATTAAAAAAGTTGCATTTTTTAACAAATTTCCAAGGGGTTTAGTCATGTTTTTTTTCACGATTTCATCAAAAATTCAAAATCTCTAATCCGACTAATTGACGTACGAGGAGCTCTGATTTGCAATCCGCGTTCAATTTGGAGTTTTCGTTTGGCCGCTACGGCCGATCAAAGTCTGAAAAATCAATTATTTTCTTAAATTTTCCAAAATCCTCAAGGTGACTGACTAATTTTTTTGCTATTGAAGTTAGCTGAAATTTTTTAACGGCAATCAATTTCTCTCGTCTTTCTGATGAAAATAAAGTTAAATTCAATAGTCTACGATGATTTTTAAGAAAGTTGCATTTTTTAACAAAATTTCCAAGGGGTTTAGTCATGTTTTTTTTCACGATTTCATCAAAAATTCAAAATCTCTAATCCGACTAATTGACGTACGAGGAGCTCAGATTTGCAATCCGCGTTCAATTTGGAGTTTTCGTTTGGCCGCTATGGCCGATCAAAGTCTGAAAAATCAATTATTTTCTAAAATTTCCTAAAATGTTCACGGTGACTGTCTAATTTTTTTGCTATTGAAGATAGCTGAAATTTTTTAACGGCAATCAATTTCTCTCGTCTTTCTGATGAAAAAAAAGTAAAATTTAATAGTCTACGATGATTATTAAGAAAGTTGCATTTTTTAACAAATTTCCAAGGGGTTTAGTCATGTTTTTTTTCACGATTTCATCAAAAATTCAAAATCTCTAATCCGACTAATTGACGTACGAGGAGCTCAGATTTGTAATCCGCGTTCAATTTGGAGTTTTCGTTTGGCCGCTACGGCCGATCAAAGTCTGAAAAATCAATTATTTTTTAAAATTTTCTAAAATGTTCACGGTGACTGTCTAATTTTTTTGCTATTGAAGATAGCTGAAATTTTTTAACGGCAATCAATTTCTCTCGTCTTTCTGATGAAAAAAAAGTAAAATTCAATAGTCTACGATGATTATTAAGAAAGTTGCATTTTTTAACAAATTTCCAAGGGGTTTAGTCATGTTTTTTTTCACGATTTCATCAAAAATTCAAAATCTCTAATCCGACTAATTGACGTACGAGGAGCTCTGATTTGCAATCCGCGTTCAATTTGGAGTTTTCGTTTGGCCGCTACGGCCGATCAAAGTCTGAAAAATCAATTATTTTCTTAAATTTTCCAAAATCCTCAAGGTGACTGACTAATTTTTTTGCTATTGAAGTTAGCTGAAATTTTTTAACGGCAATCAATTTCTCTCGTCTTTCTGATGAAAATAAAGTTAAATTCAATAGTCTACGATGATTTTTAAGAAAGTTGCATTTTTTAACAAAATTTCCAAGGGGTTTAGTCATGTTTTTTTTCACGATTTCATCAAAAATTCAAAATCTCTAATCCGACTAATTGACGTACGAGGAGCTCAGATTTGCAATCCGCGTTCAATTTGGAGTTTTCGTTTGGCCGCTATGGCCGATCAAAGTCTGAAAAATCAATTATTTTCTAAAATTTCCTAAAATGTTCACGGTGACTGTCTAATTTTTTTGCTATTGAAGATAGCTGAAATTTTTTAACGGCAATCAATTTCTCTCGTCTTTCTGATGAAAAAAAAGTAAAATTTAATAGTCTACGATGATTATTAAGAAAGTTGCATTTTTTAACAAATTTCCAAGGGGTTTACTCATGTCTTTTTTTCAAGTTTTCATCAAAAATTAAAAATCTCTAATCCGACTAATTGACGTACGAGGAGCTCAGATTTGTAATCCGCGTTCAATTTGGAGTTTTCGTTTGGCCGCTACGGCCGATCAAAGTCTGAAAAATCAATTATTTTCTAAAATTTCCTAAAATGTTCACGGTGACTGTCTAATTTTTTTGCTATTGAAGATAGCTGAAATTTTTTAACGGCAATCAATTTCTCTCGTCTTTCTGATGAAAAAAAAGTTAAATTCAATAGTCTACGATGATTATTAAGAAAGTTGCATTTTTTAACAAATTTCCAAGGGGTTTACTCATGTCTTTTTTTCAAGTTTTCATCAAAAATTAAAAATCTCTAATCCGACTAATTGACGTACGAGGAGCTCAGATTTGTAATCCGCGTTCAATTTGGAGTTTTCGTTTGGCCGCCACGGCCGATCAAAGTCTGAAAAATCAATTATTTTCTAAAATTTCCTAAAATGTACACGGTGACTGTCTAATTTTTTTGCTATTGAAGATAGCTGAAATTTTTTAACGGCAATCAATTTCTTTTAACTTCAAAATAACGGTATTTATTTCCAAAGGCCACTCTCGTTATTTTTCAATTTGGAAAGGATTATATTGAGAGAAATATCAAGAAATATAATATGTCATGCGATCTATAAAAGTGAACTAAAATCGTTTGGCACAATCTCCACAAATATTTAATGCTCTGTCCTCAGTGGTATTGCGGATCATGATAAGTTCAGAATAAATGTTTGTTAATATTTGTTATGTAAGAAGCTTCTACTTCGTTATACATGCCTCTATATGGAATAAAACACTTTTTTACTTTGTTTGAATAACACTTTGAGTTATTTGACAGCAGTTTCGGCAACTCAGCTTGCCATTATCAAAACTAAAACGTGATTTTTGCTTTCTTCCTTAATTTCTATAACCAGATTTTTCGAATTTCCTAACTGAATGTATTTATACTCCCTAAAGTTACGATGGTAGCAGGCATTAGAAAATTTCCATTGTTTAATAAAATTTCATTGGAAATTCTTTTAAAGTCCATTAATGCGTGGTATTGTGTGTTTAATTGATGACCGTTTTAGGAAATGTTGCATTCGTGCAGAGATTATGGCGAATATCCGTGCCGTGACGAGGGGTGCGGGGTGTAATCCAGGTGAATTAGTGCGTTTAATCAGGGCCACTTGAGAGGAGGATGCAGAGACGAGGGTGACCACGAAGAGGGTAGCGCCGGGAGCAGGGATGGGTTTTCGGGGCTGCAGGTAATCAACATCCAGACACCTATGATATACGCACGGGGGTTGAAAGGAACGTGTTTGTAGCGGATTATCCCAACTGGCTATCGACCGATAAGAAATCCTTGTATCAACGGGATATTTAGATGGTGGGCGAAAACTAGGGATTCTTGAGAGGATTTGAATTTACCACGGAAATGATAAAATCGTTGAAAAATATTAGGGTTGCCAACCTATACAAAGAACTGTTTTATTATGCGACAGATTTAATGTGGGTAATAGTAATAAGAAAAGAAAACGCCGGGAGTTGACGCATTCGGCTTCTGCGCCGGACCAGCGATTGCTACAGTCAAGAAACATTGGTCCGGTTCTGAAGTTGAAGATGGGCGACCCTGTGCCATTCGCCATTGAGCAAAATAGGGCTTTAGAGTAGGGCTGGAATTTTTCTTCGACGATTTAGAATTTCGAAGGTTCGAAGATTCGATGATTCAAAGAAAACGTTCGAAGGTTCAAAGATCTGAAGATTCATCTAAAATCTTTGAAGATTGAATTTTAGAAAAAGATCCGAAGATTCATCTTCGATTGAAATTTAGAAGTTTCGCAGTTTCTAAAATCCGAAGCTTCGAATTTTCAAAGCCTCGAAGTTTTGAGTTCTGATTTGTCAGAATACTAGCCACAAAAGTACCGAGCACAGGAAAGTTGATTTTTGCATTTAGGTCAAATGTGGACAGCTCAGCAAAATTTAATACCAAATGAAAGGTCGATTTTCCTAGAAATTTTGGAATTTTTTTACCGCTAGGTTCCGGAGATATATGTCCGAAAATTTGCCAATTTTACATGGTGATAATAGGGAAGAAAAGAAAGGTCAAATCGCACATTCATGGAATACGTATACCTCTCCGTTCGTTGAGCGAATAAAAACTGTTTAGATACTGACGCGACACCAAACTGATTGACCGTAGCGGATAGGGTTCTGCTATTAAAAAATCGTATGCTTCGAAACTTCACTACTTCGAATCTTCTAAAATTTCGAAAACTTCGAAACTTCTAAACTTCGGATCTTAGAATTTACGAAAAATTCGAAAACTTCACAGTTGACAAGCTTCGAAGTTGCCAAGCTTCTACAAGAAGAATCTTTGGGTAAGGATTATTAAATGTTTTGGAATATATAGGAGATGATATTTATGCAGCAAACTTCAACGCCAGAACCCAGCGGCGGCTAGATGTTCGGCGAGGAGGCTATGAAAGAAAATTTGACCAAAACAGCATAGGAATTCATCTACAGGAGTAGAGCATGAGCGACATCTCTGTCTTAGCCTCCTCTTCGAAGATCCGCGACTGACAGAACCAAACGCTTTTTTATGTCAAGAAATATAATAGCAGATCTTTGGCTTCCTAACAATTACCTTCTACAGTCTGGATAGAAAATTGTTCGTGACTTAATATTATTTATTGCTTATTTTTAATAAAGGTCTTTAGAACGGGAAACCATAATTTAAAACAGCATAAAAGTGTATTTGTCAACGAAATACGATTCGGGGCTGGCGTGCATAATTTTTCTTTATTTGCAAGGTGGAAACGGACACGTAGGAGTGGCGTTTTAAAAGGGTTCGTGGTAAATCACGAAAGTTGGGCACCGCGCGTATGTATGTACGTGTAAATAAAATGTCTGGTAGCGGCCCTCGGGGGCGCGAGTTTTGAGTTAGAGGGTGTAACGGTGTTCCTGTCATCTCGTGAGGATTTCCCAGGCGCCGCGCATTACCGGCACAAACTTCCAACTCTTGTGGCGCGGGCGAATAAAACACAATTACCCGCGGTCCCGTAATGTAAGGCCCTTGATTTACGCCCGAGCCGCGGTTAATGAGTGCAAGAATTCCACCCCCCGCTCACCCCCCAGGAGAAAAATACGCGGTGGGTTCTGGCTGCTGATAAATTGGTCATCAAGGAAACTGAAACGTTGCCCCTGAAGGGGTTTGATGCATATCCTGCATCGTTGTTTACTAAAGTTATGAATTGGTGTTTTACTCGTTCCGCGTTTAATACATATTCAGTTTTTTTAAATATATTGTTCTTTTTGAGTGGCGTAAAAATTATTTTCTTGGGATCCCCATTCGATACATTTTGAAAATGGAGGGAGAAAGATTAACATGGTTCAATAATCCACATTGTGTACATAAATGAATATCCCAACTTTGGAGGACTATTGAAAGAAAACTAAACAAAGTACAAACTTGTTGTTAAGCGGAAATCAAAAATAACAGTTTTAAATGACACCAGCTTGAAGAAGACCTACCGCTCGATTCATCACGTCTAAAGTCAAATGTAGTCGTTCCATTCTTTTTTTTTAAGGAAGGATGACTGATGGAAATTTTGGGTTGGGGAATTATGGATGATATGGGACAGCGTAGGTCATTCAGCCACAATCGATTATTTGTAGATATTATTCATATATAAATGAAAATGGACAACTACAAACATCCATGCCCTCGCCGGGATTCGAACCCAGAACCCGTCGCATTAGTTCTGGCGCGCTAACGCACGTGGCTGGCGGGCCGGCTTAAGCACAGTATTTTCAACGTAGTGAATTAACAAAGCACTGGAGACCGATTAAAATCGAAGAATTGATTTTTGACAATATCATGTTTATCGTGTTTTTGTTTCCATTTCAGGCGTTTAAAAAAATAATCTGTCTTGAGTATTGCAAATAACAAATGCGTCAAATGTGCAATGTAAGCAATGCAAAGTTTATTTTTATGATTTTGTAAAGACATCCCTAGAATTTTCCAATGTGTGTATATAGGGAAGTATATGTCAGTGACGGCTCGTGGGGTGGCTCACGGTACGGCTGAGGTAGCAGAGGTGGTAATACAGATAAGTGCGACCCCTGCATCAGTGTTGCCACCTCTGCTACTTCGGCCGTACCATGAGTCACCTCGCGAGCCGTCACTGGTATATACATATATTTGTATGTTATACAAAAACTCTACTTAATTGGCAACGGATAAAATAATAACTACATTCACATTCTCTCCGCTTGACATTATTGGAAAGCGATAGATTTCAGTACCTCCGCTTTTTCCGCTCCGGGATTGACCGATCGGAGCATTCGCAACAGTGATAAATACGAATCGGGCACGTTTCGCCTCGCTCATCAATATTTCACCCTAACCTGCAATGCAAAAAAAATCGGGCGCTTAATTAAGTGATCATTAGAGCAATTAGCGCGATGTGGGATGATGATCGATCGGCCGATCCGAACCGAACTACGCTGGGGATTTGCGAGAGGCAAGAAGGGGATGATTTAGGGATTTAAATAAAAATGGATCCGTTCGTTTTGTGGGCATTAGGTATGCCGAGATGGCGGCGGGGATCATAGATCAGCATCGGCCCCCAATGCACGCTATCGTCGCCTCCGCCATTTCTCTTCATCAACGTCTCCGGGCTTTGCGTGATCGCGCGGTGTGTCCTTATTGGTTTATTTCTCCATTGCTTCCAACTTGCCATTTAAGTCAAATAAAATATATCGTTCTTACATTCTTTGGCTTACACGTGTAGCTGAACATTAATCATGCTCCGATTAATATTTACAAACGGACAAAACTTCGTTCCTGATTTTAATTATTTTCGATGATTCAAGATTCGGAATAGCTTTTGTAGAGCATATAAACTAATATTTGATTATGATTTAAATCCACTATAAAATATATTGAAGTTGTACCAGTGTTAACCATTGTAGAAAACATGACCGCACGGATTATTCAGTGAAATCCCAGGCTGCGACAAATCATCCGATTTATCATAATACCACCTTTATGATAAGAAATAGTTGGTATCAGTTCTAACTGTCCCGGGAAGTTAGTTGATATTCTGCGGGCAATTTCGCTCGCCATCATTTTCCCCGGCGAAGTTTTCCCTCCTCGAAATCTGGGTTTAAGCTCTGAGAAGCGACGAGGAAACGTCAGCCCTTCAATCATCGCGTAATTCAAAGTAGAAATTTAAAAACCCCACCCCCAACTTTACGTAGACCGTAAATCATTTTAATCCACCAAAACACGCACATGCACGAGTATATATGGAGAGAAAAATAGGGCCGAATGTTGGGGTGATTTATGCGCGTGTTTTCCCGAACGATAATTTCATTAATATAAATATTGTAATGGATGCGCGCAATGTAAGAAGTATTAATCTAATTTATTTGTGGCCGGAAAGTAGTTCAATTACTCGGGGTAGATGTGGAGCAATAAATTCGCCGATAAATTTAAGGAAAGAGGATTATTGGAAATAACTCGGTTCCGCCCGCGAATAAATACCTAAGTTGCGAAAACGGATCTCCATTTTTGTACAAATCTTGATGATAATAAAAATGAGGTACATAATAAATTAGTGCTTTATATGGCTGTGCCGTTTATCACCGGACATACAATTCAGAAGCCCATAGATAAGAATTATGGTCACCTTAATTTTCTAGTTGAACAAAAGTGGCGCTGATTTGTTGTGCCAAAGGTCGGACTGGCACTCTTCCTACTTCTTGTACGAATCGCGAAAATGGGGCCATTCGGACCAGCAGGGACCATCTCTTCCAATTAACATTTTTTCATCCCCCCACGTCTCACCCCCCTCGAATCCGTAATTAACGCGAAACTATGCCCGGATAATTTAATGCCACTATTTATAACACTAAGTGTGATGTAGTAAATTCCTGGAAGAAGTTAGCATATTTTGCAGGCCTGTAATGTTCACCAGGAAGCTGCTACATTTGAAGGAATGCGCTCAGACGGGTGGCATTCCTAATGTTACCCCCATCTCAAACTAGACAACATTATTATGTTGCGCAAATGCGAGTTATATGTAGTCCCCGCAATGTTATAATAAGTTTCCATTTTAAGTACAACAGAAACCGCCCGTATCGGGGATTACCATCATTCGGAGAAAACTTTCAAAATTATGTTTGCTTTCCTAAGTGCTCTTCACACAAAATTATTAAATTACACATGGATGTTACTCATATCTTTATGCTACTAGTTTTATTATTCGTATTATGTATTCTAAAAATTATAGCTTGGTATTTCAAAATCAAAATGTTCTATCTTTTAAAGATAATTTAGTTTTTTTACGGCCGTTAATTCACAGTTTTTTTTTTCTTTAATTTCCGTTCGTAAAATTTATGATTCCTGATTCCTGAAGCATGCCAAAAGCTCGAAAAAAGTGCAATAGCGGTTCATTTTTTCACGCATTTGCGTTAAAAAAGTGCCATGGTTGTTCATTTTTTAACGCTACTTTAAAATTGTTTTGCGAAAAGTGTGTCATAAACGCTTCGCTCATGTCAATCAGTTCCGCCGATAAGCTGTCAAACTTTTAATTAAATTTATTTAAATCTACCGACACAGATTTTTTCTTGTATGTAACTTGTGAGTAAAGCAAGTTATTGTCACTCCTAGAAATTGCCAAACTTTACTATACTTTCTCCACGACCAGACGAAATAAACAAATAAAATAATCTACTGTACTCTACACTACTCTACACTGCTCTACTCTAGTCTACTGTACTCTACACTACTCTACACTGCTCTACTCTAATCTACTGTTCTCTACACTACTCTACACTGCTCTACTTTAGTCTACTGTACTGTACTGTACTGTGCTCTATTCTATTGTATCCTAATGCATTCTACTGTACTCTACTCTATACTACGCTATCTACTGTCTCTACTATACTCTACTGTACTCCACTCTACACAATTTTACTCCACTCTAACCTGCTCTAAATTCAATATCTCCGTTTGAAACACTGGTATTTATTTGTTAAAATGTTAGAATTCAAAATTTTAACAGATATGTCCCCAAACGATTCCACTCTACTCTTCTCTACTTTACTCTTGTCTATTGTACTCTACTCTACTCTAGTCTACTCTACTGTGGTCTACTGTACTCTACTCCACTGTGGTCTACTGTACTCTACTTTACTCTACTGTCATCTACTATACTGTAATCTATTCTACTGTCATCTACTCTACTCTACTATATTCTACTGTACTGTACTCTACTCTACTCTACTATATTCTACTGTACTGTACTCTACTCTACTCTACTATATTCTACTGTACTGTACTCTACTCTACTATAGTTTACTATACTGTACTCTACTCTGCAGTGGTCTACTATACTCTACTATGGTCTACTGCACTCTACTATACTCTACTCTACTCTATTCTACTCTACTCTAATCTACTTCACTCCACTCTGTATTTACTATCTCCATATGAAACGCTTCACAAGGTCTGACTCAGTGAAAAGAGTCGACTCGGAGAGTCAGGTTATGACTTACTTGAATAAATGTCATTACAAATGTCATGACAATGTATTCGCTATTTGAAAAAGTAAAAAGTATTTTTGAAAAAAACTAGAGCAAAAAAAAGGTTCTCACTTTAAAAACTTATTTTATCCCGTTCACAAAGTGGAGAGTTAAGTTTTACAGAGAGTCGACTCATCGTGAAAATACATGCTTTTAAACTTTTAAAAAGTTGACTCATTGTCTCTGGCCTAAAGTGAAGAGCTAAAAATAAGATCATTGCTTTCGAAAATTCATTATTACTACAAAATTTCAAAATTTTCACCTGCAAAAAGACAAAGCAAAAAAAAAACGCTTTATAATTTCACCATTATACATCTCTAAAAATAAAAGTCGGGACTGAGTCATTACTGAAAAAGACCTTGATATGTCACATGACTCGCCGACTCACTTTACACTGTGAGTTGACTCTTTCAGTCGACTCACTCTCAATCTCTAGTATCGATCTGTAAGAACTATCTCTAGTATCTATCTCAAAAACGTACAAGGTTAAAGGTTTATTTATCAATATGGCTAACTAAACAATTTTTTTTTGCAGCTTGATCCCAAATCGAGTTGGCTCGGTTCCGATCCGGACGTAATATTTTTCTGATCAAGAAATATCCGCTCGGGTTCTTAGATATGTCTCATTATTTATTTGTTCATTTCATTTATAGATATTTTAAATACGGATTTTCGTTAGTGGCTGAAAGGTCTCAAAAAAAGTATTTTCTTAGGATTTTTTTGACATAAGCTTGAGCCATACAGTTACACATGGCTAGGAGCAGGATAGGAAAATTTTGTAAACCGGAAGTGGCTTAACGTAATTTTCTTTTCTCGATGTTCTTCTAAATATGAAAAGAATTAAACAAATATTTTAACTGATATATTTTTTTAAATTTTTGTAAACATCCTTAATAACACAAAATCCCATATAGATGGCTTACAGTTTAATGTTAAATGTGAAGGAACTTAAAATATAATTATTTTGGACTGATTCCAAACGGTGTGGTTAGCTTTTTTAACTGTAAATAATTTTATCTCGAAAGGAAATATTTTTTTTTAGATCTTTTAACGTTGCACGTCTCGAAGAGAAGAGAATTAAAAAAAATACTAACTTTTTTTAAAGCTGGTGGAATATCAAAAACCAAACTGATTTCGAAAGGTTACACTGTCTGAAGTGTTTTTAATGTTGGTATATGTTTTTGTTGATTTCAAATGTCCCACATCTTAAAACAATACACACATCATCGAAGAGTTCGCACCTACAGAAGAAGAAGAAGAAGGTAAACTTCTTATTATAATCCGGAATTTTGATTTGAGGGTGGTTTTATGGAGAAATTGAGATATATTTTTTAAGGGGTTATGCTACTGTAACCAGCGTCCAAGCTAAGTTTTGGGACTTTATTTCGGGAAAACTACAAATGCAATATGGGTAAATTTTTATATTTTTGTCTATTTATGTACGTGTGTGTGTAAAACTAGTCATTACGAAATAGTAAAATTATCGCACGTTATTTTTTTTCGCGTCAACTAATGTTCACCGTGCTCGATTGGTCGGTGTACATGATTACGCAAATATGGTTAGTCTAAAACAAAATACAAAAATATCTTCACTAACTACATGGCATTAGCTATGGACTGACGGAGCTTTTCTTTTTTTTTCGTCTTAAATTAGGAGAAAAAAAAATCCGGAACTTTTTCGCAGTTCTCGGAGCAATAATACAAGTTATTATTATTAATATATATTGCAAATCAAAACGTACTGAGAAAATCGTCCGTCAGGCGTAAACTTGTAGTCCTCTGAACGAACGCGTGTCGGTACGGTAGTCTAACTGCTCGTCCAATTCTTCCTTCGCTACAAACATTATAACTCAAACAATACTTTGAATATCTATCTGGAACCTTTTGCATATTATTCTAAACACTTAATTTTTTTAAGACAATTTTTTTCGATTTTTTAAATATTTTACAGTAGGATAACCCCTTAAGTGCTTACAGAACCTAAAATGTTCAGGTTTGCTGTTGTAGATTATATCGACAATTTTAGGAGAATTTTTTGCATTATTTGGTATTCAATTTTTATTTGTACTCATTGTTAATCAAGATCGAGTTGCTAGCCCACCAGTAAAAAATTATTGAACCAAAGTTTCTTCATATCCAAGAGACAGTAAGTGTAATTAACGCCAGGTGCGTGAGAGCCGCGTAATGACCTAATTTATCCACTCGTCGCATCAGTGATGCGACTTTTCAACGGATTCAGTTTGTATTTTGTGAACGTCAATTGCAGAGCGCGCCGTGCATTTTGTAAGTAAATTTTGTAAGTAGGCGTGCGGTACTAAGTGACTTAAGGAGTGGGACTCATGCAATCTCACCGCTCACGTGATTGTTGTTACACTTACTGCCTCTTGGATATGAACATACTTTATTTTATTATTTTAAACTTTCTTTTCGGCAATTCAATAAAAAAAGTGTTGTTGTGACCTCCAAGTTTTGTCAAATTTGATGGTATACAAGGGATTTTTCTGAAATTTAGAATATTTATCGATTTTCCTTCAGATACTCGTTCCTTTCGAATAACCGAAGAGAAAACTTTTGGTGAATAATTAACTAGAACAATACCAGCGCGTGCAATTCCTCTTGTCAATGCGTTAATCATAGCGTTCACAATGATTGGCGCCGCCGAATAATTATATGGAAATGAAGTTGTTTAAATGACTGCGGCTCGACACACATATATTTTTGCATTAAATAATCCGGACGCTGAATAATTTCGGTTCGTGGGTGGCGGAATTAAAACCGTTAATATTAATTAACGTTCCATTTGAATTGGAATATGTATGATTATTTTTTTAATGTACGTGTACATATTCCTCGTTCCATATCGTTGCATCCAATAATGCACATTTAATAATAACATACGTGCATGAAGATGTCACTGGGTACAGACAGTTATGGGTCTTGGTACTCATGTAATCAACTACGTAGCTGACATTGACATGTTCTAGGTCATATTTGCCATTAGGTATACGAGGCAATGCGTCGGGGCCCCTCAGACAGCTCAGAGTCTTGGTGTCATGTAAGGTGACATTGACGTGTACAAGGTCATATTTACCATTAGGTGTTTGAGGCAATGGGTCAGGGCCCTTCTTTTTAATCACCGAGGTATGCCTGTATACAGAACTTAAGTATTCTTTTGATATAAAAATGTCCTCCTCGCCTCAAATTACTAATTACTAATGTGGGCGCGCATACTTTAAATAAACTGATTGAACTATTAAATAACAAATCCTAGATAATAGAGTTTCTGAGTAGTAACAAGTTCATGCTCTGCTATGGTTTTTAATTATTTTTTTTTACAGTTTTTAACAAATTGTAATTTTCTTCGGGAGATATAATCACAAGCTTCATTGAAGTATTAATTTGTACCAAATTTTTCTTGTACATATCTGAATTTGCATCTTCCTTGATGTCTGTGAAACAAGTATTTCAAAAAAGCTTTTTGGTACTTGTAAACTTTATCTAAAAGAAATACAAATTATATTAACCAAGAAAGGAATGCGGAGAACAAAGATATGCAGCCACCTAATAATCCGGGAATCTAGGAATGATTTGAAGTTTAATTAAAAGCACAGATTAGTGCGTTTTGTTATGCAATGAACCGAATCCCGTATGATAATGTAAAAACAGAAAAAAAAAGTCACGAAACGGTCCCGGAATAGTGTGCGCATTTAACTGTGTAAACGTTTAAAATATACGAGGTTTCCAGGGGGTTGGGGGCTACTTATTCCTTGGCCGTTAGTTTATTGTGCGCCCCCGTTCGTTGCGCGATTTATGAATACACTGCATTGTTTCACTTGGTGAACTGTTTATTTCGGCGTAATTAATTTTACGTTTTATCCACGATTTATATTGTTTCTCCATTACACGGGGGGTAGGGATGATAATTTTATTTTCAATTCGCACGTAATCAAATGCTGAAATAATCAGAGCCGCAGTTTGAAATTAGTAAAAGTTTCTTTATTACACGTACTTCCATTAAAACCATGTTTCATGTGCTGGCCGAGCGGAATGAGTGTGTCGCTCGATATCAAACAAGTTTTAATTAATACTTTAATTAATGGCTGGTCCAAGTTAAATCCCGGCCTCCTCGATATAATGCGGCTTCGATCATAATTTGCATATGAATGTGGAAAAAGATCGTCGTTGCATGTCTAGCATTAAGGGAAGGTCATTTTGCTTTATATTCGGAAGGTCTAATTGCTGCACCTGGCATTCGCTCTTTATCTAATGTAGGTATCTCTGACTACTCCAATTACTAAATCCGGCGATAGCTTTTTTTCGTATCGGAAACTAAGGCCTTGATCACTCACGAAAAAAATGGGAGTGACGAGTCTAAAATCTAATGCGAGGTAATCAATCTTTGTAAATGGACATAAATTATCATAATTAATGTGTCCTTTATTATTTCGAAATAATTCCTGTGTTTTTACGATTTTTTGTGTAAACCGAAATGTATTACCATATCGATCGATTTTGGAGATTATTTACAGATCTGTCGAATTATAAGTGCGGTTTGGCGGGAAGGTTTGATGTAGTCATCGGTTGAACGGCGCATCAAACAATACCGCCAAACCACAAGCGTTTAAAACGCAATGAGTAGTCGGACACTAAGCATCTTCAAATTAGATTACGATATTGTTACAATAAATTACAGTAATATCGTTTATTATTTAAGACACTTCAATTACATCTTATCATAACACTCCAAATTACTTTATGAATATGAAGTTGTAACAGTCACAAATATATCGTGATGATGGGATAGACAAAATAAGGAACATAAAGAGGCTGATCATAAGGTAGAAAAAAATCTTTGTTTGGCATAACTTTCATAACTATACAAGAAAGTAAAACAACAGCACAGACTCGTTCTGCTAGCTAAACCTTCCTGTTCAAGTTTCACAGCTTGCACAGCTCTATCCCTTCGCCACTTTCACACAGACACTCATTTCTCAACCAAGGACAATCGCAAATTTAGAAGAACATTTCAAACACAGAGTTAATCAATTAAACTTTCAGAATATACGTCATGGAACTTTAGAAACATGGTAGCAATGGTGGCAATCTTTGATATTCAAATTAGCGGAAAATCTATTCGGCTACTTCTTTGAATATTTACAAAAATATAATATTTGGAAGAAAATGTTTCACACAAATGTTGCAGGATTTTCAATGACGCATGAAATGACAGTATTAGTATTACATATAGCTACTAATATCACCATGTTTAATATTTCCTTTCCTGCGTTCAAAAAGTTATTGTAATCTATTGATTTGTAATAATTTTGTAATTGAGTTGTGTTTATTATTATTGCTTTTCTTTTATTTGTAGTTTATTCTGTGACTTTGGAGGAGATTTGATGTGTCCACTCGAGCGGCGCTGCTACGGCGCCCGGGAAGTGCGATGCATCTTAATTTCACCTAACCCAATCTTACCCAACCCTACCTAACCTAACCCAATGATTTTAAAGTACCTGCAACTTGTCTCGGGCGAACCAGCAACTCATCTCGAGTTGCTGGTTCGCCCGCGCGAGTGACCACCCCCTACCAAAAATGTATCCTTCAGATAGAAGGAAATATAAAAACCGGGCAAGAGGAGGATAAAAATTAACAAGATAAAAAATCTACAAATTAAGAGAAAAATACAAAGAGGTATTACAAAATAAATTCAGAGACCATTCAAAATAAAGACAAAAAAGAAAAATGGAAAAAATACCTGCAAACTAGAAAAATAGAAGATTATGAAAAATACAAAGAAAAGAGAAACAAAATAATTAAAGAAGCAAAACAAAAATCATAGAGGAAGTTTGATGAAATAATGAATGAGAACTATGGGCATAACCAAAAACTATTCTACGGAACACTAAAACAACTAAAACAAAAAAAAAGAACACAACATGACGAACATAGAAGAATCGCGAATGAAGACAAGATGATGGAACGATGGAGACAAGGAGAACAGGAAGAAGATAACGAAGCAGAAGAACGGGATGAAAAGTAACAAGAGAAACAGAAAGAAAAAATTGAGCAAATTAAAAACGAAGAAGTTAAAGAAGCAATAAAAACGGAAAAGCACCAGGAACAGACGATACAAGTCCGGAGATGATGAAACACATGAGAGATGAAGGTTTAACACAAATAACCAAACTAATAAATCACATAATAACGTGCGGGAAACACCAAGAGAATAGAATAAAGGAATAATTTTATAAATACATAAGAAGGATGATAAAAGAATATTGGAAAACTACAAAGCAATCACAATAACAAGCATACCAAGTAAGCTAATGACCAGGGCACTCCAAAAAAGGATGAGAGATAAACTAGAAACAACAATAGAGGGCAGCCAGTGTGGATACGGAGAAGGGAGAAGTACGCAAGACCAAATGTTCATACTCAGACAACTAAGCTAATAATAGAGAAATACACATATGCTTCGTAGATCTCGAAAAGGCATTCGACAGGATAAGGAGAGAGGACATAACGAACCAGAAGAAAGAGGAATAGAGGAGGAAATAATAAATGTAGGTAATAAAAAACACGTACAGAGAAAACAGAAATATTGTGGGAACAAATATCGAGGAATCAAAAGAATTCGAAACAAAGAAACGAGTAAAACAAGGATGCGTGCTAAGTACTTTACTTAGCACAATTGGAGGAGGCGATGAAATAAGCCAAATAAAAAATGAAGAGGCTAAAAATTGGATACTGGAAAATAGGGACAACAGAAATAATAGCAGAACTACTTTTCTAGGATGATATGGCAATAATTGCAGCAACAGAGGAAGAACAACAACAGAACATGGAAATAATAGAGAAAAAGATTGGGAAAGTGAATATGAAAATAAACTACGAAAAGACAAAAACCATGATAATAGCTAAAGGGAAAAAGAAACACGAAATAAAAAATACAAGGGAAAAACTTGAACAAGTAGAGAAATCTAGGAACAATTATACAGATCAATGGTAACGCCCGAGATGCTTATACTATTTTTTTGCCCGATCGATTGGTTAATTAAGTAATTAAAATATTTTTTCTACGTCCGTTATAAAATGTACAGATTTTTTCATTAATTTGGGTTCATAAAATATGTGATTCCTGAACCCTTCAAGTAGCGTGAAAAAAAGTGCCATAACGGTTCATTTTTTCACTCTTTTGCGTGAAAAAAAGTGCCGTAGCGGTTCATTTTTTAACGCAACTAAAAAATTATTTGCGCAAAGTGTGTCATGAAGGCTTCGCAACACGCCGCGAGTTCCGCCGATAAATATCAAACATTCGTTTCCGATCAAGACAACTTGATGATTATTATTATTTTCTTTATTTAAAACAAGTATTATTACTTATAAAAATTGATAAAGGTTTTATCAAATTTATAAATTTATTTAAAGTTACGGACGTAGAAAAAATTTTGTATGAAACTCGAGAGTAAAGCTACTTTTTTTCACTTGTAGGAATTGCCGCACTCGCCTTCGGCTCATGCGGCAATCTTTCCTACTCGTGAAAAAAAGTATTACTTTACTCTCTTGTTGCATAAATAACTATTTTTAAATGACAATCCGAAAATGTGACTTCTGTCAAGTCGGCTAATGCGCTCTGGTGTGCCATGATTTTTTATTTAAAAAAATTTAAGTTGGCACACATGTTAGGAATTGACATTCAAAACGTCAGATCTTTGTAAAAGTCACAATTATTCCGTGGTCACAATGGTTTACAGTAACCAACAAAAAACGTTACTAGTTGAAAGTTATTTTCGAAATGAGACTAAAGTAGACGGAAATTGGGTGTATTCATTCGACGCACCTTTGACCGAGTTTCAGGAAGAATTTTCTAACGTTCCCATTATTTATGATGAATTTAAAAATACCTTATCACGATCTGTTATGTCTCCGTAAACCAGGAAATGGTAGACCAGTCAAACTTACTCAGGATGCTATTAACACAGTCCAAGAAATTTTGGAAGATGAAGCTACGATTTTTCCGCGTCATTTGTCATAGCAAATGAATTTATCGGTAGGAACATAATATAAGTAACATAACCTCAGTATGTGTTACCAACTTAAATTTAAAAAAATAAAAAAATGTGGCACACATGAGGTTTTTTTTATGAACATACTTTACAACGGAGCCATGGGCCGTAAGTTGATCGAACCGTCCAAACTAAAAAAAAATGACCGATCGGGCAAAAAAGGAATTAGACCAGCGGTAACCTAGCGAAGCATGGGCGATGACAGGAAAACAAATAAAAAGAATAAATGTAATGAAGATGAGATTCCTAAGGAAAATACCATAACGAAACAAGACGAGACAGAATAAGGAACGAAACGAACAGGAAAAACTTTAAAAAAGAAAACCATTACAGGAAAAAATAACAGAAGGCAAAATGAGGTGGATTGGACACGTAAGAAGTAGGGGGGTAGCTGCCCCCTTGCGGACGCCCTTGCACAGACATCTAATAATCCAGCACATCTTCTCCTCCACTACAAAACACACACCTGGTATATCCTTCACCCATCCACATGAAGAAAATAAAATTCTTATGAACGTTAGTCCAAAAAACTCAACTCTTCGGAGTTACTGATGATTGAATTATCTTTTACGAATAGTAAACACTTATCGAGTTTTGATATTCCAATCGGTGAATTCGTCATAGTATAGACAATTCACTTTGCTGATATGGCGAAGCCTAGACTTTTTTTTTTTTGGGAGCGCAATAATACTCCAATAAAAAAAATTTATGAACACGTTCTTTCGGATTTACTGAACATTTAATTACCTCTTCCAGAAATTTTGATATCCCAAACACAGGAGGACTCGTCAACTTAGAACAATTCTATAACCCTCCCGTTGCCCGGATTTCAACCAATTTTGTCTATTAAAATGAAATCAACAACAAATAAAACCTCAATACAATAGTTAATAATAGACATCAAAATGATGGCATTTGATAAAACGAGAAAAAAGTATTAAATTTCATTTTTGGCGCCTCGCTTGCGGTCAGATTTAACCTGTCTCGCGGAACTAAATAAATTCTAAAACCCTTAATTGGTTCGATATGGGAATAATTTTTACAGGGTAAGTACAGAACACCATGGGATATTTTTTGGTGGTATTTGCTAATTGCTACGTTTTAATATACTTAATTTGGGTCTTCTTAAAGTTAAAAATTTAACTTTAAATAAAACAGTTTCTTTGTTAATATCACACTTTATTGTTTAGTGACTCGAGTTTCGATCATAAGCTGATCATTTTCAAACTTAAAGTAAATTAAATTACAATAAACACACGTATTTATGCGGAATGGAATAAGGAGGAGAATACTAGGTCGACCTGGTCGTTAATTATGGGGAAGTCCGGATTACGCTTCGCTTTGTGGATTTCTAGGGATTCGAGTAGGTCCATTTTCGGGCCTTTTTCTGCGAAGTGGATTATTTCAAGTACATCATCTTCAAAAGTATGTCGGTTCTCAATTAGGTGGTTCGCGAATGTTGAATTATTTTGGTGTAATCGGAAGGATCTTAAATGTTCTTTTAATCTGATTTTAAAGTTACGACCAGATTGCCCTATGTACACTCCTTTACAATCTTTGCATGTTAGTTTATAAATGCCTGATCTTTCTAATTTATCTATCGGAGTTTTGGAATTAAAAATAGAGTTACAAATTTGGTTCGTTGTTTTAAATGCTACATTGATATCATGTTTTTTTAGAATATTGCGTATTTTTTGGCTAACTTCACCAAAAAATGTTAATGACCTGTAAGTTTTATTATCTATTTTTGGCCCTGCGTATAAAGTTTTACTGAGGTTATTGTTACGTTGTCTTTTAATTAAGTTATCTATTGTTTTGTTTGTATAGCCATTATTATGTGCTAAGCTGTAAATCGTTTGTATTTCGTTCTTATAGCTGGTTGCTGATAAGGGTAACGTAAGTGCTCTATGGATCATTGAGTTAAATGCAGCTAGTTTGTGATTGAGGGGGTGTCTTGAGTTGGATGGTATTAGTGAGTCGGTGAAAGTTGGTTTTCTATATATTTCAAAATTAAATTGTTTGTCAATATTTGTAATTGAAAGGTCAAGAAATTTAATATTTTTGTTTTGTTCCGTTTCTACTGTGAATTTAATCTTTGGGTGTATTGTGTTTATGAAATTTAAGAAGTTATTTAATTGTCTGTCTGTTCCGGTGAAGCCGGCTAGAATGTCGTCTACGTATCTGTACCAGAACTGTATGTGTTTTTTTCCCATTTCGGAATTTAGAATGATGTTGGTTAAGTTTGCCATGAATATTTCTGCTAGCAATGGGCTTAAAGGTGAACCCATTGCCAGGCCTTCTTTTTGTTCGTAGTATTTATTATTGAATGTAAAATAATTGTGTTTTAAAACGACTTCTAATATATTTATAAATTCTGTTTGAACGATTGGGTTAACGTTATTTTTGTCAAATATATCTTTTATTAATTCAATACATTCATTTTTTGGGATTTTTGAGAACATACTCGACACGTCGAATGAAACCATTTTTATATTATTTTCTAGTTTGAATTGAGTTAATTTGTGTGTAAGGTCTAGGGAATTCTTTATTGAATATTAAAATGATCAGCTTATGATCGAAACTCGAGTCACTAAACAATAAAGTGTGATATTAACAAAGAAACTGTTTTATTTAAAGTTCCAAAATGTATCACGAAGTTAACGCCTCAACCATCAATCAATTAAAAATTTAAATGTAACTTTTTAAAGCGTTCGTAACATTTTTTCCAATAAGTCTATTAAAATAAAATCAACACCAAAGGAAGCATCAATTCAATGTTAATAATGTGTATCAAAATGATAGTACTTGATAAAACGAGAACGAAGTAATCCGTTGTTAAGACAATGTACATTTTTCGCGCACCGCTTACAATATGAATATGTTCAACTTTAGGAATTAATTGCAGAACAAGGGGTTATTGCAAAAATATAAACAATCTAAATTATGAAGATTTGGACATTTTAGAATGGGGTAGTTATTTTTATTTCCGCTAGTTTACATTTTTATTTTTCTTGCCCCCTCTACCTCTGGGCAGAATCTCACGTTTCGACACACTGTACGGCGGCGGCAACGACTATCAGGGCATCGTTAAAATGGAAAATGGACCGATTGCCAGGGAGACGGCATCAACAAAATAAACAGATTATAAAAATTTATAAACGAGACACACACAATATCTCCGTAATCAAAATCCAAAATTAAATTGGAGAAAAATAAAGGGTAGCCTTTAATTTGTACCATTACGCTACAGTATCAACACTGAAGCAGTTGAGAATAAAATAAAACAAGCGTTTGATCAGATCCATCATAATCCCCATAAACATTCCACTTTTCACTTTCTTAATATTAATTAAAACTTGCCGATGTTTAATTGTCCGAAGAAGAGATTATGCATGCACATCCGGTGTCTGAGTTGGCTTGAGGATGTCGCTCACGCTCTCGGGACAAGGGGTCCTCGAGGCGGCTACGTGTGCAGGGTCGTCCCGGGGGCGGCCACCCCCGGAGAGCGGCGCGTGACTCCGCATACGCAACGAGCACGCACCCCGAAAAATGTCAATTTGTTCTTCATTAATACGGGATATTAGATCCGACAACGCCGTAAATTTGCAGGGTCGAAGGTATTCCGGACGATTAATAATTGCACCGACGTAGTTCCATCCTGTACACACTCGCACATCGGCAAAGGGTGAATAGTTTTAATGGAGAAATTTGCACATCGATCGGCCGCTAAGTGGGCCTGCGGTTTCCGTTTCCAATTGGCCGTTGGATCACCACGATAATTACTTTACGATTGCAGTTTTATAATACAAATGAAGACTCTTTTAAATCTGTACAATACTACCAGCTATAGGCAAACGTGACTTAAAGTGGCATGTCTAATTTTAATATAGATTTCTTCGCAATGTCGCAAAAACTTAAAACTAGTTAAGTAGTTAATGGGCAATCAATCAATATTTTAGTTTAGTTTTAAGTAATAATTAATTATGTATTTTTTTTGTAATGGAGAATCCGCAAATAAACCTTATTTATTTATTTATGTCTGGTAATTATAGAGCGAGATCGAAGACTGAAGAAGTAGGCGGAGAATAGTTTTTTTTTAAGAACCGTTAAAATATTAGCCACACATGTAAAAAATATTGTTTGCCGATAAACCTCGCAACAATGAATTCTAGGCGGCAAAGGAAAGAGATACTTCGTTCACGTGCCATATTATCCCAATTCGGAGTGTATTAGCCAATAGTTGGCTATGACATCATTTTTGGCGTTGACATATAAACATTACAAAGTGTACATTTAAGCGTCTCGCCTGTCTGCATATTATTAGACACACGCTGAAGTATCCTACTGGTGGAAAAGAAATGATTAATTGAAATGTTCGGTACGATTGAATAACCTACACTCGGCGCACCGAATTGGTGGTATTATGGGTTTGCGTGATTTTCGCGTGATGTTCACTGATTGGTCAGCGCAAACGCATGTGAAGCGTATGTCACGCAGCCGAAATTTTTAATCACGCCCGTTGTATGCCATGTGTTCTCGTTTTTCTGTATTTATTTAAATGTAGTGATTACGTTCTATCCTTAAATCAGCCTTTTTCAATTACAATTAATTAGGAAGTGGTAAATAGTTAGATTTTGTGGGTTAAAGTAGAAAGATTTATATTTCCGGCACAGAACTAAAATGTGACAAGGCTGTGTGAATCAGGCTTTTCATAACGTCTCGAAAAGACGCGGAGTGAACGCAACGTGACCATACCACCTATTCAGTGCGTCGAGTATGGTCAATCTAATTGTCAGAAAAATCAAGAAATATTAAACCAAAAAAATATAACTTCATACAACAGAACCCTAAGACGTTCGATAAAATGAAATATGGTTGATATGACATTGAAGGTATCCGTTGAAACAACTGAACGCCTGCTGTGTACCTGTTTTGTAGATTTTTATTCTGCCTCAATAAATCAACTATCGTTTAAAAAAGTCCAGCCTTTGTTTTCTTGAACGCTACTCTGCTCCACTACTAGTCTCAAGTTTTAAATTTAAGTATGACAAGTTTATATCTAATACGGTAAATATGAGTAGATTTAAAACGTTACGAATTCACTTCCACTAAAAGTTGAATAACACTATTTATAGAAAATCCACACAAAACCACCGAATCACCGCCATGCGGAGAAAAAGAATAATAAGCCAAACAGCGACGACAAAAGAAGAAGAAAAAAACCACCGACACTTGTGAATAAGTATGCAAATGAGATGAATAAATTCGAGTCGATATGAGCCGAGGAATTTACTGGCGAACACATTTAAATGTACATATTTAGAACAGAAACCGATGGCTGGGGCCGAAAAGGACGGATTGAACTTTCGGGCTTAAGCATCCAGAACGGAAGCAAATGCGAACAAATCTACGCGAATGATAAATTTTATTGTGCCGGGATGTAGTTTTTATTTTTTGAAATGTTAAACCGAGGGTTGTTTTCGTATGTGTGTGTGTGTGGAGGGATGAGGGTTGTTTTGATTTCGCCTGATTTATCGCGCCGCGGAAGTTTAATTTTAATATAAATTTGTTAGCATGATGTACGTTTTACCATTTCTATCGAAATAAATGTGAAGACTAGAGAATCCAAAAGATAATAATTGTATACAGTTGACTATAAAGTTAATCATCAAATTGAAGAGTTTCAATAAATTATGATATTCAGATTAGAATAAGATGACTATTTTTCGTGAATTTAATTTAATTTATAATTATTTTATTTTATTAAATTTGTCTAGTAAATTAATTAAATAATCGGCTCATCCTAAAGAGTGGACTGAAAAGAGTCGACTCTTTGCATGACTCATGTAAAGTTGTAAAGTAAAAAGTATGTAAGGTCCTCATTTTCGATTTATCACAGAAACGGCAGAAATCACATTTCATTAAAATGGGATTAATCTTACAGGTCGATAGCCCAGACGGACTAACACCACTTTTGTTATGTATGTTATGTATAGTCACTATGAATGTAAATTGTAGTCTGAATAAAGATCATTACTACTACTCTTAAAAGAATATTTCATAGAATTGCTATTAGCTATCTGAATTTTGACGGATTTTTGATATCAGTTTTTCCATGATTGTGTCACCAAGGGATTTTTAAAGTTACAAGTTATCGGTGCCTGTAAAAGGCAAGAAAAAAGTAAATCATTTTTAACAATAACACCTCTTTAATTTAGGATTTTTCGTAGGATATTGCATTTAATCATCAGAACGCATTTTTGGCGTAAACATCTGTTAGCTCTTCCAAGCTTGTAGAAGAATTGACAGAAGAATTACACAATTAACGTATTTGAAAAACAAAAATTCCTTTATAATTGTTTTTTTTCGGTTTTTGATGGAAAAATTCGGAAAAACTAATTAGTGTCTATTGTTAAATTTTTCTTTTATTTTATAGCTAAATATATGTGGAGTATTTTGTAAAAAAAATATTGAAATTCATTGAGAGAATTTTTAGAAAATTAAGGAAATTTAGCCGCAAGGTTTTATTTTTCAAAGCTGCAATTTTGATGGAAAATTCCGAAAGACCAGTTACAACTTGTCGAATTTTCATTTTGTTTTATAGCTAAATATGTGTGGAATATTTTGTATAAAAAAAATATGGAATTTCAGTGACAGTATTTCCAGAAAATTAAGGAAATCTAGTCAAACGTTTGTATCTTTTAAAGTTGCAATATTGGTGAAAAATTTCCGAGAAACTAGTAACAACCAGTTGTCGAATGTTTATATTGTTTTAAAGCAAAATGTGTCTGAAATGTTTTGTAAAAATTTGTTAAAATTAATTGAGGGAATTTGTGGAAAATTAAAGATTTCTAGACTAAAGTTCGTATTTTTAAAACAGTAAGTTTAATGGAAAATTTCAGAAAAACCCAGTCGCTCAAGTCGCGAAAAAGTCAGTTCAAAATTTTCAAAATGTTCGTAACTAGCACAAAATCGATTATTTTTTAGACGAAAGTTCGTATTTTTAAAACAGTAAGTTTAATGGAAAATTTCAGAAAAACCCAGTCGCTCAAGTCGCCAAAAAGTCAGTTCAAAATATTCAAAATGTTCGTAACTAACACAAAATCGATTATTTTTTTATGAAGGCGCTGAAATGTTCATCTAGCCAACACTGGCGTTGCCTCTCAGCAAAGTTACGCCGGCGGTAACGTATCCTCTCCTAACCAGTAGCGGCTCGTGAAACATATTGATGGTAGAGCCACATATACAATATACCCTCTCCCCTTCTTTTTTTTAAGAAATAAAGAACGATTTATCTTCCTAGACTAAAGTAACTTAGTATTTTAGGAATAACAAATAAAAAATTCTTGCTGAGCTTGACACTACACGTATGCCTCGAAAATATCAGTTTTTTGTAACAAATATTGGGAAAAAGTGAAATTTCGTTTAAAATCAAACAAATCACAATGAACTGTTACTCAAAATCACTTATTAATATCAGGGCTTTAATATTCATGCAGAATATCAAAACGTTCTGCAGATTGATTTTTTTTTTCAACTAGAAACTCGAAAATGTTCATTTTTTTATATTAAATCTTGAGAAAAAGTGAAAATTCGTTTGAACTGTCACTCAAAATTATTTATTAATATCTGGGCTTCTGTATTAAAAAGATTAAAACATTCTGCAGATGGTTTTTGAGTTATTCAACTGAAAACTCGAAAATATCAATTTTTTTGAACAAATATCGGGAAAAAGTGAAATTTCGTCTAAAATCAAACAAATCACAATTAACTGTTACTCAAAATCACTTATTAATATAAGGGTTTTAATATTCATGCAGAATATCAAAACGTTCTGCAGATTGATTTTTTTTCAACTAGAAACTCGAAAATGTTCATTTTTTTATATTAATCTTGAGAAAAAGTGAAAATTCGTATGAACTGTCACTCAAAATGACTTATTAATATCAGGGCTTCTATATTAAAAAGATTAAAACATTCTGCAGATGGTTTTTGAGTTATTCAACTGAAAACTCGAAAATATCATTTTTTTGGAAAAAGTGAAATTTCGGCAAAAATAAAAAACAAAAGGCTGAAAGACCGCGGGTCGATAGCCGTTTAGCAGAAATAATTTTGTAAATTTTAAATGTATTATATTTGTTTAATATTGTACTGTCTGCAAATAAAGATATTGTATATATAAAAAACAAATCACAACGGACTATCACTTAACATTACTTATCAATATCAGTTCTTTCATATTCAAGCTAAATGTCAAAACATTCTGAAGATGGCTGTTGAGTTATTCAACTAAAAACCCGAAAATATTATTTTCTTGGAACAAATATTGTTAAAAAATGAAATTTCGGCTAAAATCAAAACAAATCACAACGGACTGTCACTGAAAATTATCAACTAATATCAGAACTTTAATATTCATGCGAAATATTAAAACATTCTGAAGATGGTTTTTATTAGTTATTTCACTAAAAACGAGAAAATGTCAATTTTTGTAAAATAATATTGGGAAAAAGTGAAATTTCGGTTAAAATCAAAGCAAATCACAATGAACTATTACTCAAAATCATTTATCAATATTAGGGCTTTAATATTTATGTAGAAGATCAAAATATTCTGCAGATTGATTTTGAGTTATTCAACTAGAAACCAAAAAATGTTAATTTTTGAAAAAATTTTATTTATAATCAACGCAAGTCACTTAAAATGACGTATTAATATCAAGGCTTTAATATTTATGCAAAATATTCAAGTATTTTTGAGTTATTCAACTGAAAACTCGAAAATGTCCATTTTTTTGAACAAGTGTTTGGAAAAGCTAACATTTCGCTTAAATTCCAAGCAAATGACAACGAACTGTCACTCAAAATTATTTATCAGTATCAAGACTCTAATATTCAAACAAAAGATCAAAACATTCTGAAGTTGGTTTTAGAGTTATTCAACTAAAAACTCGAAAATATCAGTTTTATTTTAACAAATATTGGGAAAAAGTGAAATTTCGGTTGAAATCAAAGGAACTGTCACTCAAAATCGTTTATCAACATCAGGGCTTTAATACAATTTTTTTTTCGGATATACGGAGCAGGTGTTTATTTTATATAAAATCATATTTATATATCAGTGGCGGCTCGTAGAACATGTTGATGTTTTAAGTGTTTTAAGAATTAATTCAAAATTCTTACTGAGATTGAAACTACTACAGGTAATGCCATTGCTCCTTGGCTCTATATAACGAGCCGCCCCTGCTCCTAACTACACTTTTTTTTGAGATTCCTTGCCATTTACTTTACGCCATCATATTTATAGCGCATTCAAAATATTGATATTTTTTCAGTAAAATATAACCCATTTGAACATAAAGAAGTTGGTATTACTTCCCATTGCAGAATTATGCATTTATGAACACAGATTATACAATAATAAAGTAATTGCCTATTTACGTTAGCAATCGAAACAGCCAACTTAAATTATACCCCGGCACCCCTACCGCCTTAAATTCCACGTAATTACATTTTTTTCATCGTTTCAGTTTCAGAAATTCCTCCCCGTCGTTTCCACTCGCGTGTAATTAATCCCGAATTAGGCCGCCGCGTATCGATTCGTTGGTATCGCGTGGAATTTTCCGAATTTACACCCTTAGAACAACAATCCTTTAATTAGAAAAAGCGCCCGAGCAGACCGCAAAACTTGGTTCTCCTTAAAATGCGCGAAACGTGCCGGGATGGGGAAATTTATGGGATGTATCGGGATCTGCACGGCAAAATGTAGATATGCCATATGGAACATGAAGGAGCCACCCCCTGAGCATGTGAGGGATTGTTCGTTGCCGCTGGCGAGATTTACGGCCGACGCTTAAAGACAAATGGAAAGATTGTGTTCAAAATTTTTAAGGCCGAATTTTCGCCGACGTAATATATATCCGGAGTTTCCCTTCACAATACGGGACGCCCTTTTTTATCATGCGGCTCTCGTGAGTTATGGAAACTCAGTTTTAGCTCAAGAAAAAAAAGTAAAAAACAAAGGCGGAATGAGTGTTTAATTAAAATATATATTTTTTTTAATTTTAGCAATATTAGAGTACATGACTTAAAAGAAATAAGATAATATATAGTTGGACAGGACAAAATTGAATAATCCCTAGGTAATGTTTAAACAATTTCTACTCTTGTTTTATTTATTTTCGAAAATGCTCAATTTTGAACGCAATTAAAAAATGCATGTTTAACAACGAACAGTTATAACCCATTAAAGAATTATTGGAATTTAAGAAGTTGATTATATTCTTAAAATATAATAGTTTGAGAGTTGTATAGAATTATTTCAGAATTTTTAAACAATTTCTACCATTTTTTAATTTATTTTAAAAAATGCTTAATTTTGAACGCAATTAAAAAATGCATGTTTAACAACGAACAGTTATAACCCATTAAAAAATGATTGGAATTTAAGAAGTTGAGTATATTCTTAAAACATAATAGTTTGAGAGTTGTATAGAATTATTTCAGAATTTTTAAGCAATTTATACTATTTTTTTTATTGATTTTAGAAAATGCTCAATTTTGAACGCAATTAAAAAATGCATGTTTAACAACGAACAGTTATAACCCATTAAAAAATTATTGGAATTTAAGAAGTTGAGTATATTCTTAAAACATAATAGTTTGAGAGTTGTATAGAATTATTTCAGAACTTTTAAACAATTTCTACTATTTTTTATTTATTTTAAAAAATGCTTAATTTTGAACGTAATTAAAAAAATGCTAAAAACCATGAACAATTATAACCCATTAAAAAATTGTTGCAATTTAAGAAGTTGATTATATTCTCAAAATATTGTAGTTTGGGTGTTGTATGGAATTATTTCAGAATTTTTAATTATTATTATTTAATTTTATTTATTTTAGAAAATGCTCAATTTTAAACGCAATTAAAAAAAATCAATTACCAGACACTTTAAATTTTCTACAGCTTCAATACTTTATTTCACATTCGTTGAAAGAAAGAAATGCAAGAAAATCAAAACTTACAAAAAAGGAAAATCCTTTCGAGGCGTTTTGGCGGTTATGATGTAACCTAGATGATGATTCTTTGCTTCCCTCAGATTGATGGAAGAACACAAACACCAACACATACACACACAATTCCAGAAGATGTATCACAACACAACGGGCACTAAAATTTTCGAAAAATAAATTTTCCGAACCAGAACAGACACATTCTTCGCGACCGCGAACTGCAGACTGAATTGTTATTAACAGGTACGCCGCCGTGGATTGGTGATAAGAATTTTATCACGTTCCGGACGAGAGAAAAAAAACGAATAATTTGATTATTTTCAATCGCCCGGGGCAGATTAAAAACTGGTCGAATTTTAACACGGAGGTCGAGATAAGATGTGGAACGTTAGAAACATTGCTAATTATATTCTTCAGGAGGATTTTAAGAAGTTAATTGTATTCTTAAAATATAATAATTTGGGAGTTGTGTAGAATTATTTCAGAATTTTTAAATAATTTCTACTATTTTTTATTTATTTTAGAAAATACTTTGAATGCAATTAAAAAAATTCACGTTTAACAACGAACAGTTATAACACATTGTTGAATTTTAGTTGTTGATTATATTCTTAAAATATAATAATTTGGGAGTTGTGTAGAATTATTTCAGAATTTTTAAACAATTTCTACTATTTTTTATTCATTTTACAAAATACTCAATTTGGAACGCATTTAAAAATGCATGTTTAACAACGAACTGTTTTAACCAATTAAAACATTGTTGGAATTTAAGAAGTTGATTATATTCTGAAATTATAATAATTAAGGAGTTGTATAGAATTATTTCAGAATTTTTAAACAATTTGCAATATTTCTTATTTATTTTAGAAAATAAATTTTTTATGTACAAAATTGTCCAACTTTGACAAGCTGTACCGTGCGCAAAAAAAATCGGCGGGAAATTTCACCACAATGGCAGAAAAATTGAATCAATTTCCTTCAAATGCCTTAAAAATTCGAGTGGTTTTGATGATTTGGAGCAGTTATGAATTTTTGAAAAAAAATTTGTAAAAATTTAACATTTTTTGTCAATCCAAAACACTTTTTGTAGGGGATTTCAGGGGGTCGCAAAAACTTCTTAGATCGCAAAATTTTATCGAGTTTCGTGCAAAGTTCGCCTAGTTATGGCCAAAAAGGCGCAAAATGTATTGTTTTTCAAAACTGCATAACTTCGCGCCAAATCATCGCGTCGACTTGAATTTTGCAGGAAATTGGAGGAAAATGATTGAACTTCATTGCTATGCTGACCGATTTGTTTTTTGCACACGGTACAAGAAACCAAATTTGCACATTTAAACTTCAAAAATATTTTTCTCCTTTAGGGGTGGCAGGGGGTGGAATCGTTTTAGCAACAAAACAGTTCACATGACGTTGAAGAGAAAATTTGAAACTGTTCAGACTGCAAAAGTTCATCGATTTTGGTACAAAATTACTCAAGTTATGGCCAAAAAAGTGAAAAATGTCATTTTTTTCAAAACTTTATAACGTTGCTCCAAATCATCCAAACGACTCGAATTTTTAAGGAATTTGAAGGAAATTGAATATATTTTTCTACCATCGTTGTAAAATTTCCCGCCGATTTTTTTTTTGCGCACGGTACAGCTTGTCAAATTTGGACAATTTTTTACATAAAAAACATTTTTTTTCCATCGCGTTGTTGCGGGCGGGTGGGTTGGACTTGGGGTCAAAATCAACTACACATCAAGATAAAACTTGAATCTTTCCAAAACTGAAAGATTCATTGATTTTCGACCAAATTGAACCAAGTTACGCGACGGTTTGAAAAATCGAGTTTTTTCGCAATTTTTCGAGTGGCGCTTTTTTTTGACGCCGAGTGTAGAATAAAATATTATTAACAAGAATTAAAGAGAATGTAATTTTTAATATCAATCTAATCAGAAATCGAATATTTTTGTTTACAAATGTGTAAACGTAAATTTTCAATCTGCGCTAATTCAAATATTAGTACTTAGATAAGAAAATCTTCTAAATAGTTTGGGTTGAGTCTTACAAAAAATGTACCACAAGAGGACTAGTAGTAGTAATCTGCATGAAACCTCGATGGTATGGTTTAGTTAATCATCTAGCTCTTTATCAAGATAATCGGCGAAAATGTATTTTGTGGCTCAAGAAGTGTAGTTGCAGTTACCAAAGGTGCAACTTAGGTAGGGCCGGCATTTGGGTAATCAGCGCCCAGCTGCGAAGTTTTTTTATTTGCAAAGTCGCTAAAATTATTGTATTTTTCCACAATTTCACGCTCTGTTCAAAATTTGGGAAGGAGGTACCTACAATTTTTTTTTTAATCGTCTTCTCGAATAAACTTTAACCGGCCTTAGGGCAATCAGCGACCAGCTGCGTAGTTCTTTTATTTGTAAAGTCGCTAAAATTATTGTATTTTTCCACAATTTCACGCTCTGTTCAAAATTTAGGGAGGAGGTACCTACAATTTTTTTTTAAATCGTTATCTCGAATAAACTTTGAGTAGATTTGAGAAATTTCCGGTCGATGTAAATTCTGTTTACATTTTTTTCAAGTCGGCGAAATGATTGAATTTTTTCACAATAACACGCTTTCTTCAAATGGAATTATCCTAAAATTTAGGAATGAAGTGTTTACGGATTTTTGTGAAATCGTAATTCCAAATGAATTTCGAATAGATTTGTGTAAGTTGAAGTTGATGACAATTTTAAAGTCGTCGAAATTATTGCGTTTTTCCAAAACTCCACATTCTATTCGAATGAGATTATCTCGAAGTTAAGGAATGGGGTGTTTACAGATTTTTGTAGTAGAGTAATCCAGAATTAATTTTGAATAGATTAGTCAAATGTCAAACCGATTCGAATATTTTTCATATTTTTTTGGATGTCGAAATTATTGCATTTTGTTTCTTCACAATTTCACGTTCTGTTCGAATAGGATTTTGTAAAAAAAAATACAGATTTTTGTAGTCATTATCACAAATGAATTTTCAATAAATCTGTTAAATTTCAAGACGATAGCAATCGTTCTTTTTTTAATTTTTTTCAAGTCGTCGAAATTATTGTATTTTTACAAAATTCTACGCTACGAATGGTGAAGTTTAAGGGTGGGGTGTAATAGCGTAATCCTAAATAAATGTTAGATTTGTAAAATTTTAAGTCGATGGCAATTGTTTCCATATTTTCTTAGGGCGCCGAAATTTCACAATTTTGTGCTTGGGATTATGCCGAAATTAGGAAATAGAGTGCTTTCAGTTTTTTCTAGAAACGTAATCCTGGATGAATTTTTGAATAAAAAATCAAAACAAATATTAACAAAAATTAAAAGATAATTTCTTTTTTTTTAGTCGAAAAGCAAAATCCAAAATGGGATATTTTCAGTAATCCAGTTTATAACCCTAAACCCGATTCCACGCACACATTGCACATATGATATTGGCGACCCTGTTTTTGGAGCATATCGTGCTATCATGAAATTTATGATGAAGCAACTGTTGAACTTGCAAGTATGAAATTGATTGCAGAGTAAATTCTGCACGAACATGCACCCAAAAATTGCACGCAAGGACAAAACTTATACGATCTGGGCTATTTTCAGATAACTTGATTTTCAATCAAACCAAAATGAAAAACGACGTCGCTTCGGTAGGAATAAATTACATACGCATGCATACAGAAAAATAAAAACTCAGTTTGGATATAAATTACTATAAATTGTCGAGTGAAAATCGCTAAAGTGTATAATCTATAAGATTGGTCTCGCAACATGGACGTCTCAATTTTCGTGTCTGGCTTAATTCCACGATTCCGCAAGAAAATGAAACGCCGCGGTAATGCTGAATTAAAATATGCAAAGGGATGCGAAAAGCCGTGCGGTGTAATTGTAGTAATCGCGAGCAAAGCGTACGTCTGAGGAAAAAATGGCGTTGGCCCGTCGGCGCAGAAGGTCAATGGGTGGTTTTGAAAAAAACACGGCCATGGTGGATAATTGCTTTAATAATAAGTGATCCGACGGATGTGCGTGGCTAACGTAATTTCGAGCTCGATGTCAGGAGTGGTTAAGACCTGGATGAAGATAAACTTGTAATGCCGCGGAAAATCGTAAATTGTGGACGCTGGGTTATCAATTTTGTTCTAGGATAAAAAATATATGTTATGTCTTCATTCTCTAGATAATTCTAAGTTGGGTCCGTCAAAATTGTGCAGTTCAGTTTATTGATATCTCGATTATAGTTTAGCAACGTGAGAATGTTTTCTTGTCAAAGAAATGTGAAATAATCGATAATTCTGGAAAATATCACGTAATTCCGATTATACCATCAATTCCGGGGTCAAAAACGCGTTCATGTGACTAAAATAATTACTGCACACGGGTAGATAAATATTAAAGTATGGTTCTTCTAAGGGGTGAATTATAATTGTTACTTGTGATTTTAACGGCCAGAATAAAACACCTATGAATTTCTTTCTCTGCATTTTTACTGAAATGTAAATTCTACCTCATTGAAATTTTCGTCGTGCAACTGATTCTTTATGGCGCCATTAAAGGAACGTGGATCTTGGTAGGACATAAAATCCCACCCATGTTCCGTGTCAGTGTTTAACGTTAAAAAACGGCAATTAATTATAAATAATCACTTGTCGGATAATGTATGCAAAAAATCATAATGAAATCTAGCCTGATCGTTGTCGGAACACGCACATAAATTTGTATAAGTTAATTAAATAATCCACTAGCAGAGGTATTAATTGAGACTAGAATAGATTAAGTATCGTGTATTCGGTTTCTTAAAAAACAAAACATTTTATCTCACAAGAAGCGCGTTCTAATAAAACAATACGGGTTTTTGTTGTGCACGATGCTAGAACCGTTTTTCCTCTAGTTTTCGCAGAGTTCCAAAAAAGAGTCAAAAAGAGTCAAAGTAAAAATTTCTTTGCGAATGCATCAAGGGTCTTAGTAGGTACAGTCAGAGAAAATACAAATGCGAAACTCGCTCGGCGAAGGAATGCTGCCGCATGTCGGTGCTTAGTTCGGTCGAAACCAGTCAGCCCCTGCTTAAAATCCATTTATGAGGTAATATGGTCAAAATGCCAATAAATATGAAAATATCATTACTTGTGACTTTAACAAAAGTAGCCGTAAGCCGTATATTGAAAAGCCCCCGACATCACCCGGGAAGCACCAAAATAAGATTTTTTCAAATATATATTTTTTTAAATTGTTTTAAAAATCTGAAAAAATCACATATATTATTGACCCAAATACCAAATTATGTGGATTTTTCAAGGTCATTCAACGTTATTTAGAGTATTAAAAAAATGTTTGAAAATAAAAAAAAGAAAATTCGTCCACTTAAAATTTTATTTCGTCATATGATTACTATCAATAAATATCATCTATGTGACTTTTTTCATCTTTCAACGTTTGGTGCAACATCTTTAAAAATTCGAATAACTAACATTTTTACGATATTTTGATATTTTTTATAAAAATTTTATGTAAAATTATTATTAGTATTCTAGTATTAATTATTTTTTTTTAGTTTCGTATAAACAACCAATGTTTGGTCAAGATATGACCATGAAACCTTCGAATAGGTTTTTGTTCTTTAACCACTATAAAAATCTGAAAAAATTCATATATATTTTTGTCCCAATTATAATTTTTTTCAAGGTCATTGAAGGTCATTTAGAGTATTAATTTTTTTTTTAAGTTTAACTTCTTTTTCGCCCCTAAGCAATCGAGTGACAACCTAAAATTTAAAACAATCGTAATTCTTTCTTACATTCTTGAAAAATAATCTCAAAGGTAGGCGAATTAAGTTTAAACACGTAGTTTTTTTTAAGTTTATTAGGAATTTAGTTTTAAAAGGGTAATATAAGCATTAAATACTATCGTTACCTTATATGTATTCACAAACACATGGCAAGGTATCAAATCTCTGAATATTTCCCGTAAATAAAAGTTAACATATATATCATAGAATTGAATATCTATAGAACTCAATGGAATTGAAATATATGATAATAAACTAATAATTTAAATGTATTTCATTCCAATATCTTCATATTTTTTTGAACCAAAACACGTGTTCAAAAATTTTAAAATTACTAGATGAATTTTCAGGGGTTTTTTACTTATAATTTAAAAAAAAAATCATTTAAATGATCCATTGATATTTCAAAAATATGAAGAACGCTAGGGTCTTTTTCATAGTTTTTTTTTCACTTATAATCAGGAAAATAAATAGGACTTTTAAAAGCTAAAGAAAGTAGCGCCAAGCTCCAGGGGCGGCTCGTTATATAGAGCCAAAGAGCCATGGCACTACCTGAAGTTTCAAACTCAGCAAGAATTTTGAATTCATTCTTAAAACCCTTTTTCGCCAGTTACTTTGTTTTAGGAAGATAAATTGTTCTTTCTTCAAAAAAGGAGGGGGGGGGGGGCTGTATATTGTATAAATGGCTCTACCATCAACATGTTCCACGAGCCGCCACTGAAATTAAGTACAGTTTTTAAAAATCCACGAATTGTGAATTTTTTAAAATTTTAATTTTCGAATTGTGAAATACTGGAGTAAAAAAATTAAAAAAAAAATATAAAACGTGTCGACTAAATTCTAAAAAAATTAATTTAGATTTTGCAAATCATCGTTTTATCAAACTAAGTACAGTTTTTGAAAATCCGCCGATTATTTCGCGAGTTGTGTATGTTTGAAAATTTTAGTTTTCAAATTGTGTAATACTCGAGTGAAAAATTTAAAAAAAATATTAAAAGTGTTAACGAAATTCTACAAAAATTAAATTACATTTGCAAATTATCCTTTCATCAAATTAAATAGAGTTTTTAAAAATCCGCCAATTATTTCGCGAATTGTGATTTTTAAAACATTTTAGTTTTCGAATTATGTAATACTTGAGTAAAAAATTCTAAAAAAAATATATAAAACGTGTTGACGAAATTCTAGAAAAATTAAATTATATTTGCAAATCATCCTTTTATCAATTCAAATGGAGTATTTGAAAATCCACCGATTATTTCGCTAGTTGTGATCTTTTGAAAATTTTAGTTTTCGAATTGTGTAATACTCGAGCAAAAAAAATACAAAAAAATATAAAACGTGTCGACTAAATTCTAAAAAAAATAAATTAGATTTTGCAAATCATCGTTTTATCAAATTAAGTACAGTTTTTGAAAATCCGTCGATTATTTCGCGAGTTGTGTATTTTTGAAAATTTTAGTTTTCAAATTGTGTAATACTAGAGTGAAAAATTTAAAAAAAATATTAAAAGTGTTAACGAAATTCTACAAAAATTAAATTACATTTGCAAATTATCCTTTCATCAAATTAAATCGAGTTTTTAAAAATCCGCCAATTATTTCGCGAGTTGTGAATTTTTAAAAATTTTAGTTTTCGAATTATGTAATACTTGCGTAAAAAATTCTAAAAATATATATAAAACGTTTTGACGAAATTCTACAAAAAATAAATTATATTTGCAAATCATCCTTTTATCAATCAATTTAAATGGAGTATTTAAAAATCCACCGATTATTTCGCTAGTTGTGAATTTTTGAAAATTTTAGTTTTCGAATTGTGTAACATTCGAGCAAAAAAATTTTTTTTTTAAATATAAAACGTGTCGACGGAATTCTACAAAAATTAAATTATATTTGCAAATCATCCTTTCATCAAATTAAACGGAGTTTTTGAAAATCCACCTATTACTATTTAGTTTTCGAATTGTGTAATACTCCAGCAAAAAAAGTAAAAAAAAATATGAAACGTGTCTACTGAATTCTACAAAAATTAAATTTGATTCGCAAATCATCGTTTTATCAAATTAAGCAGGGGCGGCTCGTTATACAGAGCCAAGGAGCCATGTTGTTTCAAGCTCAGCAAGAATTTTTAATTAATACTTAAAACACTTTTTCGCCAGTTACTTCGGTCTAGGAAGATACATCGTTCTTTCTTTCTTTAAAAAAGAAGGGGGTATATTGTATAAGTGGCTCTATCATCAACTTGTTCCACGAGCCGCCACTGCGAAGCTCTATATTATAACATTACAATATTTTACTTAATTTCCAAATCATAAGTATAAAATTATATATTATTATGTTATGTTATTTTACAATTTAATTTCAAATTATATTGTAATATTTCATATATTATTAGTTAAAAATTAATAAATATGTATAATAATTATAATAATTAAGGTATTTGAAATTTAAAAAAAAATCTAAACTAAACATAAACACACTGTTACTCTATTATTAATTAGATAAAATTTTGCTGATCAATTGTTGATAAGCAAAGGGTTGTGGCAGATGACCTAGTTGTCAACGCTATAATAAAAAAAAATTGTTGATAAATATATCAAAAATATCAAGATATTGTAAAAAGATTAGTTATTCAAATTTTTCAAGATGGCGCACCAAACATTGAAAGATATGGTATTCACTGACAGGAATCATATGACGAAATAAAATTTTCAGTTACTTGATCGCTTAGGGGCGAAACAAAATGGTTAAACCAAAAAAAAAATGGTTAAATTAAAAAAAAATCAATACCCTAAATAACCTTTTATTTGGGTAAAAAATATATGTGAATATTTCAGATTATTATAATAATTTTTAGTGGTAAACAAAATAAAATCTTATATTTCGAGGGTTTCAAAGTCATATCTTGGCAAAAATGGGGTTATTTATACGAAACTGAAAAGAAAATTATTAATACTAAAATATTACCAATAATTTTATATAAAATTAATATATAAAAAATATCAAAATAACGTAAAAATTTTAGTTATTCGATTTTTTTTAAATAACGCACCAATAATTGGAAGATGAAAAAATCACAGATATGGAATCCGTCACTCGGTCACTTAGGGGCGAGGAGAGAACTAGGCTTGTAAATTTTATTACCTCATAATTGTATTTTAAGCAGGGGTTTCGACCAAACTAAGCACCGACATGCGGCAGCATTCCTTCGCCGAGCGAGTTTCGCATTTGTATTTTCTCTGACTGTATATTTTCCGCTGGGTCTTAATGAGATCTTTATAGTGACGTAGAAAAAAGCTGGCCAAAAGTCGAAAAATATAAATTGAAATTTTTTAAGTTTTCTGAGTTTCTAATCCAACCATTCGTTTTTCAGGAAATCAGTTCAAATTCATTTTTTGAGCAAAAGTACCAAGGCCTTTCATGATTTCGTTAAAAAAATTAAATTGACAAATTTAATTGAATCTGACTAATTTGCACGCAAGGAGCAAGGATTTGCAACCCGCTTCGATTGGACTTTTCGTTTAGCCGCTACGGCTGTTAAAAGTCTGAAAAATCGTTTTTTTTTTCTAAAATTTCAAATTGACATGCCAACCTTTTTGATATTATAGCTACCTGTAATTGTATGACGCTAATTGATTTTTCTTCTGATGAAAAAGAATGCACACTTCAATGGTCTAGGTTGATTTTTTCGATATTTTGCATTTTCGAGTTTTCTTTTCGAAGTCGCTTCAGACTGATATCCGTTTTTGCCATTAATTTTCTCTCAATTAAAACTTAATGTTAGCAGAACAAAATCAATATTGGCTCTCGGAGGCCGAACCCTATCATTTTGTCCTTGATACATAAATAACTATTAATAAGCCATTTTATAATTTTATATCACGACTAAAATAACTTTAGGAGTCGGTAAATTCAAGCATAGAAGTGATTGGATTAAAGGTAATACTTTCAGTAAAATATTTGTGCGCTTTTAAAGTCGGCGCTAATTTTGGAATAAATCAGTTTGTTTGGCGGGGTGCGTAATATATATCGGAGCTATCGGCCAATAAAAAGCTAATCTAAAATGCGTCTCTCGCAGTAGCCTATTTTCCTCCTCAGAGCTAGTCCAATTCTGTTCTTCTAGAGATATTGCAGCGGGGCCGGGTATAAATTTTCAGCCAGACTTCATTTCGAGCCGGAGCGGACCCGTTTATCTTACACACAATAACTCACGGCCCGTCCGTTCTTTTTGTTTTTTCTTATTGTCTTCCTAGACTCTCCGCGCCCTGCAAGAAACACTGGAATAGAAATAGTAATCTCACCCTCCCGAAATGAATTATTGAGGAGCGCAGGAAGTCCAAGGCGATTTATGCGCCCTTTATTCTTTATACCTAATCCATCACGTCCGTAGAAACGCTCGCCGGGATCAATTAAATCCGCGATATTGTTGGCCGAATCACCTCTGCACCAGAGGGTGGTCGCGTAATAAAAAGAGGACCATGTTTGTTTTTGGAATTACATGCCTTCTGGTGTTATAAATCCCCCATCTACCAGAAATCTCATTGAAACCGAGTTCTCTGATCATCAAATTGCCGTTGCTGACGATGTTGGCCTGTCGACCGTGGCAATATTTTTATCATTATCATTTTTTATTTACAGGCGACAGATTCCCAAACAGTCCATATATATCCCGTGACAACCTTTGCATAATATAAAATATAGCGCAAACATGCATGTTCGCACCATAAAATATATCCATTTTAATTTGAGCCCGGACACATTCTACATATATAAAAATTATGTACTGAATATATCTCTTCCGAATTTTTCTGTGTGATTGTGAGAGGTAAAATTTATGCCGCTTTGGATGTCTTTATTTATTCATTGATGGCAAGTGTGATTTTTGACATGAGACATTTCCTTCAATAATGGTTCAAACTCAGGTTTTGACTCGGAATAAAATATAGCAATACTAAGAAATTATCCTTGTGAAACCATGAGTACCACGAAATACTTGTGGAATGGTAGAGCGGTAAATCGCTACTACATTATATCTCATTTGTCAAAACTAATTCAAAGAAAACTTAGCGTGAGCTTTAAAGCCTCACAAACATTTTCCCATGCGTCAAATATATTATTTATGCACCTCTTGGCCTCTCCATGTATGCAGAAAGGACATTTATTAATTGCCTACAAAGTAATGTCTTTCCGTAATTTATTCCCGCCTTCAAATTGTAATACACTCCTCTTATTATCGCCACGTATCGTTTTACAAGTAAAGCTCTTCAAGTTCTCTCTCCCATCTTGCACAATTTCGGCGCAGCTTCGATATTACACAATCGCTTAAGATTTATGGGAGGCGTCCGCTTAATTAATTGCCGCCGCTTTCTGTAATTTGATAAGTCGGTGACGCATACAAATGAACGGTGGGATCCTTAAGTTTCGGAAGTGTATTTGCATAATAAACACTTTTAAAATGTACAAGGGCGACTGGTCAGGCAATAAACAATAAAACCGGCCCGCTTCACACAATCATAAGCGATTAATATGGGCAGTGGTGGATGCAATTGTCTTGTAAGGAGCCCTTAACAGTTTCGGTAATTGTGTGAAGATGTGGGGAAAAGTGCATGAATTAGTGGCCGTCTGGCGTAACGGTGGTATTTTTGCGTCGTGACTACTGAGCTCAAGTTCAGGTGATGGGATCATAGGCCGACACTGTAAATCTAGGAAAACCCGGGGCGGGTCCAGAACAAGTGCTCGTCCAGATAACCTCTGTGCACCGCACTCGCTCATTCTTGTGGGGACACGCTAGAATTCTTGTCACTGAGAGGATACCTTGCCTTGATTAATGTCAACGCAAAAATTGCTATTTCCTAGTATTCTATAGAAATATGTTGGATTATACATTTTGAAGTTATTACACAACAAATGTTGATAAATAACTTTCCAGGAAATAACATGTAATATATTGAAAAAGATTACACCTTACAAATACTCAATCAAAAAATACTTATTGATTATTATTGAGCACCATAAACGCACATTTGGTGAACTAACTGCATCAACAGCTCCATAAGAAACTTTTTCATGTATAAAGCTAGACTTTTGCTCCGATTAATCTACCAAAATTGAAAAATTGAAAGGAGGTTTAAAAACTTGAAGCAAAACATAACATAGTTTAATAAAACTCTGGTAAACACCTTATTCAATTTACAATTCTTTTTTGACTTAGGCATGTGCCATTAAGTCACATCGACTTATTAATTTTTGTATTTTTAATTTTGGGATGAGTAAATAAACAAATAAATAAATGAATAATGTCAGACGTATACAAAACAACCATAGACCCGACCGAATACTTCTCGATCCCCGAAAAATCTTTAGGCCGGGCTGGGATTCGAACCCACACGGCACGCGGTGCAACCGGCATAAGCGCTCGCCTGTACCCACTACACCAACGGGCCGCCCCAATTTACAATTCTAAGGTGTTTTTTTCCTCCTTTGCGCCTGGACTTGGTGGCTTGATCATTAGCCATAATCAATTTTAAATTGTATAAATATATTCGATATGAAATGAATATAATAATAGGCAGATACAACATCCACGGTCCCGAGAAATTATATTTCGGAAAAATGTGCCGCCCGGATGAAGAATTGTACCCACAAGACTTGCAGGGTCTGGCAAGCTGATGCTCTACCCACCACACCACCAAGCCCCCTTTTTTATTTGCGAAACAGAAACTTTTACTTATTCAAGAAACACAATCCAAATTTGTTCTGTTCTTAGCAATGGACCCAACACTTAGATTCATTGTTACATTACAGAACAGAGACTGCCAATTCGCATAAATATGTTACCATTCTAGTCCAGGTTTTACTCATTTTGTTTATCGGTAATATTATAAATGAGTCGATAGTCTTTTGAAGGGAATCTTGAGCAATTTGAATAGGAGTAATAGCAACGAACTGTAAGAGATGATGTGGTTAGTGTTGTGGATGTTGTGTTGTATTTGTTATGCAGGATTTGGATGGAGGAGAAAAACTTGATTCGGAAATGATGAGTAAAGTCTTTAGCGAATTTCTTACCCATTTCACAGGATCTGTTATGGACTGAAACAATTAGTTTGTTCGGAAGTTTTTACTAAAACTTATATAGAGAAGACCTCGAGAAACAATATGGCGGATTTTTTTCCTTTTGAGATTTTTGGTTTGATTGTTTGAGGTCAAGATAATGAGAGGAAGTGTGGTTGAGATATTTAGGGAGGGAGCTAAATTTGCCAGGCCAGTTAATTCCAAAGAAGAGTTAATCGAACGGATAATTTGGTAAATCAGATTGAAATCAATAAGCGAAATAACTAGCAAAATAACCCGCAGAATTTTAATGTGTTTAGTAGAGATGGGCAAAACTGCTACTTTTGAATCACGTTGCTACCTGTGATTGCTACTTTCTAATATCAGTGATTTTAAACTGTGACTGCAATCACGGTTAGTAAACGTCGTAACACCTTCTGAACTTGTTAATATCAGTGATTTTAAACTGTGACTGCGATCACGGTTAGTAAACGTCGTAGTACCTTCTGAAATTGTTAACGGTTTCTCAAAAATGTTTTTGATATGATTCTGCTGTATGATTTGTCTACCTGGTCACGTAAATAGTGTTCCATTTGATATTATGCCTGTGACTGAAGGTAATATTTTGGCTATATTGTCTCCTATACCAAATAAACATACGACTATCCTTGATTCCGTTCAAAATTCGAGAAGTATTTGGAGATAAAGAGAAAAAAATATAAAACGCGTAGAAAAAAATCCTTAAAACAATATCCTCAGTGGTCAAAGTTTAGCTTATTCAAAATCAATTTGGTTTTTATAAATTCAACAATTTTTAATGGAGATATGAATTTTTGAAAATTTTAGTTTTATTTTTTTGAGCACTTGCATAAAAACATCGCAGAAAAAATATATAACGCGCAGACAAAATTCCATAAAAAATCATCCTCAGTGGCCGAAGTATAGCTAATTCAAAAACAATTTTCAATAGGGATATGGATTTTTAAAGATTTTCGTTTTAATTTTTTGAGCACTTGAATGAAAACATCGCAGAAAAAAATATAAAACGCGTAGAAAAAATTCCTTAAAATAATATCCTCAATGGCCGAAGAATCGCTTAATCAATATTAATTTGGTTTTTGTAAATTCAACAATTTTTAATGGAGATGTGGATTTTTGAATTTTTTTTTTTTTGAGCACTAAAATGAAAACATCGCAGACAAAATTCCATAAAAAATCATCCTCAATGCCGAAGTATAGCTAATCCAAAATCAATTTGGTTTTGTAAATTTAACAATTTTCAATAGAGATATGGATTTTTGAAAATTTTAATTTTAATTTTTTGAGCACTTGAATGAAAACATCGCAGAAAAAAATATAAAACGCCTAGAAAAAAATCCTTAAGACAATATCCTCAGTGGTCAAAGTATCGCTTATTCAAAATGAATTTGGTTTTTATAAATTCAACAATTTTTAATGGAGATATGAATTTTTGAAAATTTTAGTTTAATTTTTTTGAGCACTTGAATAAAAACATCGCAGAAAAAATATAAAACGCGCAGACAAAATTCCATAAAAAATCATCCTCAATGGCCGAATTATAGCTAATTCAAAATCAATTTGGTTTTTGTAAAAAAATATGTCCTATCTTTTTGTTATTACTTCTTTACTGCCTACTTTTATTTTAGTCCTCGCTTTATCATTTCAACATTATACATCTTTGAAAACATTAGTTTTCTGAGTCATAATTCTAAAAGGCCTTCATATTTTAAACCGAGTCACCTTGACTCGCCAACTCAAATAACTCTCAAACTTTCTAAAATCCAGTGATGAGGCAGTTTTTACAGAGTCGAAATCTGGCATTTAGGAAATTTCTAGTGGGTGGCGCAATTGTTTTTGTATAAATTTCAATTCGGTGCAATTGTTTTTATATTGTTTTTCGAGTCACCAAAATTATTACAATGTTTTGTTCTACTCACATCAAATTTTCGCAAAATCTAGTGATGTGATATATTTATCTAGTGTGCGGTTTCGGTGGGACACCCTGAATTGAAGTACACCATTTAATGAGGGTCGTCGCACTAGAAAAGTTTGCCAAAATTGGGCGTCTCTTGAGTCTGGATTTTTACTTTCTCCGTTACGAAGTATCGTCATCGTGAATTTTTTTGAATTTTTCTTTAAACTGAAATATCCGTTGAGATCCCTACAGGCGATTCCAACAATTTCTGAAATAAAAGTGTGTGTGTGTCTATGTCTGATGTAGCTCAAAAACTACTAAGGCAATTAACATGAAACTTTGAACATAAGTCTTATTTGCCAATCCGAAGAACTGAAGAGCTTTTGCTAAAATTTTGTATACCACAAATGGATGTTTCCTATTTGTTTTTTTTTAATATACTGAAGGAAAAAAAAAATTAAACACTTTAAATTTTTGAAAATTCGACCATTTTCAAACCGCCATAACTCGGTGTATTTCCAATCGATTTTCATGAATCTTTGAGGGCAAAAAACTTTGAAGTGTATTCTTTAAAGTCATGCATGCGAAACTAAAGAAACTAAACGTAACCCCTTCCGCCGCCCTCTAGCGCCCCTGTGAAAAAAAAGTTTTTTCTGGAAACCATGTCCAACTTTGACGATGACTACGGAGTTGGAAAAATGTTGTCCACTCGATCCACTATAAAGGCATTAAAATGTGATCAATTCCCTAAGCAGGACTCAAAGAACGAAGTTCCTACGACGATTTGGCACCAAGTTATGGGTGTTTGAAAAAAAGTGCATTTTGAGGTTTTTCGCACAGTGACTTTTTAACCAAATTTGATGATTCTTTCGGGAAAAATCCCATTTTGGCTCCACTTTAAGGGAGTAAACTCAAATTGGAATTATCCTTTTTCGAAACCTTCAAACCCCGAACAAGAAAAACACGTTTTTCGTCAAAAAACGTCCAACTTTGGCAACGTGTACCGAGTTGAAAAAAATGTGTCGACTCGATCCACCAAAAAGGCATTGAAATGTGTTCAATTAACTGCGCAGGACTCAAATAACGAAGTTCCTACGACGATTTGGCACAAAGTTATGGGTGTTTGAAAAAAGCGAATTTGCCAAATCGTCGTAAGAACTTCGTTCTTCGAGTCCTGCGTAGGGAATTGATAAAATTTTAATGCCTTTATGGTGGATTGAGTCGACAAAATTTTTCCGACTCTATAGACATCGTCAAAGTTAGACATGGTTTCCTGAAAAAATATTTTTTTTTTCACAGGGGTGCTAGAGGGGGCCGGAAGGGGTTACGCATGCATGACTTTGAAGAAGACACTTTAAAGTTTTTTGCCCTCAAAGATTAATCAAAATCGATTAAAAATACGCCGAGTTATGGCAGTTTAAAAATGGTCGAAATTTCACGAATTTCAAGTGTTTCATTTTTTTTTCCTCTAGAGTATATAAAATATCACAAAAATATTTGAACAGATATTGAAGACAACAAAGAATATAACAAATTTTGTTTTAAATTATTTTTTATAATATAATATTTTTTTTGAAAAATAAAATTCGTTAATAATTATAAAACCATAATAAGTGCATCAAAATGTTGATAATATTTTTTTCGAAACCTCTTTAGTATTTGAGTAAATCAACTATTAGAATTTGAAATTATTTGTCATTTTCAATCTTTCATATTTTTTTTATAGCTACATTGTATTAGTTTATCACTAAAAAAATAATGAAGGATCCCTGAGTGATTAAAATTTATTTTATTTTTTTTATTCATGTTGATAATACAAATTAGAATCCATCCCTGACCAAGTTACGGAAAAATGAAATTATTGCGATACATTTATTTTCGGAAGTCTTTGTAATGTGTAAGAATATGTTTAACTTGCTTTGCTAGATTCCAGTAAATTTGAGGAATTGAGTCATGCTAGGTAATGAAGTAATAACTCGTCGGACGGAATGATTGATTTATATATGGTAATGATTTGTAGTACAGGGCAAAATTTCCGTGTCGCACCTTCATTACACCGCAAAGCACCTGAGCTGGTGGGAATCGGACTTACAACGTGGACAAACCGCTCGGGCGCAATGCATAATAACGTTCTGGGACAGTTCTGATTCGAATGAATTGCACACGGGCAGAGTTGCGCATGCCGCGCAAAATGGGCCCGGAGAGTGAGTGCCTTATCGGAATTGAACTGCCGCGCAAAAATCGCATTAAAAAGCATTAAGGAATTAAGGAATAAATCATCGCGGAATTTATTCACACTCGCGGTAATTATTTCTTCCTGTCGTGATTTATCAAGCCGCCATCGGGTTATGAGTTATATTCTTCGCATACGGCCAGGATTACTTCTATTCTGGGTTTTCAGCCGCGCAGTACCCGATTAATCTCCGAATTAACAAATTGCCGCGCGATCGATCAATCGCGCGCGTAAGACGATAAATTTCGTGTCATCAATTAACGGGCGTCTCAATTAACCGTCCCGTGATTAATGATTATGTAATTAATTGGCCGCTAATTAATCTTAATTAATGGACCCCATGTAAAGTAATGCATCGGCGAGCCCGAGCCGGCACTTATCTATGAAATTAAATTGTGAGCTAATAGAGCCACAATGCGATCATTCAACCAAAGAAAATCTATTTATCTATGTTTGAAAATTATTCAAACTGAATAAAACCGCCAATATATCATTCTCATGAAAGGTGAGTTAATTAATAAAGTCGGCGCCATTAAAAACGCATCGCTTATGCAAATCCTCTTGCGGGAGCACCCCGTGTGTCCGGCAAGGCGATAAAAACAACAATAAAATATGGTGATCGTTATCTAGGCTTGTTGTTACATTATATATAAAAGTAATGGCCACACCGTGATATATCTTTATTCACGCGAACGTGTCAATAACATTCTACTGTATAAGAGCGATAAATAAGGGCTTCCCTTTTACAAAAACTGGGCTGACCTTCATATTTTTTCCCGGTGTTACCAATATTTTATCGAAAGTGCCGCTGCATACTAGACGTCCCTTCGCCCCTTTGGATTGTGTATTTAAATGGACGCGTCCTCTTTTGATAGTAATTTATAGCTGTGTAAGTGGACGCCCACGATCCGTTCGCTAACGTTGTTTTTTTTTTGTTAAATATTTTTTCATCCAGGATAACGCTACGCATAACTTTCACCTCCTTTTAAGTAGAAATTGTTGACATGAACGCATACATAGGTTACAAAATCAACAGATCATCCCACTCGAAACATATATTTGATTTTATTAAAAAAAAAAAACAGAAATCTTGTAGATTTGGAAGCGGTGTCATGTATGGGTTTCCGAATAAATTAAAAAAAAATAAAAATTATTGGATACGTTATTTGTGCAAAAATCGCCAAAATTGATATTTCTGTTAAAATTTCGAATCTTGAAATGTTCACGAAAACAAATTTTCTCAACTACTTCTCTTGCATGATTAATTAAACTCCCCCCATGTCGACGGCCCTTATTACCTGAATTTAAATGTAATAATTCTTATATAAGTCCCTATTAATTTTGTGTACATATCTCCTTGAGAATGACCAAAGGTTTCGACTAGTCGGAGAGACAAATAAAAACAGTGAAACAAAACCAAGTGTTTTAATTAATCAAAATTACTACTACTACTACTAGAAATTGATATTGTAAATAAAGCAAATCAAATAATGACTGAATAAAACACTTACTATGTTTTTTACCACAATTTAGAATTGTGGTGAAAAACATAGTAAGTGTTTTATACAGTGATTATATCGGGGGTCTATAAATTGGCGGATAATCTACACGTGACGATATTCTTTCAAAAATTCTAAGCAGCTTATCTTGATTCTAAAATGTCGTACCATGCTTCCTGGCTCTTCACGAGGTCCTCAAAGTTTGAACATCCACTCGTTAAATATGCGTTATTATTCATTATTAATTTACAGAAAACCCTGCAATTTCGATGGTATGACTAGTTTGAAAATTATTTGTCAGTGTGTGCTATCTTTCTAGCCCAAACTTATATTTTTAACACTTCTTAATTAGCTTATTTTTATGAAAAATACGTTCGGCAACGTGACGCCTACTTACTGCCCGCGTTTCAGTGTATTTGTGTTTCTGTGTTATTTTCGTTTTGTTTGGTTCAATTACAATGGATTTTACTATTTACTCATCTGTTTTACCTTGCATTTGTAAATAAACCCCGCTCCATCTATCTATTACCTTCTACTCTGAACCATGAGATTATTGATAAACAGGAAAGCTCATGAATGCTATGTTGCCAAATGTACATTTCTTTTAAATGGCTCCTGATGGCCTATGAGCCATGGTAGAACATTTTTTCATCGACATTTTCGATTCAGAATTTTAGGAAGAACATCGCCACGTGTAGATTATCCGCCAATTTATACACACCTGATATAATGAATTACCACGTAGTAACGGTCGCAACCATCACCATGATTAAAGCAAATCAAATTAAATAAAAAATAATTAAAAGAGTAATCCAGTTTGAGGTTAAAAAATACCGAACATGCACGGCACTGCAGACCTTGGGTACGTATAGATCACCCTAGGCGAAGTTATTTTTATTTCAATAATTTTTTCTCATCCCGCAAGAAAATTATAAATTCCTCAAGTGTCAAGTTCCACGTACAAGTGAACAAGAGGTCTCACTCGAGTGATCAAAGAGTGCGCGGTGGTGCGTGTCTGCACTAAGTGAATCAATTATGGCTGCCGCACAACTTTAAAAAGGTATCAAGCGAAATATCCGCACTGCATTATGCATGCCGGCGCTAGGGAGCCGCGCATGTGTTTTTTCTTTGCTGCCCATCCCGTGTAACGTTTGTCGGAACTTTTTTTAATCCCCCTCCCTAATATAAAACAAAACGATAAATTCCCGCGGATTAATATTTCAAGTGTTAAAAACGCGGGCGGCGCGCTCACGGAAAAGTGTATATCCTGCTTAGGTATACGAGCATAATATAATTTATCGGGATCCCACGAAACGTACAATAACATGCAATATCCGTAATATATCACACAGCACACATATACAGAGGGAAAGCTGCGAAATGTAATATAGTAGTTGTATTTCTCTTTCCCTTTTTGCGCTGCCCGGTGTCCAGGGCGTGTGTGTGTGTGATATTGCTTTTTTGCCATTACTTTGCTCTCTGGCTGCGCCTTCTGGTGCCATCTCGGGCTCCGCAGTAATTCATCTTCTTTTTCGCCCATATTTTCCTGCACCGTCAGAAAGGAAGGGGCCGATTTCAGTGACCTCAGCGGAAAATTCAAACCGGTAGCTATATGTCGGTGTGTATCATATTGGAAATTTGATATATGATATAATACTTGCATCTAAGATCAAGACATTGTCCTATTACGAACAATAATTATATACCATATTTCAGAAACAAATTCATCGTAGTCGCATATGAACTGAAATTAACGCGTTTTTGCACAATGGTCAAAATTTTTGATGTTACCAGTCTGATTAATTTCATCAAGAATTCATAGGCGACCGCGATTAATTTCTATCTTAAACACACCCTGTTAATTAAATTAAAATTGCAGCCAGCGACGCAAACAATTTTATCCTATATTATTGACATCTTTCAAAATTGAATCTGAAATGATCTTTCTTTCTTGAATTGGGTTTTAATGATACCCACGAGATCACTTTCTAGCTTATATTTATGCACGTCACAGCAGAGTTCCTTCAATGCCAATTGGCCCATTCCGTTAATCACAGGCGGCATGTTAGAGTTTCCTAGATTTGCATCATTGATTTCAATATATCATACGACCTAGTTCAAGTTTCGGCAAGATGTTGATCGTGGCAATGCACTTCCTTCAAATCCCAGCCCGGACGAAAGACTTTTCCGTTTCGAGAAGTATTCGTTCGGGTCTGTGGTTGTTGTATACGTCTTTCATGATTCATTTGTTCATTTAATCATTTAATTTATAACTTATATATACATATCTTGATGATGGCTAATGGTCATAGAACCAAGGCCAGATGTAACGCCGAAAACAAAACAAACAAAAAACTTCCTTCGACCAGAGCTTGCTACATTTGTATCATTAATATCAATTTCAGATGCAGTAGTTTAGTAGGCCTGGGCAAGATGTTGTTCAAGTTCTACATCTAGACTGTTTAGACATTTTGATGACTTGAAAACTCTTTAAAGACCAAAGAGTTTTTTTGGCGTAGTAACTGAGCACTGCTGAACTTATCTCTCAGCAAGCACAACAAGTTTCTTTCTATGAATAATATAAGAACTCAACTTAAGAAGAGTCAATAGAAAATAGAAAAACAGACTTGAAATTACACTAATTATTTATTTTACTATAAAATCCATGATAACATAGGTAACAGATGCAAAGAATGAAAGCCACATGGTCGTTAAAGGGTTAAAGCCAAAATGTATATTTTAGAAAATTGTCTACTACAATAATAATAATAAGTAAATCAGGAATAATTGGTGTTGAAGATTCAGTCAATTTAATTCCAATAAACCTGTTTCGAAAATACTTTTGCGTATTCAGTCAATTTAATTCCAATAAAATTGTTTTCAAAATACTTTTGCGTATTCAGTTATCAGTTACTAATAAAGACTCACATGGCCTTGATCGTTTTTCATAAGGAATTTGTCACAATAGAAATATGTGACCTACTGAAATTCAACAACGCTCGCATTGACTCCAGACCTACTACGCTGGTACAGAACATATCGTCGAAGAAGCGGCAATATCGCCTAACCGTCATTTGGACCAAAATTGAGATTTTAGAACATAATCTTTTCCCAGAAAGCTATAAATCAGTTTTTTGTCTCTCCTGTCAAATTTTTGGTAAATGTGAGAAAGGTGGTATTACCGCTTCACCGACGATATACGAAAATGCTTCACCCCACGTTAAGATAGACGAAGAAACTACAATGAAGGTCATAAAGATCATAGAGACGTTCGACAGAGTAACACCATCTCACCCAAGATATTTACAATGGTCCTCGAAGATATTTTCACATAACTCCCGTTGGAAAATAAAGGGATCAGGGTCGACCAATCACCTTCGGTTTGTGGACGACGCTGTGCTGATATCAAACGATATAAACAGAATAAAAGACTAAAACTAAAACACCAAACACACTTAATGGGTCTAAAAATGAAATACACTAAAATATAAATAACACCTAAGACACACCACTATTAAACAATTAATGAATACAACTAATTAAGACACGTTATAACAATGGGGAAAGGAAATAAGTAAAGGAGCAAGAAGAAAACAACTCTAGCGGGAGGCATTTGGAAAACTGTCCCACATCCTTAGAAATGAGAAAATTCCCATAAACCTAAAACGAAAATGTCCACTACCAGTCGCCACTGGGATATAAACTATTACCAATACAATAAACAGGTTGCATAAACTCCAAGTAATGGAGAGACCAATGCTCGGCATCAGCCTAAGACATAATCTAACGAACGAAGAAATCCGAAGTAAAACTGATGTCAAGCATATACGAAAAAATTGCAAAACAAAAGTGGCAACGGGCGGGATATGACACGACAAATAGACGAAAGGTGGACATCACAAATAGTATTCTGCAGACCAAAGGAAACAAAATGGAGCATAGGCCGACTACCAACAAGATGGGACAGACGACATCAAAAAATTGGTACCAGGTAGCGAAGGATAAAGGTCAGTAGAAGAAACTAGACATTAGGGAAGGTCTATGTCCGAACGTGGAGAAGGTCTATTGAAGAAGAAGAAGAAATTGCTCTTTAGTATAGAGCAGCCGTACTCAAAGTATCGCGCCGCAAGGCCTCTGCAAGGGCTCCGCCGAAATAATATAACCTACAAAAGCACGAAATCATTTCATCAATTTACAATATAATGAATACAGTGTTATGCAAAGTACCTTTTTGTTTGATTTTCATTAAAGAATGCACTTAAAGCCTGGTTAAGTTTGTTTTGCGGCTCCGAATGGATCGATGTTAATTGGAGACGCATATAATTTTCGGCATCAAGTCGATTTCTATACTTGATTTTTGTAGCGATGTATGTGGAATAGTGTATTACATACCGAGCGAGGAAGTACTCTATTACAGCCGAGCGTTAACCTACAAAGGCGAGGCTGGAGTGAGTTCCCCCGAGGTATGTATACTATTTTACTCACAATCTACTATTAGTAACTCCAGACAGAGCCCTGCAGAAGCGGGTTTTTGAAAGCCCGGCCCGGCCCGATGAAATGAAAACGTGTTGCGAGCCCGGCCCGGAGCTGAATATTCAAAGCCCAGCCCGGACCGGCCCGTTCCCGAAAAATGTTGAATTAAATATATAAAATTACTGGACCCAAAAAAATTCTTAAAATACATTGAATTCATGTTAATAGAACTTTTTTTCAATTCACTTAGTTGTTGCTTTCCAAATTATAAAAAAATAAATTTATCCAAGCCCAGCCCGGCCCGGCCCGGTTTAAATTATCCATCGGAAAGCCCGGCCCGGCCCGGCCCGGAGATTGAAAATCCGGCCAAAGCCCGGCCCATGCAGGCCTCTGACTCCAGATAAGGAGTTTCAAAGATATCTGTGAGACCGCTGCTAGGCAATATGCCTATTTTGTTGAACCTCTGAAACGGTACGCCTTGCTTATTTTTCTGAATTAACTAAACAATATAATCCACATTGTGGTCAATATATACTATGTTGGGGACTGTATTAAATGTTAGGCATGATGTTAATATAAGTAATTATGCCAAATTGCAAGCATATTTGAAAAAGCAGAATGTGTATTTCGTTTTACCAAAATGACAGTGACACATGCTAGCCGGGAAAGTGACATATGCTAGCTGGGAAAGTACTTTTCCGGCTAAGGTTGGGAATGAGTCGCTTCCCAACTGTTTTGAAGGGTACAAATGCACATATTATTAACCGATTGTGAGTAAAAGGATTTCAACGAAAAGCATCAATTATTTTACCACGTGTTTTGAAATTTCTGGCTGGTTTGGAAATGTGTACATGTACTCTGGCAGGATATAAACTGCAATTGGCTAGCACCCCAAGTCCGGAGATCTGGAGGTTGCTGGTTCGATCCCTGTCGGATGCATGTTTAGACTTTTCATCCAGTAATACGAAGAACTTCACCAATTATTTGTTTATAAATTCATTAATTTAATAAAAAAACTATTATAAAATAATTAACTTAATAGCGCTTGCCTTTGTAAGAATTAAACAACAACAAATCTACCACACCAGTTATCTGAAAACTAATTAATTGCAATATGCGTCGTCCTCGTCCAATATAAGCGACTGAGCGAATAGATACCTACAATTTGAAACTCCGATCGACGCAGGGGTCCCGAAGACCGGCGTGGCGCGTGTGTTAACATTCGAATTTTAGCATTGACTCGCGGAACCTCTAAAGCGTTTGAGCACAGGTTGAAGAAGTCTGTTCTAGAGGAACTCGGGCGCAAAAAATCAACAGTCCTGGAAGTTAACAAAAAATCATTATAAAGCAGAAGCATATAACGCTGATAATGCATTGGCTCTATGTCGAATTTTAGCATTGACTCACGGAACCCCCAAAGCGTTTGAGTGGAACCCTAATGTTCCGCGGAACACAGGTTGAAGAAGTCTGTTCCAGAAAAAATCGACAGTCCTGGGAGTTAACAAAAAATCACTATAAAGCAGAAGCATATAATGCTCATGATGCATTGGCTCTGTTTCTTAAAGCTGACCTAACTGGATACAAATATCAGCTATTACGGAACAGCGCAAAAAACCTGCAACACGATATACACCCTTCAAACAACCAACTTTTCGAGGCAAAAAAGAGATGTTACCCATGATATTCAAATAACAGAATCAGTTGCTGAAGTGCCACTGCAATCACTTTTAGACCATACCGTGCGTCGTTTGTTCCTGGTTCAAAAACCAGAACCTCTGCAGAATCTCAAAGAAATACAAGTATGATAATGCTCTTGAAATAGAGTTGTGACGGGACTAGAAACTAATCCCAGCACAAACAAAAAGCCCAAGGAAAAGGATTTCAGGACACAGATACTTTCTACTCCTCTTTTGTCATTACAACTGCTCCACGACTCAAAAAAGGAAAATATCGCAGTAGCGTCTATCTTCGACTAGATTTTGTAGGCAAATAAGGTTGCAGTTTAAGAAAGAAGTCAAGTGCATCCAAGACCAAACGGCAGCTCAGAGTCCTATAATTGCTACTCTTGAAATGGGGATGTACCGGGACTACAGGCCAAGCCCAGTACAAACCAAAGGCCTAAGAGGGAAGATTTCAGGTCGCAAATATTTCTTTCATTTCTATTTTGCTATTACAACTATTCTACGACTCGAAAAGGGAAAGATCGTAGTTTGGAAAAATTTGTGGAGGGAAGATTTTAGGACGCAAATATTTTTTTCATTTCTATTTTGCTATTACAACTATTCTACGACTCGAAAAAGGGATAGGTCGTAATTTGGCAAAACTTGCATCTATCTTCGACTAGATTTCGTGGACCCATAAGGTTGCAGAAGTCAAGTGCATCCAAGACCTAATGGCATATCTGAGTCTCAAAAGTGGTACGTGTATGGTGCAACACCGAAATATTTGAACTGCTTGAAAGTTTCAATTAGGGTTGTCAACTCTGCATGCCTGGATACGTTTCATGCAATGGTTGCTCCACGTTTCTTATCGATTGAAGATAAAAAAAGAGAGAAGAGGATGTTGCAAGTAAGAGGAAGACGATACGGTAAATTGAAGACATAACTAGGCCTCCGCGTGGACGAACCAAGGCAACAGGATGGAGGTGGAACATCGAATGATGGCAATACGGCCCGCAGGTTTTTCAAAAATACAGAAAAAGTCGCCGAAACGCCGATTCTGTAGGTTCTTTCATGTGGGCTGGATATCGACTCCTATAAATTCGAAAAGTGGACCAAGGATACAAGGAAAATTGTATAGTGTCGTTTATCCGTGGTACTACATGTACACAAAATTCTGATGAACCCATCCATAATTTCTTCAACCCCATTACCGATTAATCCCATGTCTGACTAGAAAACATAATGAAGGATGTTCAGCTACGAATTTTCGCTACTTTACACTAGAGGTGGGCGAAATCTCTTTTTTGTGAGCTGCCTCAGAGAATAGCGTCGACTCCAAGTAAAAAAAGTAAAAAAAGTATTTCGGAAAAAGGGTGATGAGCAAAACTAAGGTCCTCACTCCGAAATTGTTCCAAATCACCCTGAAAACGAGTGGAGACAAAAATGAAATGAAATTTGTTCCCAAACAATTTTGATAAGCAAAAAAGTCCTCACCTTAAACATTTTGTATTTTATCGCGAAAACGAAGTGATGAGCAAAAAACAAAAATGTCCTCACTTCAAAAAATGACTCGTTGAGCTACAAATTTACACCGGAGTCACTTGACTTAGCGACTCACTTCTAAGAGTTGACTCTTTGAGTCGACTGACTTATGAGTTAGCCATCTCTTCAACATTCAGACAACCAATGGCTAGAGTAATAAAAGATTATATAAGATATTAGAAATTACTCTCTAAATATGTCAGCACAGTGATGGTGAACCTTTTGAGCTCGGTGTGTCATCATTTTGAAAAATCGAAACTTAATTTTCATGGTGTGTCACACATCACGTAGTATAGACTAAAAAATAGAAATATTTATAATTTTTGTATTAATTGATTATAATTTTGTTAATTATTAATTATTATAAACGTAAGAAATAATATTATTATTAATAACCAATTCTGGCCGTTATGAAAGACAAATATTTGAATTATGATTTTTTTTTTATCTTTGAAGATGCGTGTATTTTTCTAATTATATTACGAGTAAACAAAAATGATGTTTTGAAGAACCATTGCTTTATTTTTAATTATAACAGTTGTTTTATTTATAAAAATAATTCTTAGAGTAATGTAATGTACAGGACGGCAAACGTAACTTGCCGTTGCGCAGTGGCAAAATAGTGGGCGGAACCTTCGAAGGGCGCTCTCGATAGATTTCGTGAAGAGCTCGCGCGCCTGGTACATTCAATTATGTGGAGGAGAGTGCCCGATAGAGTTGTAAATAAATAGCGCATGTGCTTGCTTATTACAGAGACTGTACTCGGCCGGCTGTGGAGAGAGAGCTTTCGCTTGCTCTCTGCGCGTCTGGCCAACTTACATTTGCCGTCCTGTAGTTGAATAGGACTACAGTGGCACTTCCAAAACTCTCCCTTAAAAATGTTCATCAAAACCTGAATATTTACATCTTCAGCCGCTATTTTCTTTAGATTTGTAACCTGCGACCTTGAAATTTTAATCAATTTCTGATATCAATTCTACATATGTTGCGGCCATATTGAATCCGCGATTTTGTTTATAAACATAATTAAAAATCTTAACTTTGACTTTTCTAGCGACCTCATAAATCTTTATACAATAACAATTTCTTGTAGTATCTAAGTTCATTTGTAATTTTAGGTAGTTTTTGAGTGTGTCTTGGAATAAAAAGTAAAATATTTGTCTTGTATTGTTTTGAAAATTCTTAATAATCATACATTTTAACATTCGTTTTTTTAAAGGCCCGGCAAGAAAAAAAATTCTAGGGTCCCAAAATAGATTCATACTGGCATTACCATTATCTCGTTTACTCATATTTGAGGTTTGTGACAGCTACAAAAACTCAAAATTAGAAAAAAACAATAGGCACCACTTGACACGAGTAATGATAGCAAATTTGTAAAACAAAACTAATAATAATAATCTCGCCTGATATACTTGAACCCATTATATCATTATACAATCACTCTTCTAAATATATCAAATCTTGTCAAAATCTGTATTTGCTCAAACATGAACTTAAATCTCTTCTCTTCTAACAATGAGTTTATCCATGATCTTTCTCTATATAGTTTGATCAATGGATCTTTGCGTGTGCGTCATTACCGAAAACTGAGTTTCTCGCCTTGGACGACATACGTACACGTCTAATTTAATTTATCGTGGAGAGAGTAAACGCATGAAAATGTTGTAGGAGCTAGGTTCAGCTTTCTGTGACGTGCACGCTAAGATCCATTGATCAAAGTATATTTGCGCAGTATCATAAAATAAACTGTTTAAATAATTCGAAAGATATATTTAATTTCGCTACCAAGAATAAATTTCTTTTTTTGTGTAACCAATTAATTTCGCTTACGACTACGGAAAAGTTGCTCATCAAAATTTAGGCTAATGATAGAAATGTTTGTGCCTAATGGGTGATTAGTTTAAATCATCCTCGTCGAAGACCTCTTATAGTCAGTTTGTGTACACACGTGGGTAATTGGAAATGCTCGCATTGAATTTACTCCAGTTAGAGGCATGACAAAAATATTGACTAGCCAGAGGCAATTGTATTGATGAGCTACTCGTGTATCTGATATATCTATTAATTAATATTGACTAGTGACAGATTGATATCAATAATCATACCTAGTTTTTTTTTATAGCAGTCTTCTTATTTTGTTTAAGCAATGATACGTAGGACATACCCATCTTACGACTAATTACTTTCATTATTACCAAGGTGATGATTTAAAATGAAAGGCAGCGGTCAGTGTTGAGGTGGCAACACGAAAAGGATGCGCATGATAATATAGCCGAATAGTTGTAGAGAAGAGAGTAGAAAGCAACCGCCCATGGTCCGGGGTGGGTTTGAAGCGCACTCGCGAGTAGTCCGCCATTCGGCAGCGATAAATCATGGGTTACCACATTGTAGCCCGGTAAATCATGCTGGCTGGCTGTCGGGGTTCGGGGGGCAGGAGGGGAGGCTCAGCGTGAAATGAAACCCATTCGTCTCTGTCAAAAGTTGGAGCCCTCTCTCTCGCGCACGGACTCCTTTGCCCTGGACAAAACTGCGCGCCCTCTGGGTTCGGATCACGGATACTTAAACCCTTAGTTAGAGATAATTAAAAATACGGTAGTTAATATTTAACCCTTAAGTGAACAAACGACAACCTCAAGCAGTGGGTGTTATGCGGATACTCTAATCGGTATCTTAAATAAATATACTATTTAAAAGCATTTCATTTTGTTGAATATTCATTTAATTTACTTCATTTATTACTGTTGGTGTTCATTTTTTATTAAATATTGCAGAAGTGTTTATTTCACTTCAGATTTTACACATAGAATATACGGAATACTCGACTACGTACCTGCTTTCCGTTTGGGGTTTTAAAGCGGAGGGTGTGTAGAACGTAAAATAATCCTCGGAACACCGTAAAAAAATATTATTCAAAAAGGAATATCTCCTGATCTAGAGCATTCTACTATTGATAAAAGGTAAATCACGAAATGCGTATATAGATGGCCAATGACTTAATGTGTATTTGTAATTTATTTTTATTAACCTTACGGGCATAATAAAAATTTTGTGGTAAAATTAAGCTGAACTCATTTGTTTTGATATTTACCGATTTATGTACAGTATAAAACATTTCTTACCGTTTCAATTTACACTACTTTAAGAAAATGTTGCTTTGGCATCAATAAATAAAACGCAAATAATCTCTTCGAATAATCAAATATTTTTCGAAAAAGTAAATGTTACTATCTTAGTAATTTTTAAAATTATTTAATTATGGACGACCTTTATGAAAATAAACTCCGTACTTTAACACAGTGGCGGCTCGTGAATCATGTTGATGGTAGAGCCACATGTACAATATGCCGTTTTGAAGAACGATTTATCTTCCTAGACCAAAGTAACTGACGAAAAAGTGTTTTAAGAATTAATTCAAAATTCTTGCTTAGCTTGAAACTACAGGTTGGCTCTATATAACGAGCCACCCCTGCTTTAACATAAATTATATTAGACAACGACAGCTGATCTACAACCTAACAATTTATAAATAACCATCCGCATACAAAGTGTTAAACAAATTACACTTTTTCTTTTGAATAAAAAGCAGATTTCAGAGAAAATACCGACGAATAAAAAAAAACGGCGCGGATCATTAACGAACCACCCCTTCCTTCCTACAACGAAACAGCACTTAATTAGAAGAAGGTGCGCAAAAAGAGGGATAATTAATGCCGGCGAGCGACAAAAGAGCGCGCGCCCCCGCGCAAAAATTGCATTTCGATACCGCCGCCGCCCCCCCCCGCAGAAACGGCCGCCCCCACCCCGCCGGCAATTAATTAAAGAAAAGAGGGACTCGAGCGGCGACGTATTAATAACACTACTTTTTGCCAACCCTCCAAGGAGACACGGCTGTTACACCCACCACGCCCGAATAACAAAAACGCCCTTCATTACCCAGAGTACATTTAACTCGTGCTTAGTTTAACCGCAGAATCTGATCGTAAAACTCTAATTAATAAACTTTTTATCACAATTTTTCATAACTAACCACTAATCTATTTTTATATACTTGAATGTTAATGAAGTAAACAAAAAGCGTTTTTTTAAGTTTCTTATGAAAATTTCAACACTATAATACGAAATTTATGATCTAAAATTAGACCTAAAATACAGCATGTAGGATTTATTATCAAAAAAAATGATGTAAAAGCTTTAGAATCTCTAATTAAATCCATCTTAACAAAACTTTTCAAATTCAATTTTCGTAATCAAAATATTTGAATAAAAATTTATAATTTTATATTGGAAATCTACTAATGTAGAATCCAAACTACAACAAAATATTTGAATGAAAATTGATAATTTTATATTGGAAATCTAGAATCCAAAGTACAACATTTTGGTCCTAGAATCACAAAACTTATAATTCAGGCTTATAATCCGCCTTCAAACCAAAATCAGCAATTTGTGTATTAAACGCCAAATTTGAGAAATCGAAAACTTCAGCACTAAAATCCGAAATTTATGGTCCAAAATTAGACCTAAAATACAGTATGTAGCATTTATTATCCAAAAATTGGATCCAAAAGTTTTAGAATCTCTAATTAAATCCATCTTAACAAAACTTGTAATGCAGGCTGTAGTCCGCCCTCAAACGAAAGTTAAAAAGTCAAAATCAGAAATTTGTGCACTAAACGCAAAATTGGAGAAATTTGGGCCCTAAAATTGAAAACCAACAAAACCAAAATTTAGATCCAAAAATTAGACATAAAATACAGCATGTAGGTTTTATTATCAAAAAATTTGACCTAAAAGTTTTACAATTTCTAATTAAATCCTTCTTTACTACCGTAAAGAAGGATTTAATTATAGGATTATTTATTTATGTATTCATTTCAACTTCAATATTCGCAATCGAAATAATTTAATAAAATGAATAATTTTATATCGAAATCTACTAATGTAGAATTCAAGTACGAAATTTTGGTCATCAAACTTATAATTAAGGCCATAATTCGCCTTCAAACTCAAACGAAACTGTAAAAGCAAAAAGCAACAAGTTGTGCATAAAATGCCAAAAGGACGTAAAATTGAAAACTTCAACACAAAAACCCGAAATTTAGGTCCTCAAATTGGACCTAAAATACAGCATGTATGTTTTATTATCCAAAAATTTCACCTGAATTTCGAAATTTAGATATTAATTTCTATAACTTAAAAATCCAAAATTTTAATCTTTATTTAGAAAAATTGGATCCGGTATTTGGGATATAATCCAAATGTTTGACCCTAGAACGTAAACGCGTATCACGTCACACGTGATAGCACGGTTTTGTTTTGTATTGGGTTTACATCCTTTTGGCAAACCTGCTGCTTTAAGGATGGAGTTAGTTCTTAATTGAAATAAAATTAGACGATTGTTGTTATTTCTAATGAGGTCATGTAAGAAATCAAAATCCGCTTTGATCATTTGAAAATACATATGAAAACGTTTCGGGTCTTTTTGTAATTCCTAAATTAACGGATGAAATTAGCTTTCGGGGCGTTTTTTCTCTGAATTGAGAGCACTTTCCATTTTCAATGTAAACTTTGGAAGACCATGAATTGGCATTGTTCATCGTCTCTGCCTAAACTCCCATAACATGTCACGTGATAATAGTGTGCTTCCAAGCGTGATATCACGGTTGAAACATCACAGCGTGACAGCACGTGAGCTCACGTGACGTGCTAGCAGTCTGTTTGCGCCTTAGTATGTCTTCATGACAACCTTTCATGCTGCACTATAAATAAATGCTCTTATAGAGGAGAATAACTATTTTCTTTCCTCCTCTGGCGAACTGTCACGAACCGAATACTTATTTAACGCCGAATCACATATGCATATAAAATCGATTAAAAGGGCTCCGCGCAGAATTCCTGAACAGGGCCCCGCAAAACTTCCAGCCGTCCGTTTGCAAAGGTCACTATAATGCCCAAAATTATTCAGATTGATACTTTTTGTAGAACTATATCCTCTGAATTTTCATCAAGGTCATTCGCGCAATAGAGAGCTGCCGAGAGCCAACAACGGGTTTGCTTACAGTATTTTTAATAAACATGTAATTGTTATGGAAAGTGTTGAACAAGTTTTACTCCATTAATAGCTTGAATTAGCTCTGTTTTTTTAGTAAAACAATGTCAAAAGTGCAAAAACGTGTTTTAGGCCATTTTTGGTCACTTGTAGCGGTTTGACTTTTTAAATCTAGCATTCTGAAGGTGTTCTGATTATATCATCTAAAGCAGGGGCGGCTCGTTATAAAGAGCCAAGGAGTCATGGCACTACCTGTGGTTTCAAATTTTTTAAATTAATTCTTAAAACACTTTCTCACCAGTTACTTTGGTCTAGGAAGATAAATCGTTCTTTCTTTCTTCAAAAAATAAGGAGGACGGGGTGGGGGGGGTCCATATTGTATAAGTGGTTCTACCATCTACATGTTCCACGAGCCGCCACTGATTATAGCTGGAAACAAAATGGCAACCATCAAAAGTTCAAAAACAGAGAAAAAAATTGCAGTCTGCGCGTATAAAAATTGTAAAAAAATTATTTTCGCCAAAGTAACCTTCAAAATTTCAGAATGCATCCAGAATGAACCTAACTTTGATAATCCACTTCAATAATTGACACATCGTGGCTGGAAACAAAATGGCAATCCTCAAAAGTTGAAAAACAGTGAAAAAAATATTGCAGTCCGCGCTTATAAAAATTGTAAATAAATCATTTTGGCCAAAGTAACCTTCAAAATTTCAGAATGCATCCACGATGAACCTAACTTTGACAATCCAATTCAATATTTGATATATCGTGGCTGGAAACAAAATGGCAATCCTCAAAAGTTGAAAAGCAGAGAAAAAATTGCAGTCTGCGCTTATAAAAATTTTAAAAAATCATTTCGGCCAAAGTAACCTTCAAAATTTCAGAATGCATCTGGAATGAACCTAACTTTGATAATCCACTTCAATATTTGACACAGCATGGCTGGAAATAAAATAACAACCATCAAAAGTTGAAAAACAGAGAAAAAAATTGCAGTCCGCGCTTATAAAGATTGTAAAAAAATCATTTTGGCCAAAGTAACCTTCAAAATTTCAGAATGCATCCAGAATGAACCTAACTTTGATAATCCACTTCAATATTTGACACATCGTGGCTGGAAACAAAATAACAACCATCAAATGTTGAAAAACAGAGAAAAAAATTGCAGTCTGCGCTTATAAAAATTGTAAAAAATTCATTTCGGCCAAAGTAACCTTCTAAATTTCAAAATGCATTCAGGTTGAACCTAACTTTGATAATCCACTTCAATGTTTGACACAGCGTGGCTGGAAACAAAATAACAACCATCAAAAGTTGAAAAACAGAGAAATAAATTGCAGTCTGCGCTTATAAAAATCGTAAAAAATTCATTTCGGCCAAAGTAACCTTCAAAATTTCAAAATGCATTCAGGTTGAACCTAACTTTGATAATCCACTTCAATGTTTGACACAGCGTGGCTGGAAACAAAATAACAACCATCAAAAGTTGAAAAACAGAGAAAAAAATTGCAGTCTGCGCGTATAAAAATTGTAAAAAAATTATTTTCGCCAAAGTAACCTTCAAAATTTCAGAATGCATCCAGAATGAACCTAACTTTGATAAGCCACTTCAATATTTGACACATCGTGGCTGGAAACAAAATGGCAATCCTCAAAAGTTGAAAAACAGTGAAAAAAATATTGCAGTCCGCGCTTATAAAAATTGTAAATAAATCATTTTGGCCAAAGTAACCTTCAAAATTTCAGAATGCATCCACGATGAACCTAACTTTGACAATCCAATTCAATATTTGATATATCGTGGCTGGAAACAAAATGGCAATCCTCAAAAGTTGAAAAGCAGAGAAAAAATTGCAGTCTGCGCTTATAAAAATTGTAAAAAAATCATTTCGGCCAAAGTAACCTTCAAAATTTCAGAATGCATCTGGAATGAACCTAACTTTGATAATCCACTTCAATATTTGACACAGCATGGCTGGAAATAAAATAACAACCATCAAAAGTTGAAAAACAGAGAAAAAAAATGCAGTCCGCGCTTATAAAAATTGTAAAAAAATCATTTTGGCCAAAGTAACCTTCAAAATTTCAGAATGCATCCAGAATGAACCTAACTTTGATAATCCACTTCAATATTTGACACATCGTGGCTGGAAACAAAATAACAACCATCAAATGTTGAAAAACAGAGAAAAAAATTGCAGTCTGCGCTTATAAAAATTGTAAAAAACTCATTTCGGCCAAAGTAACCTTCAAAATTTCAAAATGCATTCAGGTTGAACCTAACTTTGATAATCCACTTCAATGTTTGACACAGCGTGGCTGGAAACAAAATAACAACCATCAAAAGTTGAAAAACAGAGAAACAAATTGCAGTCTGCGCTTATAAAAATTGTAAAAAATTCATTTCGACCTAAGTAACCTTCAAAATTTCAGAATGCATCCAGAATAAACCTAACTTTGATAATCCGCTTCAATATTTGACACATCGTGGCTGGAAACAAAATGGCAATCCTCAAAAGTTGAAAAGCAGAGAAATAATTGCAGTCTGCGCTTATAAAAATTGTAAAAAATTCATTTCGGCCAAAGTAACCTTCAAAATTTCAGAATGCATTCAGAATGAACCTAACTTTGATAATCCACTTCAATATTTAACACATCGTGGCTGGAAACAAAATGGCAATCCCCAAAAGTTGAAAAGCAGAGAAAAAATTGCAGCCGGTGCTTATAAAAATCGTAAAACAATAATTTCGGCCGAACTAAGCTTCAAAATTTCAAAATGCATTTAGAATTAATGTAATTTTGATAATCCTCTTCAATATTTGACACATTATAGCCAGGGATGGCTCATTATAGCACTACCTGCAGTTTCAAGCTCTGCAAGAATATTTAATTCATTCTTAAAACTTTTTCTCCAGTTACTTTGGACTAAGAAGATAAATCGTTCTATCTTTCTTCAAAAACTGAGGGGTGGGGGAGGGGTATATTTTATAAGCTCTACCATCAACATGTTCCACGAGCCGCCACTGATCTAAAGACCAGCTTTATTATTTTACAATAAGTGTTTTTGTTTATTATGCACATTTATGCGAATCTGGAGTAAACTTACCACTCGCGAAAGCGTCTGTCAATTTTTTTATTTATACAAAATACTTTGGTGTAAGAGAATATTATTAATTTCTGCGACACTTTTTATTATTTCGCCTACAATGTCTTTGAAAAGGGCTCGAGTCGGTGATATAACTTCTTCAAAAAAAATTCCTGCTCATCGACTAATGTTTTTTTTTTTTACATTTTCTGTAATTTTCCGGGTCGCCGTTTGCCTACGGCAATAAATTTCACCCCTGGAGTCTGGTTAATTTGAATTTAAAATTTGCAAAGTGGAATGGATCTTCGCCGCAATTTCATTACGACAGACAGAGGCAGGCAGCACGGGCTTAGCCGCTAATATCGCCGGTTTCCCCCTACGTGTCGGAGGTCCTGTTTGATAGGTTTACAATTGAACTGAGGGGTATTTTACGCTGCCATACTGCGAGCAATTCGTTTCCGAAATCCCTCTTTTTACAATTTACGGCCATCGGGCGTTTATGCAGTCGCACGTTTGTTTTATCGTCAGATTGATGGGTTTATTTTAATTTAATAAATTCGTTTGATAACGAATGAATCCTACAACCACATTCGGAAATGTTTAATTCTTCAAGAGATGAATAAATGTAAATTTGAATGGCCACTAAGATTGAACTATTTACGTTTAAAAATGTTACTAAAGATATCTTTTTACTAAGAAAGACAAAAACTTAGAATGCTTACAGCACAGATCCCATGTCATACAATCATAATTAAATTGAAAAACTATGAAGAATGGTTAAATAGTAAAAAAATTATAATTTTAATAAAAATTAAGTTTTCAGATTTTTTTGCTGAAATAATAAATTACGTTACTTTTTAAATTTAATAGGAGCCCTTGATGAACTTTATACTTTATACTTAATACTTACTTAATACTTAATGTAACAATTTGAATAATGCATTTATTGACTAAGGAGAAACATAGTCTAGAGATGAGTTGTGAAATAATTTAATATAAATTAACTTTTTTATTTGTCAATGTTTGCAAAATGATACAACACTACATTTTAAATTAAGTTATACGATAATTTCTTCAAACAAACCTATCGCTTAGTACATTTTTTTTATTATTATTTTGGTTTGTATTTTGCACAATTCCGATATTGAATGCAACGAAATAAATTCTCTGCCATTAATATTTTTTCTTATTAATTATTTTGTTCACTATCGTTATAATATTTCTTTCAAAAGCTCCGTGTTCTGATAAAACTTCGAAACTTCGAATCTTTGAAACTTTCAAAATAAACGGCTCAGTTATTGTCGGAATATATGAATTAGAGGTATTAGCTCTACTAAAAATCAGGCCGACTATGCTGCAGAGTTAACCACAACGCACATATCGTTGTCGATAAATGAACACTTGCGCCGAAAACCGCGTCGCGCAATGTCTACGTTGTTCACGTGCATGATTTGCGTTCGGCACATGGTTCGCTGCCAATCCGTTGCTTGTTGTCGGGTTTTCTGCGTCGGATCAAAAGAAGCGCGCAGAAATGCACTGATCTGGGAGGCTGCGGACGCTTCCATTGCGGTGTATAGAATAAATGGATTAATGGGAACGACAGGTCCGGCACGAACACATTTGGTTCGAGGTTGTGTGCGCCAAAAGTTTTTGTGCCACAATCGCGGCGCGGTTCGTTTCGCAGATCGCGACGCCGCGCGGTTCGTGAAAATGCGCAAGTGTGTACGATACATTACTTTACATAGCAATGAATCATAATACACCTCTGCCGATTAAGGCTTTAGATAGGTATATTTTATAATTGGCAGATATTTGTTCAAGCTGTATATAATAAATTTAATGGAGCATTGAAAGGAAAAATCCGTTTTAGTCGAGGGCCTTTTATGGCGCCGTAAAGATTTGATTTGATTTTACGAGTTTCGGTTAAATATCACTTTATCCTCGGGCAGTCCGCTTTTATTTCGGCATAAATACACGGGCCGGGCGTTTATCATATCTACCGGGCGATTATTTGCGCTCTTTTAGCGAAAAAAAATAAACAACCACCCTGCGTGATTTATGAATATTTTTCAAAATGAGCACGGCGCGCTGCATCCCATCACAAATCTCCGCCGTTTTGTTGCCAGCGTGTTTTTCCTGTGCTGCGTTTTGAATAAATCACGTCGGCGGGGGTGTCCTACGTGTCTCTTCCAGGTGATCGCGCCCCGTCCAGGGCGTAAATCATTATTAAATGCTAAACGACAAAAAGAAGACAAATCGATGTATGGGAGAGGAAGGAAGTAAGCAGGCTCAAATAAGGGTAAAAAAAGTCGGCCGTAAATCGTTCGTTCTTTAGTGCCCGTGCTGCCCGAAGTTGCACAAACTTGGGCCAAGTCCGGACATCGTTCACTTTGAGTCATGGCCTTAGCTGCTTGTCATCCCCATCCGAAACCGAATATTTTTCTCTCTCGCCATTTCAATTAGCTCCATTAACAATTCATAAATTCGCGTTATCGCCGTCCGATTTCAGCGGTCCTCATTATCGCAATAATCTCAATTAAATGGGATGCGCGCGAGACAAACAACCAGAGTCCTCCATTATAAATAACGCAGACCGCTCATTAAATACCTGCAGTAAATCACCCAGACAATATTAATATTAAATTGTCATTATTGCCTCGTCCTTTTTATCTGCTGCGAACATCGCCTGCTTGCTCGTTCCCGTGTTTCTGCGCTCAGAATGGGAAAAACAACAAGCGGCCGTTCTGTCCGCACTCCGCAGACACGACGCTCTCCATCAATTTTACACACCATCCCGACAACTACGACGCTAATTTCATAAATCCTCTAAATCATGGACACTGCTCCACTCGTGTTTAATGGATATTACTCAAAAAATGTTCTTTAATACGCTACAAGCTAATAAAAACTACATTATTAACTAATCTACATCAACATGTTCATGAATTATAACTTACTTAATTACCACACCTTTTTTGCCCAACAAATTGTTTGAAAATATGCGAATTCAAAGCTCACAAACACGAGCAGTTCACGATGTTTTAGCCTAGAAGCAACTATCAAGCTACAAAACTGCAAACCTTTGCACTCGAGCGGCGCCGCTACGGCGCCCAGGCGGTTTGATGCGTCCACTCGAGCGGCGCTGCTAGGGCGCCCGGGAGGTGTGATGCATCCTAACCTAACCTTACCCAACCTAACCTAACCCAATGATTTTAAAGTACCTGTAACACTTCCCTAATACAGCCGAAAATAGTCTCGAGTTGCTGGTTCGTTCGAGCGAAAAAGGCCTTGAGTGCAAAAGGTTAATTAATGGGTCTAACTAAAGCACGGACTTTCAAGAAGTGAGCTTTTACTATTGATAGCTTATGATGTTATTTTTGTATTTACGCGTTTAAAAAATAACGTTTAATTTGGCCTCAGCCATTAAAAACAATGCACGGCCCGGCCCGATTGGGAACGTTTTAAATTTGGCCCGGCCCGATGAAAAGAAAATGTGCTGCGGGCCCGGCGCGGAGCTGAATATTCAAATTTTACATACTTTATTTGTCGGAAGGATGGTAGGCATGTCTCTCTGCGCTCCAACAATAATAAATAGGGAATATTTAACATTCCTGGTTTTACTATAACAATGGAATTAATTAAACGCACTAATTAAACTAAAATCAAACGATTTATGTTTCTTTCGTGAATTAATTGAGAAAAATGAGCAGCAAATAAGACTAAATATCTCAATAATTTAACGCAATATGAAATTCAGAACTTGTAGGATTATATCCATGGAAAAGAGTATCTAAATCTGTTGAAGAACTTATTCCGCAGAGCCGACGAAGTAATTCGCGTCGATATCCTCCAGTTTTTAGTATGATATAAAAGTGTTCCCGCTGAAATTATGTTTATAGTAACAGTTATGTTAAGGGCACACTTGTTGTGCTCGATCCGAGTGCTCTGTGCCCGTGGGAGAGGGGCCCAGTTCTGGCGTCCCTCTCCGGCATACGGCCGAGCACATGCGGCCCTCTCTCTCCGTTCAAGCTCAAGAATCGAGTTTAGTACTTCATAAAGTAGAAGCGCACGCGAGCTTCCGAGGTTGAAATCTTAGGTTACAGCGGAGGGCCGTTATGGTGCCGTAAAGACTAGTGATTTGATTTTATGTGTTTCGGTTAAATATCACTTTATCCTCTAGTAACTCGCTTTTATTTCGGTATAAATACGGCCGACAACATTTATCATATCTATTGCACGTTTATACGCGACGTTATTTCGATAAAAAATATTTTTTTATTTCTCTTTAAAATAAAACATAAATATATCATTTTAGAGGTAAAATTAATAATTAATAAAAAAAAAATTAAAATATTTTATTGAAAAAAATTTATTTATAATATCGTGTAAGCTACAAAATTTTGTTTCGGAGTTGGCGGTGAGATAAATCAGGTATGTCGCATATTATTACGTCATGAGACTAGATTAGTTCAATTGAATTAGATTTAAAAAAAAAATGAATTAATTTCAGACATGACTGCTGTTTCTCTCTCTCTCTTATTTTTTTACCTTTAATTTATTATTACAGCAGTTTATGTTTCGTCTTGGGTTTTCGAGGTAAAAATTTTGAATTTACATAAAATTTCAAATACCAAACTGTTTTTAGATTTTCGAAAACTTATTTCGAATGTTTGAAATTTCGAAACTTCGATTTTCCCTTCGTTTCTTCGGATTCTTCGAAGTTTCGAATTATGAGTACTCCTAGTTAAAACGTGCCTCAACAATGTTTAATTGTAAACGTCCACCTTCATTGGTAATTGAATTAAAAAAAATAAAAAAAAAATCTAAAATTTCACTTCTCTTCGAATATCCCAAAAACCAAAGAAGTTGGGCAATTTTTTTTAAAGATTATTATCGGGCCTCAAAATGCGTAAGTTTTCCTCAATATAACTGACTCCCTATTTTTTCAAATAACCGAGATCCCCATACATTCGTGCGAAATATGGATACGCTGTATACAGGGTGTATTTGAAATAACGAATAGGCATTTAAGGGCACATACACAAAATATTTGTGAACCCATTTCCGTCAAAATTTATTCAAATTTTTTTTTTTAATTTTCTAAATTTTTCGTTTTTTAAACATTTTGAGAATCGATGCTTTTATCATTTAATTATGTCTGCATGGAATGTGTGTTTGTTTATTTAAAACGCAAAATCCGATTTCTTGCCTAAGAAATTTGAAGTGTTATCGCAACGTTTTTTTTTTTGTAAAAGATAAACAGTCCTCAAGTTCATTAAAGAGCACTCAGATATTTCCTACGCGCTTGTTGTAATTCGATATCTAAAGCCGATGCCGTTTAAAAATTAGCTCACATTACCACTGCCCCCAAACATGTTGCGTATTTTCACTCATTAAATTTAATAATTAATTGCGGGCTTTTTATTACAGTTATAAACAAAATAATTGCGAATATTGTTTAAAAATAATATAATCTCTTTGTCGTTGCGAGCCTGTTCGTTATTTCAAATACACCCTGTATATGTAATTTTTTTAATCAAAGATTCATAAAATGTGCGTTTTGGCACAATGAAGGCACTGGTTCTAAATACAACCAAAATAAATTTCTATCAAAATTCTTCCATATCTACAGAAATTTTCAGTAGTCAGATACCGATTTTTACTCTCACTGGATTGGCAGCACTGCAACATACTGTGTGTGTCTGTCTATGCGCTTTGTATCTCAAAAACAAACACAGGAATTGACATGAAACTTTGAACGTGTGCCTTATTTGACAGACCGTAGAGGTGAAAAGCTTTTGGTAAAATGTCTTAAACTGGATGCAACTTCTTTTTACAACAGCGGATTGCGAAAGTGCCAGTAAAATATCACAGATTTCGCAACACCAAGATTTTATCATTTTAAGTATTATGAACTTACTCAGAACAAAAAGAAAACTGTACGGCATCACTGAAAACCAAGTTAGAGGTCTTGGTAGTTTACTGCAACACTTCCTTAATCCGCACAACAAACGAGGCAAACATTAAAAAGTGAAGACCACATCTCGCACTGTTTTAAAAACAGTAACTAGTTCTGATTTATTTTAATTTTATTATTATATTTTATTGATTTATTTTAAAATGTCTTGTATTGTATTTTTTCGTATAATTTTATTTTATTACCATTTATTTTATTATGTTGTGATTGTATCTATTGTAAGTTTGTATTTAATGGCCATCCGTATATAAATAAATAAATAAATAATACCACTTCCTTGATTTTCCTCGAAAACGAAAGCACTATTCATGCAAAAAAATAGAATATTTAGATGGCCAGCTACAATCAGAATCATGTATTCTGAAAATAATTTTCAAAATTGAAAGATACCTATGCTTTTTATGCCAACTATTCTAAGACAATATTTTCTGTATATTTTGGATAACCCCAGGAAGATACATGCATCGTATGTGAAGAATTAGCGGTAAAAATAATAAGCCCTACGTCAGGTTTCAACGCAAAGAAAGCATTTTTGAGCAAAAATTACAAAGGGTGACCTTTGGTCTGTCTTTCATGTTTTTTTGGCAAAATGTTGTAGATGAATCCAACTAATTTGCTTTCAAAAAATTTACCAAAAGTGTTCGATTTACTCACTACGACCGTTCAAATTCCGAAAAATCGATTTTCTTTTACTCTTCCAACAGGCTTGCCAACTTTTTATTTTGCCAATAGCGTTCGATTTTGAGTTTTCTTTTACCCGCTAGGACTGTTCAAATTCCGGTTTTTCGAAAATCCGAAATCTTAAAACGGCAATCGATCTCTCTCGTTCTTCTGATGAGAAAAACATGTACTTTTATTGATCAAGGATGAATGTTAAAAAAGTTGATGTTTTAATTTTCTTTTTATATTAAAGTACGACTTTTAACACTTGCATTATAAATAACCATCAAATCGGAGAAAGTACCAAGATGGCCACATCGTTGAAATCACCTCCAGGGACCCCAAAACTGTTATTCCTTAAAAAATAATTGAAAACATAAACAATACTTCTCCGTACTTCGTAACGGAGAAAAGGGCTTGAATGCTTTTGCTTTGTTTATTAATTTAAATAGCTGTTCCATACATAATAAAATATGACATAAGAAAAGGTTTGATACTAATTAATATATATTATTTAAATTTAATGACATCGCTCACGCCCAACCCGAATACACATAAAAGCAACGCCCTAATCTCCCCATCCTCAAACAATCCCTTCGCTGTTTTCATAAAAACGCAAAGCCGCGCATCGAATTTCGGTTCTCTGCCCCATTCATGGCAGACGGTAGCTGCCTAATGTCCTAACACCACCCCTGCTATAGTAAATAGGTCTACAATTGTACACTGAAGGGTCACTGTGCCAACACGGAGAATTAGTTGCCATAACTTTACATTTTCATACCTCGCGGAGGTACTTATTGTACCGAATTATAAACACGGATATAATTTAATAGTTCGGAGATAATAAATTATATTTTTTTTCGTTTATTAATAGATGAAAAGCATCAATGGTATACTCTGGCCGCGCTATGAAGGCGTCTGAGGATTAAGGAAGGGTCGGAAGGGCCGCCCTCATCAGAAGTGATTGGATATTTTGATACTTAACACTCACAGATGTTTACACTTTATTTGCTAGCTGTTGGTGCAGTATCGGCTTCTATATATAAATGAGTGGTTTTCAAAAGGTTATAGATAGCACCTCAGATGCCTTCATAGCACGGCCAGACTATACGTATAAAATGGATGGTTATTTATCGGGAATAAAATGAATTGGGATAGAAGAGTATTTGTAAAAGGGTGAAGAGTATTGGCTTTGAACGCTTGAGTACTACAAAACTAGCGAGGATTTATACACTGTAATTTGCAAATTGTAAAGAATGAGTAGTACTGTCTTGTTAATATAATCAAGAAAGTTTAATCTTCACATCGTTTTACTGCGGTAAATCCTTCTAATATTTAATCGAGTTATACGTCGGGAAGTTGCTCGAATTATAAGCAATTACCAGATGAAATCTGTCAATATCCGACGTAGTATTTGTGAATATGAGTGGGAGGCACATAAAATAATCGACAAATGTGTTGCAATCGCAATAATAACGACAGAAATCAAGAGAGCATTTTGGTCTGCGCTTGCTTCTCCAGCGGTCGTGCTGGGCTGGAGTGGGGATACGGAAGATTGCTGGGCAGCACGACGTGTATTATTTGTATTTATTTGTATCTGTATTTGTATTTATTAGTTACTCAAAGTGCTTACAAAAATAAAAAAAACAATTGTAAGTACCTTAATAATAACATGTATAGAGTCGCTAAACAAAAAAATTCCGAAATCGGGAGTTTGACCGTAAAGTGCAATTCACCCAAATAAAAATCTAAATACATACAAATTATTCACAATTAATTTCTATCGCACTTGAATTGGGTAGTATTCATCTTAGATAATCTTCCACACGTATCCAAAGACTTCTGTGGCTTTCCGCGATGCACAGGAACTTCCTTCCAGCAATGGAATATTTTCTTCGTTCGTTTTGGCCGTAAATTCTGCCATATTTATTCCAGCTTGGGAAATATAACGTCAGTCAAGTTGACAGATTTTTTTTTGACCCTAGTATTTCGTTATTTTGATATGACCCTTTTGCGATTAAAAAATTGGTAACGTCACTCAAGTTGACAGTTTTTTTTTACCGTAGTATTTCGTTATTTTGATATGACCCTTTTTGCGATTAAAAAATTGGTAACATTTTGTAAACCGGAAGTAGATTTTTTTCACATTACGTGTAGAATAAATACAGTTAATACGATTGCATCCTATGTAACCATTTAATATAAATTACAATTATGGTCATAGGTGGCTCTCTAAATTAAGGGTATATATAGTTTGAACACACAAAGCCAGCTGATTTTCCAGGGGAACGGCAACATTTTCCGGCGGACAGTCGGCGTTGATGTGTGCGCTTAAATGAAAACTGCAATTGCAATTGCTGTTGGGCATAAATTAGCGATTTCGCCGGCGCTGCGGTCGTAAACTTTAACAAGCTGCAAGTGCGAACATGCGATCCGCACTCACACACGCCACACAAACAAAACGTGAGGTTTCGGATTGAGATATCTGGGATCACGGATGAAACGAAATAAAAAAAAAGTATATATATACAGTGCACTACTTTTTTACCGCGATTAATGACTGCGGTTTCATTCATGCTTCATTGCCGCATCAGTTCAGATTTATTACGCGTTTATGCTTTATTTATTTGCCTCCTTTTCATACGGGGCCTCTTTTTCGTCCTGCTGTTGTTATTTATTCCTATTGCCTACTCCGGTTACGGTTCCGATGATGCAATGATTGCATGTCGTGATATATTGATGCGACCGTCCGCTCTACATAGATTTAATTTCATCATTACTTCAGCTGGAAATACAAATCGATATAGGCTGATTTTGTTTCAGGTCAACTAATAATCTAAAGTTGTTGTTAATACATGGTGAATTTTTCAATTCAGTTTAATTATGGATTACCAAATTCCATTATCTTCATTAACTTGCTATCAGATTTGCCAACTAGAAGTGGCGAAATGACTGTTTTTGTGAGAAGAGTGGATTCAAGAAGTCGGCTTGAAAAAGTGAGAAAAAATTTGCCATCAGATTTGCCAACTAGAGGTGGCGAAATGACTCTTTTTTCTGAGAAGAGTCGATCCAAGAAGTCGGCTTGAAAAAGTGAAAAAAAATATCCCCAAAAAAAGATGAGAAAAAAAGAAGAAAAGGTTCTCACCTCCAAAATGATTCGACTCATAAATTCTAAAGAGTCGAATAATAGTTTAAAAGAGTCGACTCATTATTATAAGATCGTGTCATAAGCAAAGAGAAGCCTCGAAAATTTCCCCATCCCTCCTGAAAACGTTGGGGACAAAAATTTCATAATTTCATCTCAAATTGACTCAAACTGAGTTGCAAATTTTCAACAGGAGTCATTTGACTCAGCGATTCATTTCTAATAGTTGACTCTTTGACTGGACGAATTCATGAGTTGCCAACCTTTGAAACCTAAACTTTTTTTTGCATACAGGGTGTAGAATTGATTCACGCACCATAGAGATTTCCATATAAAATTCTTAATGTTCAAATATTGGCCCTCCAAATGATTTTAGAGAAAAAGTGTATATTTCTTGTTGAGAAAAAAATCCCTATGGTGCGTAAACCAATTCTACACCCTATATACTTGAGCCATACAGTCACACATGGCTAGGATTAATGACTTATACGACTAGATATGACAAAATAGATGAACGATTATACAAAGAGACAGAGATAGAATAGATTGTCAATGAGAGTCCTCATGACGTAAAACATTCCTGAAAAATAAATTAAATAAATACGAAAAGTAGCTTGAATATATGAATATTCAACCTGTTCATAACTCTGCAAAATATCCATACATTCTGGCTACCTTTTTTATTTATTTTATTTACTTAATTCTTTTGCAACAAAGCTTTTCAATTTTAATTATCCATGAAACAGAATTTAATTCCCTATTTAGAAAAAAAAATGCTCCGAAAATGTTTGAGAAATTTTACTACGTGATTATTTTTGTAATCACAGCTTGCTGGAAAATCGGTTTGTTTTCAAAAATAAAACTTTACATAAAATGCTTTCGATATTTGAATAATTTGATGTCGACAAAAAATATTTTCGATGCCAATAATAAAATAAACCAATTTAAGAAAACTTATTTCGAAACTTAGTAAATGTTTACAATTTCACTCATTTTTGGTGATTGAAAACATGATTATTTCGATTTTCTACACTTCAAAAAACAGGTAAAAATTGTTTAATTTTCAGTGTGATGTTTTAAATTTTGAGAAATTTAAGATTGACGTTGAGGACGTATTCAGTTGTACTGAAAAGCTTGTCAGTACCGTTTTTATTGAAGTCATTTTGATAGAATAATTTATACCGGGTGTAACTGAATTCTGAAAGACCCCAAATATCATCTGCATTTTTACATTTTTTTTTACTGAATTTTATCCACTGGAAAAAATATTATTTATAAAGGGGTCGAAAAACTGCGGGTGGTACGTATTATTATAATTATTATAATTAAATAGAGTAACCCATGTCATACAAATATTTAAGTACCAATAAAGATGTTTTTGCATATACAGGGTGGAAACTTTAACTTTTAAAAATAGTATGACGTCACTAGTCTTTCACGTATGACGACATAAACATTTTTTTTTTAATGAAAACCATTTTTTTTATGTGACCAAATTTGTAGCCCGTTTTATGCTCTTTACAACTGTATAAAAATATTTTGTTTTTTTGTTTCTTACTTTTTCCGGTACGAAGTACGAGAAAGTATTGTGATCGTGATTTTTTTTCAATTTTTTTTTTACGGAAATTTCCGTTTTGGGGTCCCTAGATGCCATTTGAACAATTTCTGGAAAAAAAAATTGTGTGTGTGTGTGTGTGTGTGTCTGTATCTCAAAAACTAATAGAGCCATTGATATGAAACTTTGAACATCCGTCTCATTTGATAATCTGAAGAACTGAAAAGCTTTTGATATAAAATTTCGCACACCTGAAGTGGGCGTTTGTTTACCTTAACTGTTTTTTGTTTTTTGCCAATATTATCTTAAATATATCACAAAAACATTTAAACAAACTTTGAAGACAACAAAGAAATGAACATCTTTTGCTTGAAAACATTTTTCATAAAATCATTTTTATTCGAGAAAAAATTTTATTATTATTTTTTTAATTTTTGGTTTATAATTATAAAACGATAATAGTTACAGCAAATTTATGTTAATAATAATGCCTTTAGTTTTTGAGTAAATTGAGTTTTTAAATTTGAAGTATAATTTTTCCATCTTTCATAATTTTGACGTTTTAAACGTCAGTTTCATGCGAGTCTACAAAACACTCGATGTACATTTAAAATATAATTTAAATTTAGAATAAACCATGAAAGCGTAAAATAAATGATACCATCAAGTCGGAGAAAGTAACATGATAGCCACATCACCATTTTTTATTTAAAAAAATAAAAAAAAATATTCTTTTTTTAATAAACTTATTGAATGTATCAAATGTTCAAAATAAGTACCGTTCCTCTTTTGGCAAAAAGCCAATCGGTGATAAAACCAATTCCTTACATTTTGAAACATTTCAAAGTTTAAGAAAAAAATCAATTTCTGAAATAAAAAAAACAAAAAAGAAATTTACACAGTCGTAAAGAGAATAAAAAGGGCTACAAATTTATTAAAATTGAAAAAAAATGGTTTCCATTTTAAAAAAATGTCTATGACGTCATACATGAAAGACTAATGACGTCATAATATTTTTAAAGACGCTAAAAAGTGCGCAATAAAAAACAAAAATCGACGTGTTCGAGGATTTTTTTCTGGAACTTCTCATTTGATAAATACCCAATTTGTTCCAGTTAAAGCTTCCATCGTGTATTATTTATAACTCACTCAAAAATTGGTGTACATTTAAAGATCAAAGTGATACTGATAGAAGAAAAATATATGAAATATTTAACCGTTCAAAATAATTACCAATTTTATAGACACTTTTTTCCCTAAACGTTAGAAACAAAAGTTTAATAAATTTATAGACGCAATTTATAGATCTGTGTATTTTTTTAAAACCCAAACAGATTTTAAAATAATTTTGCAGTTGGGTTTAATTTTTGCATAATTTTATCATTTGAAAAAACTTTCGATTTTCTTTTTATACGTCAATTTATCGAAAACTGCCGCCTAAAAAATACAAAGTGATTTTTAAATGACAACATTTAATGAATTTTTTTAATGTATTATCTCTGCATCTCAATTTTTTTATTTAATGCTTTTGCAGCACGTAATTTATTTAATTTTTCTTTTTTCATTTTTTTCACATTTTCAATTTTTGTGCACGTTTATCGCTGGGAAAAATTATTATTTATAATTCGTTCGCAATATAAATAGTTGTATTTTTTAAATCAACGTGATTCTGAGGACTGTATTAAAATTTTTCGTTCATAAATTCACATCTTCGCAAAACTTGACACTGACGTCAAATAGAAACAAAAAAACTTTTCACAAAAAATGCATAAATTTACAGATTTTGCAAATTCACTTGACAGAAGAAAATATTCCAAATGATAAAATGAAAAAATAATTAAAATTAAATGAAATATATTTGAAAGCTATTTATTAAATGTTAATTGTTAATTAAGTTATTTTGTGTTTTCAGAAAAAAAAATGAAAATGTTTGTCATTTTGTTCTCTATAATTACAGAATGATAATAGTTACATTAAATTTACATTAAAAAAAATCACTGCAGAAAAAGCCGAAATGAATAACATATAAAAAAAATCTTCAATATCTCATTATTTTCTGAGTAAACTGGCTGTAAAAATGATTACAATTTGAAGTATAATTTGTCATCTTTCATTTTGACGTTTCAGACGTCATTATTATCCGATCCTGCAAAATACTTGATCTAAATTATCTAAAATATCACTACAAATAAACCATTCAATCAAAGAAATTTTGATGGCCACATGACCATTTTTTCAAAATTGGCAGGAATCTCAAAATGGAAATTTCCTTTAAAAAAAGTTTTGAAAAATGTACACGATCACAATATGTTCTCGTACCCTTTACGGAGAAATTAGAAAAGCAATCTGAAAAATCTGTAAAATAGAGGAACTTGCAATAGGAACGAAAATACAGTTGGGACTGAAATTAAAATTAATTGACTAAAATATCTGAAAAGAAGAAAACCTGCATTAAGAATGTTTATAAGATTAAAACCGAATTGGCTATATTTGCCAGTTAAATGGTCTAAAAAAATTGTAAAAATAATGAAGAACGTGCAATGGAAAGGAGAAAAATTCCAATTGATTGACCTAAAAAATGATGATGTGGCCATCATGTTACTTTCTCCGAATTGATGGTACAATAACATTTGTGGTTTATTTTTAGTTTAAGTGATATTTTAACCCGATTTTCCGTGAACCAGAACATTAATGTTTAAAAAAAAAAGTTTTTCCCGGTGCTTTAATCCCGAAATAAAAAAAAAAGGTGTGGCCGCACGAGTTTGTTTGCGTTATGCACTTATTCTAAGAACGCGGCATTAAAAAACCAAATGTATTTTTATGTTATACTTTAATAATTTCTATTTAACCAATTAGTTAAATGTTATGAGAAATTAAACAAATAATAAATTGGGAAAAAATGCGTTAAATGTACGTAAATGTACCTTTATTCCCTTTGCCAAAGTTGTGTTCTGAAGGTCCCATGAACGCATTCTAACATTCCTTCGGGATGGCTGGAACGTAACGGAAAATCGCACAAACACTAGCACTGTACAACAAGAAAATTTCCACTGTTTTTTGTAATCAATTTGAAACGGTGGCAGTCGTTAGCGCTCGAATAAATAATACAGATGAATGCTTTCGGTATGAAATCCTATAAAATCATCGCACTTCACACGGCCACTTAGTTTGAGAACTCGCGAAGAAAATTGCTGGCTTTTCCGCGGTCAAAATGTTCAATAAACGGTTATCGAAAAAATGATTGAACGCGATTCGCACGTTCCTCCGCCACGGCGACGTATAGACTGGTCCGGTCACGTTCCGATTAGAGGAAAAACGCACTGATAAGAATTCGAAATCTTCAAAAAAAAAGTTGCCGAATCACGCCGCTCGCATACACTTCCAGTTTTAAAACTCCGCGACGATTTATCATGGGAAGGATTAAATTGTAAGAAAATATAATTTTTCTGTAGCAATGCTCTTAGTAATAAATAATTAACAGTTACATTATGATAATTGTTGCAGAGACAATGATTATTAGTTTGGCAGGTAAAAAAAATTTCTGCCAAACTAATACGACAAATCGTAACTGCAACAATTTGAGAGATATAAATATTAATTCCTAAGATATTTTTTTTCTTTCTGAAATTAAAACATTTTTATCTAAAATCGGGAGTAATAATCGAATTACAGTGGTCATTTGAGCCATGTAATCGTGGCTCATTACCCCCTAGTGAGAGAATACGTTTCTCTTAGGGAATGCATAGATCCTTCATAGGATTTTTGAAATATTTCAAATTGACACCACGTACGTCAAAATTTCTTGTTCAAATTTTATAAACATTATTTCAATATTTAATGCAATTACAGATGATTTTGGATAAAATTTTATATTATACTTATGTGGAATTCCTCATTAGGTACTTAACCACTTCGCGCCCACGCTACTTTGATTGGATTACAGCATAATCTAGGGTTTATTGAAAAATTACTTTTTTCTTGTTACGGTTTTCAACGAAATATTATTACACTGTCATAAACTCATTTTTGCAAAAAAATAAGAAAAAATATTCCATAGATGGCGCTAAAGCGGTAATTTTATTTTATTTGTAAAATATCTTTTTTTTGCTTGTCGCCACATGTGGCGACCTGGGCGTGAAGAGGTTAAGAAAATTACATAAACTTTTTCTTGAGGGACTAATTACGCAAATTCCACATTCGTATAATAAATAAATAATGTTTGATTTTGATGTTTTAATAAAATTACACAAGTTTGTTGATAGTAGCCATTAAAATCAATATTAATAATTTAATATAAGTTGCCTCGAAAGTTACTCATGGAATTATCGAATTATCAAAAATGTAAACTTGTAAAATGGAACGATTTGATAATTAATATCGAGGTAATACAAAGTTATATTTACTTACATAATTATTTTCATGTTGAATATTAATATATTCAGGCTACTTTTCGTCTTTACTTAATTTTCTTGAAATGCTTTGTAATTAAAACCTCTATAGAAAATAATTCTTTAATTGCAAACAATTAATTTTCAAACGATTTTTATCAACTCAATTTGAATAAATGATTAACTTCTTAAAATTGTTTACATTTTTTTGATAAGTTCCAAATGGTGGATACCAGGTTGCAATCCGGGCAACAGAATTGAATTTATCTTTTTATAAATTCTTCGTCGCTAAATAGATGACATTGTTCAAAATAGGATAAAATTTTAAGAGTAAAAAAATTTGAAATTTCAATGAATAAATTTATCATTCATTTATTTATTTTATGCTAAAGTTGTTTCAATATTTATTCAGATAAAGTTTTGTTTTCAACAGTATTTACGAACCCCAGACCCCCCCCCCCCCCAAAATTATTCACAACAGTACTTACGAACCCTCCCCCATCTATGAGTTTTAGATAGCGCCGAACTAGTTTTCACTACACGTACCTTTACATTTGGTCATCAAGTCATCAAGAATTAGCAGGATCGACGAAGAGATGATAATAATTTATTTGAAGATAGTAAAGTTTTTATTATGTGTAATGGATACATATATGGGTCACGTAATGGATATATGATACGAACATGAAATATCCAGTTACGACCATTATCCCTCGTGTTCTTGTGGGGGTGTTTTAGCTGTTAACGCGCTGGAGATCATTAGTTACTCGAAGCCATTGTCGCTATTGTGATCAGAGATGTTGATGATGTAGTGTGCATGAATCTTTGAGAGGGCACGGGAGTTTCATTCATCCGGTTTTTTTTAACGACGTCGTTGAGTTGTACAGGTTGTTGTCGGTATGTAATGACTTAATTTCGGCGTATTAAATATTCAATAATCGAGCAGTTTGAGTTGGCCCGCGTTGGCGCCCAAACCGTGGATAGGGTGTCGACCGCAGTCACGTGAGTCCCTGTTACGTCATGGAGTTTTGGCGACGCGTGTCCGAGTGAGAAAGTGAACTCATAAATCGGCTGGGAACGAGAGAGACGTACATAAAGCATGGTTAGCGGGGAGCGCAACCATTATCTTGCGTCCCCTTTATGCGGCATCCTCGTCGGGCCCGGTTCCTGGGCATGGAGCAGAGCAGGAGGACCGTCGGTGTCGGTCCGCCCATAAAGTGATATGGCCCCCCTTGCGTCCCCCCACGATCGGGCGGAGCGCTCGGCGTGCCGGCCGTAAAGCATTCTCTAACACTTAACTCACGTATAGCAATCAGACAAGTTTGTCCCGCGATATCAATGATATCACATGTCCTCTCAAGACTCTGAGATCTGAAGATGGTAAACTGACGACGGTCGCGCGAGTTATCCCGCCGTTTTTTTTTAATGAGCGAACCACCCGGCAGAACCTTCCTGCAGTGACCGATGGTCTCCTGTTTCCGGGTCTCACTTCCGGATCCTACTAGAGCCCCGGAACTCGCCCCGCAAATCTAAAAGGTCAGTGCCTATATCACTTCCTATTATTAACTTACACACACGTAGAGAACTAAAACCAGGGTTTCCCCGTGGAAAAGCAAAACGCGACTTCCTGCATTAACACCGGAATAAATTACTAGTGGCAATAATTCTTCGCGCGGAGTAATTAAAAAATGATAAACAAGCAGGAGTGTGATTTAAGGGCGGCGCCGGTTGTGGGTGTCACATTAATTAGGGAAAAAGTGATAAACGTCGAATTTTGTTATAAACGTGCGTGCCGGTCGGCAATCATACCAATAATGAGGGGTTCCCTAAAAACCCCCCACTTGAAATTCGCCTTTCGATTGAGACATAAGTTTGGGGATAATGGGCGGATAAAAAAGAATAAAGTGTTGTTATTGAATTAATATGTGGGAACCGTAATAAAAGAGGTCGTAAATTAATGGATTGCCCGTTGCCTTTTTTATGGACGTGGTCTTATGTTTGCATTCAATAATAAACGTCCATCAGTAGCTGAACAGGTGGCCAATAACCATAACCGTAATAATAACGCGACCGTTTCTACACAAATGAGTTGAAATTACGACCCACTGAGCGCTGGTAAACACTCTATTACCAGCCAATTCCCTTTACTTCAGCCGGGGACAATCGAACTCTTTAAAGCGGCGCCCTCCGACTTTTAAGACGGTAATTAGGCGTTCCTTATCTCACCTACACACCGGCACACGTTCCCCCCCTACATCAGGGCCCCGGTATCTGGCAAGTTTATGACGCCGCTCTTTGACGCTTATGACGCTCGCCCTCCTTGTCTCACTAGAGGAGACTTCCCGGGACCAGGTCTAACTTTATGTGACGTCTGGTGTATTACACACTTCTGCCGGATTTTACGAGGGGTAAATGCGCTATTACTTCAACACTCTGCGGTCTTTGCCAGAGATCTAGATGCCGCACACTGATTTCCCGATGACGGATGCCACCTGTGACTTGACAAAGTAATTACGACGACGCTAATCCGACGGCTTGTTATTGTCCAAATTATCAATTGCTTCCGCGCGCGCTAACTTTACGAGCTTGTGTTCCCCAACACACCGCACATACACATGCAACTTTACGTGTGTGTATTGTATGTCAAGGTTTCTGGTTCTTGGGGTGTTATGCTCCGCATATGTTCCATTCAAAGTTGTCAACATGTTTGGTCCACAAATAAACAAGAATACTAGCCTATTCAAATTGGATTTTATTATTACTGTTAGCAACTAATAAATGTGAAAATGATTCCCGCGACTGGTATTATCAATCCATCAATTAGAGATGGAACCCAAGTCTTCAATTTTTAATCGATAATTGTGACCTAGAAGTAGTAGAAGTTTTATACTAATGGATGTTCCTACAATAAATTGTTATGTGCTATTTGAATGATCGATTAGATTATTGTTCTGAAATAAATCATTCTTAAAGAATCGATCAGGTGCGCCATATAAATACTCGGAATTACCCACCAAATAATAAATTTTGCTTTTTTTAAGGTTTACAATTTGGATATCAGCTATTTAGGTATGTAATACTGGCTTTTATATATAAGAACTCTAAAGTATGTATTAGTGGATGTGTAAAGAATTATATTCTGATGTCCTTGGCAAAATCTTTGATTCATGAAAACCGGAAATATTTTAAAGTGTCATATACCTATTTATCAGTTTTGTACTTACTATGCTCTGCTTTTTGTTTTTGAATAAATAGTAAATAAATTTAGTTGAGGCTTCATACGGTTAAATTGAAAAAAACTTTTTTTGGAGGGTGGGGGAAGTAGGAGGATAACTGTCATATAAAAGGCTTTAAAACAGTAACCTAACTAAAAAAAATCAATCTCGTCCGTGGCCCAGTGTACATTTGGAATTAAAATGAGAAATATGATGATTTCCGAATTCTACAATTTGAGCGCAATAACCAAATTATCTATTAAAACAACTACTGGCTAATACCACGCTGAATATTGTAAACGGTGGACCGTCGTGCATAGTGAATATTTGTAGCAAGATATGTTAGTTAACAAGTTGAATGCTATGGGGGTCACTGGTGACCGGCGCCGATATTCTTTTCAGCGTCCTGAGAGTCACCGGTGACCCGCAAAAGACATAAATCGAGTAAACTAAATTTTTCAATTATCATCGTTACTAAAATGGTGTGAATTAATTATTGTAATATAAAAGTTATTTTAATTTGATTTGTTGGCTTATATTATTTCTAGATACGTTGCTTAAACAGTTTGTGATAAAATTATTAAAATCAAGTCGACACCAAAGCTTACGTTTTTTTTCATTTTTATGGCTGAGCTTTTATGGTTGCTGGAGGATGTTTCTCCTCTAAACAGTAAAAATTCCCTTAAATTTTTTGGATTGTTTTATTACTAGATATATTGTTTAAATAGTTGATGATAAAATTATTAAAATCAAAGCTTAGGAATTTTTTCATTTTTATGGCTGCTGGAGGATTTTTTCTATTCTAAACAGTAAAAATTCCTTTCAATTTTTTGGATTCTATTATTACTAGAACATTGTGTAAATAGTTGGTGATAAAATTGTTAAAATCAAAGCTTAGGATTTTTTTTCATTTTTATGGCTGCTGGAGGATTTTTTCTCTTCTAAACAGTAAAAATTCCTTTCAATTTTTTGAATTGTATCATTACTGGATACATTGTTTAAATAGATAGTGATAAAATTATCGAAATTAAGACTTGACAACAAAAGTTATGAATTTTCTAATTTTTCTGTATGAGCTTAAATGGTTAATGGTGGATTTTTTTTTTCATTTAAACAGTACAAATTAACTGATTTTTCTTACTTGTAATATCACTAAATACACTATTTGTGTATACATAGATTTATTGGATTTAAGGCCTGATAAGAAAAATTGAATTTTTGAAAATTAGCAATTGTTGTTTTTTTTATTATAAAAGTTAATAATTCAAAAAAGTATTTGGAGATTTTTGCAGATAAACAGAATGTTTGTTCAGTAAATTTGAAAAGTTGGAAAGTTGTAGGCATGTGGCAAATGTTTTCCTGTTTTGGTTTTACCTCTGAAAAAACGCATCTTTTGAAAGATTGTTTGCTCTGTTCTCGATGGATTATTTTGAAATAAAATCATTAACTTCCCATTTCATATGAAATCATCCTCAATGGCCGAAGTATAGCTAATCCAAAATCAACTTGGTTTTTGTGAATTTAACAATTTTTAAGGGAGATATGAATTTTTGAAAATTTTAATTTAATTTTTTTTACCAATTGAATGAAAACATCGCATAAAAAATATAAAACGCGCAGACAAAATTCCATGGCCGAAGTATCGCTAATTCAAAATCAATTCGGTTTTTGTAAATCCAACAATTTTCAATAGAGATATGGATTTTTGAAGATTTTCGTTTTAATTTTTTGAGCACTTGAATGAAAACATCGCAGAAAAAATATAAAACGCGCAGACAAAATTCCATAAAAAATCATCCTCAATGGCCGAAGCATAGCTAATTCAAAATCAATTTGGTTTTTGTAAATTTAACAATTTTTAATGGAGATATGAATTTTTGAAAATTGTAATTTTATTTTTTTTAGCAATTGAATGAAAACATCGCATAGAAAATATAAAACGCGCAAACAAAATTCCATAAAAAATCATCCTCAATGGCCGAAGTATAGCTAAATCAAAATCGATTTGGTTTTTGTAAATTTAACAATTTTTAATGGAGATATGAATTTTTGAAAATTTTAGTTTTATTTTTTTGAGCATTTAAATGAAAACATCGCAGAAAAAATATAAAACGCGCAGACAAAATTACATAAAAAATCATCTTCAATGGCCGAAGTATCGCTTATTTAAAATCAATTCGGTTTTTGTAAATCCAACAATTTTCAATAGAAATATGGATTTTTCAAGATTTTCGTCTTAATTTTTTAATTACTTGAATGAAAACATCGCAGAAAAAAATATAAAACGCGTAGAAAAAAATCCTTAAAACAATATCCTCAAAGGTCGAAGTTTCGATTATTCAAAATTAATTTGGTTATTGTAAATCCGGCAATTTGTAATGGAGATATGGATTTTTGAAAATTTTAGTTTTATTTTTTTGAGCACTTGAATGAGAACATCGCAGAAAAAAAATGTAAAACGCGCAGATAAAATTCCATAAAAAATCATTCTCAATGGCCGAATTATCGCTAATTCAAAATCAATTCGGTTTTTGTAAATTCAACAATTTTCAATAGAGATATGGATTTTTGAAGATTTTCGTCTTAATTTTTTAATTACTCTAATGAAAACATCGTAGAAAAAAATATAAAACGCGTAGAAAAAATTCCTTAAAACAATATCCTCAATGGTCGAAGTATCGATTATTCAAAATTAATTTGGTGTTTGTAAATTCAACAATTTTTAATGGAGATATGGATTTTTGAAAATTTTAGTTTTATTTTTTTGGCACCTGAATGGAAACTTTGTAGAAAAAAAATGAAACGCGCAGACAAAATTCCATAAGAAATATCCCCAATGGCCGAAGTATCGCTAATTCAAAATCAATTCGGTTTTTGTAAATCCAACAATTTTTGATGGAGATATGGATTTTTGAAAATTTTAGTTTTAATTTTTTTGGCACCTGAAAAAAAAATAAAACGCGCAGACAAAATTCCATAAAAAAATATTCTCAGCGGCCGAAGACATATCGGACCAGTAACAAAATAACTCAACCTAGCTGTCGAAATTGGCCAATTAAGCTGAATTTGACTATTTTGCACCATCAGTGCACTAGTCAGATAATGGAAAAAACTACAATTACTAGAAATGTAACTTACAGCTTGTTGTGTAGGCACAATCTTCCGAGATCAGATAGTTGGGACACCCTGTAAAATTAAAAGAAACATTGGTGTATACAGAGTGTAGTGGAACAAAACGGAATATTGGATTTTCAATGTTAATTTCTTTATATTGGAATATTAACTGTTAGAGAAAATGTTTCAGTTAAAAGTTTCAAAAGATAAATTTACTGATTTTATTAGTTTGACGTTGAGTGGTGTCGCTAAGGTCATGGCAAGGAATTTTGTACATCTATTTTTATTGCATGTTTTATAGGTTTTGTCGAAACCTTTTCAAAACACTATAATTGTATTAACCCTAATCATTTCAGAGAAAACATGTAAATACATACCCGAAAAAAAAATAAAATAAAAATGAGAATTTTCACGAAAACAATGGTTGCCATGAAATTAAAAAAAAAATGAAACAATTTTCACGTAACGGAGAGAGTAAAAAGAACAATTCTCCTATTATTATGTTAAATACATTAAGGGGGTACTTCGGTAAATGTAGCCAACAAATTGTCAATTTTTGTATTTTTTAGGGGGAAGGAACTGAAGCAATAAATAAATTTTGTTTTTTTTCCAATATTTTTTTTAAATAAAAAATATCACAAAATCTTTTGTTTAAAAATATTTTTCATAAAATCATTTTTATTCGAGAATTTTTTTTTTTTTTAATTTTTGGTTTATAATTATGAAACGAGCAAATTTATGTCAATAATAATTATAGAGAATGCCAAAATGAACAACATATAAAGAATAACTTTTTTCGAAATCTCTTTGGTTTTTGAAGTATAATTTGTTACTTTCATCTTTCATAATTTTGATGTTTTAAACATCAGTTTCATCCGATTCTACAAAACGTTCGATTTACATTTAAAGTATGATTTGAATTGAAAATAAACCATGAAAGTGTAAATATAAATAACTATGATTCTATCAAATCGGAGAAAGTAACATGATGGCCACATCACCATTTTTTAGACATGCATAATTCACTTTATAGTTGGAATATTTTTAAAAACCAAATAAATTCTTATAAACTGTATCCTTTTCAGTGGTTTCTATTTTATTTTTATAATTTCATTTCTGCGTTTTATATATTTTTTTTCAACATTTTTGACTCGGCTCATCCACAGCACAAATTATTTTTTTTAACATGCATAATTCACTTGATAGTTCAAATGTTTTCTAAAACCCAAATTAATTCTGATTGAATGTATCCTTCTCAGTGGCTTGTATTTTTCTCATAATTTTATTCTAGAGTTTTATATTTTTTTCGAGATTTTTTACTCAACGCTCCACCTCAAAGAAAAATAACAGAATGTATGTGTATAAAACCAACAAATTTGAGAAGTTGCTAATTTTGGCATTCTTGAAAGTGCCATCGGCCAAATTAGTGCGTCAATTTTTTTGTCAATGAAATCTCTTTCATATCCCAACAGGCTTCAGAACTAATAGTTGGATGCAAATTTTGATTTTTTTTCTGTTCAAGCTTTTAGTGTTAACATTTTGTTTTATGCTGGGGTGATTGACTTTAAGGTTAAACGATCATTTGTAGTTTTTGGTTAAGTTTTGTAGTTTGGGCACGAAATAGTGAATATCAATTCCTGTAACTAATCATGGAGGGGAAAATAGAGCAGTTGGGAGCAAGAAGGTTTCCTGGTTATGTGTTCTTTTAAAATAATTTTACCATTAACCACTTGGCGCCCATTCTGTTTTGATTGAGCCATAGCATAATTCCATCATTTACTGAAAAATTACTTTTTTGTTGTTGTTACCTTTTTCTACGAGATATTATTCCACTGCCACAAACTTACTCATTTATGCAAAAAATATTTTAAAAAAACATTCCATAGATGGCGCCAAAGCCGTATTTATTTTTCGTAAAATATTTTTTTTTGTTTGTCGCCACATGTGGTTAACATAATTTTGGCGTTCGATCCCTTATTGAAAAAGTTCAAAATGCCAAGTTGATTAATGTTACATATATTTTATTGATTTATTTAAAATAGTCTACGCTTCTATAATTACCTTGCAAAATTCCCAAATCATATAATTCACATGTTTGAAAAGAAAGAGAAATGATAAATACGCATTCTTTCAAAATAATTTCAATTTTATCTGTATATCCAAAGCATTCTTTATGGATCTCAAACCAAACAATTCAATTTAAGCACCTCATCATTTCCGCGACTGTTTGTATACACATCTCGTCGTATCCAATTTTAATGGCGCCATTAATTAGCGAAATTAGCCCACCCAGGCCATCTTGTTGATTCCACGCGTCGGCATTAATTAAATCCGCGAGGGAAATTGCGTTTATTTTCGTAGTTCGAAACGTTTCTTTTTTTTTCTGTTTCGCGCTTTCTGCCTCCTTGGCGCCCGGGGCGGCGAAAATGTGTTGTTGATTCTGGACTCTTCGGCTTATAAATATCGTCCCGACCGAAACTCTCTTTTCTCTCGTGTGTGCACAATAATATTTACAGAGTTTTAAGAGCTAGTGGACTACTGGGTAATTTATGGCTTCAATTAAAATTTATTCAAATGCTGGAATACTGCACTTGGCTCAAAAACGATTTGCAACTTTTTCCCTCCGTAAAGTGAAAAATAATTTTATTTATTTTGTTATGCTATGGGATATTTTGAGTTTTTCCAAAAAACGGTAACGTATTGTTTTCGTTAGAAATTTTAAAATTTTAAATATCTCCATTGTGAGGTTTTTGATGAAAACTGTCTGTGGAGGGTGTAACTTAAAATCTCTTATCAATCTTTAACTCACGGCTTTTTGACATTTCACAGCTTAAGATGTAACGTTGTAACCGGAAATAGGTATTCACTCTAAGCGTTTTTGTGTTTTTATTCCTTCCGTACCAAATACACTCGGCGTCAAAAAAAGCGCCACTCGAAAACCGTCGTAACTTGGTTCAATTTGGTCGAAAATCGATAAATCTTTTAGTTTGGGAAAGATTCAAGTTTTATCTTTAAGAATGTGTAGTTGATTTTGATCCCAAGTCCAACCCACCCCCCGTAACAACGCGATGGAAAAAAATGTTTTTTATGTAAAAAATTGTCCAACTTAGACAAGCTGCACCGTGCGCAAAAAAATCTGCGGGAAATTTCTCCACAATGGCAGAAAAATTTAATCAATATCCTTCAAATGCCTTAAAAATTCGAGTGGTTTCTATGATTTGGAGCAAAGTTATGAATTTTTGAAAAAAAATGACATTGAAAATGAAAACAAGTTGTAAAAATTTAACATTTTTTGTAAATCCAAAACAGTTTTTGTAGGGGTTTTCGGGGGTCACGAAAGTCGAAAACTTCTTAGATCGCAACATTCCATCGAGTCTCGTTCGAAATTCGCCTAGTTATGGCCAAAAAGGCGCAAAACGTATTTTTTTTTTCAAAACTGCATAACTTCGCGCCAAATCATCGCATCGACTTGAATTTTAGAGGAAATTGGAGGAAAATGATTGAACGTTATTGCCATGTTGACCGATTAAGTCCACGATTTTTGTTTGCACACGGTACAAGAAACCGAATTTGCACATTTAAACTTCAAAAACATTTTTTTTCCTTCAGGGGGTGGAATCCTTTTAGCAACAAAACAATTCACATGACGTTGAAGAGAAAATTTGAAACTGTTCAGACTGCAAAAGTTCATCGATTTTGGTGCAAAATTACTCAAGTTAAGGCCAAAAAAGTGAAAAAAGTCATTTTTTTCAAAAATTCATAACTTTGCTCCAATCATTGAAACGACTCGAATTTTTAAGGCATTTGAAGGAAATTGATTAGATTTTTCTGCCATTGTGGTGAAATTTTCCGTCGATTTTTTTTTGCGCACGTTACAGCTTGTCAAAGTTTGACAATTTTTTTACATAAAAAACTTTTTTTTTCCATCGCGTTGTTACGCGGTGGGGGGTGGGTTGGACTTGGGGTCAAAATCAACTACACATTCTTAAAGATAAAAGTTGAATCTTTCCCAATCTGTTTGAAAAATCGAGTTTTTTCGCGATTTTTCGAGTGGCGATTTTTTTGACGCCGAGTATATCATTACTGGATGCAGACATTTGTTGGAATATTAAACACAAAATTTCCCATGAATTTTCAGAAAAAAAATCCATCCTCACCTTAAGCTCTGTTTTGCTCGAAACGGGTTTATTGTTCAAATAAAACTAAAATCGAATAACATTAGCTCTTGCATAACTCCTTGTTAATTTAAATGTTGCTCATTTTAAACATGTCGATTTACTTGTTTGCGGTAATCCGCTTTGTGGCTTGTGAATAATTTATGCAAATTCGCTTAAACTAACGCGCTTAGATTTTTTTCGATAGATACCGTTTATCATCCGGTGACAGTGTTTATCATTCTTCGTGGGCAATATATCATCGTTCTCACATTGGGCGTTATGTAACGATTTTTGACCTTTCTCCGAGTATCGGAATTGTGGTTTAAATCTCCACCAAACTACAAATATTTATTTTTAAATTTTCTTCTTGTAGTTGTTGGCGTGGAAGTAATTGCGAAAAATATGTTTATGAATATGTAATTAACGAATTCTATATTCGCACATGATGTCAACAATTTTTTCCATCCAAGTTATTACTTATGCGTTTTGATGTTCATCATTCTTTGTTGTATAAGGCAATAAAATTCGTAGGAGTTAGAAAAATCATATTATTAGTACCTTTTTGACACGGGCATGAGTTTCAGGCTTTTCTCGGATCACGAAATTGCTATGGCCTCGTGTTAGAAGCTTAGAAAGAACCATGCTGCATACTGGTAATAAAATTCATAAGTGAATGTTTTATACTACATCTACCCATAGATTAGACTTTTTTTACTACTTTTTTTTTACTTTGGCAGGTGCCCTTCAGAAACATCAGTTGTATTTGTACTTGTATAATGAGTGATGAAATATCAACAGGGACACATTCATGAATAAAGGGCTGTCATGACATATGTTTGTAATACGAACAGGAGTGAGCCCTTGGTAACTTTTGACTACTTGAGTGACAGAAATCCCACTAGGTTGCCGAACAACTCTTGCCACAAAAAGTAGAACTTACGAAACTATGCGGGAAATGTAAAAATTGTAATTGTAATTTATTACGAAAATCGCACTCATATCGTTTAGAACGTTCTCCATGGCGGAAATTCGAAAAATGGTTAAAACTCAAGAACAATAACAAACTTTCAATAATGTGTCTGTTGTTAACTTCGCGTGTTGGAAGTATACCGGTACCAACCTAACGTGCTGCAAAATTACACTTCTTCCATAGCCGTCTTAGTACTTTTCACTTTCTAATGTTTGTCACTAAAGATGTCAAAAAAGTCTAATCTATCGGTGGATGTAGCATAGAAGCTAAATTACCCTTGAAGCTCATCTACCCAACGTAGCAATACCAAGTAAGTTCCTTCTATTTAGTTGGATGTTTGATTTTTAAAATTAATAAATAATAGCTCAAACTTTAATTTACAATAAATAACATTTTTATTCAATTACCAGTTTCAAATATTTCACGTTTTAATTGGACGAATCATTTTTTCGTAATGAAATACACTTGGAATGAGATTAATGGATATGTGCCCACATGTAGGCCCACTCTATCGATTTTTCGAAGCACGAATTTTTTTCAGTGCGTCCTCTTCTATTTGGCGCGCCTTCTCTGTCAACGTCGAGATGCCCCGGTGTGCGTGATAAAAATATATTTATGTTCGCCCCTGCTGAAATATGTAACAAATATATGTATATAATACGGTGGAATTAACAGCCCACGGGTGAGGGAATGTTTATAAATAACTGGCATGAAAGAAGTTTCCGTGTTCACGGCACGGGAAAATAAAAAAAAATCTTCTAGGTGCCTTTCATCAAAATATTTATTAGAACAAATTTAATGTAGGGGAAATACCATTATTAGTAAGAAAAGTGAAATCAAAGAGGATTTTGATCATTATTTGACTTGTGTTAACGGAAGCCTCTTATTTGGACTATACAGAAAGAATTCTCGAGACTCGGCTATCTTGAGATATTTGGCATGTGAGGAATGGGTCCCCCGGTGAAGGTAGGCGAAATGCCCACAGATTCGGAATTCCTAATTAACCAAATAATATTGTATCTTGAGGTAAGAATTATCCGCGGACATGTTTTATATGCCCTCCGGTCAAAAAGGGTTATTTTTTGTTATAATTTTTTATCTGATGATGTGTGTAATGCAAAATTCTGAAAAAATCATCCAGGTGGGTTATCAAGAGACCTATAAATATAATTTTTTTCAAGGTCATCCAAAGTCAGTTGGTGTCAAAAAATTATTTATTAAAGTTATTTTTTGTTTTAATTTTTTATCTAATGATGTGTGTAATGCAAAATTCTACGAAACATCATCAAGGTGGGTTATCAAGAGACCTATGAATAAAATTTTTTCAAGGTCGTCCAAGGTCATTTGATGTCTTAAAAAAATTAAAAAAACAAATGTTTCATTTTTTGAGGTACAAGGCGTTGAGGTGCACGCCGTTTCTTATTCACTATTTTATAGAAGTCGATTTTACCTTTGACAGGAACATTTAACACATTTCAAGTGGTGCGTCATCCCTAAAAATCCAATTTTCCGCTATTTTTCGATTTTTTCAATTTTTTTAATTTTATAGGTAAGGGTTGAGGTTTAGCCAAAAAACTAATAAAAACTTTTTTGTAGCATTTTGCAAAACAAAAATTTTGGGTTTCGCAGTAAAAAAGTTATAACCAATTTAAAAAAAAATCCTACTTGATTTTTCAATTTTTGTCGATATTTACCAATTATTACTCTGTGACTCTTTAAATATTGCTTTTTTTGCACTAAAAACTAGAATAATTCAGGAACGGATAAATTTAGCCCAGTTTAATTAGTAATAAAACTACGCATTAACCCGCCAATGGTGACGCAAATTTAATGGTGACGTCAGTCGTTTTCAACTGAAGATTTTTCGAAACGTGTTACTAATAGTTCATGTTTTTTCTTTAATTTATGCTCTTTGACAATAAAACAAATATTTAATCAATTCAAGCTCTGCAATGCGGCAGCTACTCGAAATTGCAACAAAAAACTATAACGGAGAATAAAGTTATTCGACACACAGACCAGTAGGTCCCCATTGGCGGGTTAAAATGCAAAAATATCCTAGTGTTAAATTTTTAAATTTAAAAAAACACAAGTTTGTATTGGCTTTCCGTTGTAGGACACCCTGTATACATAAAAAAATATTTTTAGATGATAGAGTCGATAATTATCTACAACTTATATAAATCATATTTTTCTATCTTAAATATTTAAGGCCAAAAAGTTACTTTGACGCTTCAGTGAGATACCGGGAATATGTTTTAACAAAATTAGTGATCGAATTTTGTATTTTTTTGTGCGTAAAGAAAGGGATTTCTCATACATAATGATGAAAAACCTTCATGGCCGTTATGAAAGGCAAATATTTGACATTTTTATCTTTGAAGATGCGTGTCACCAAAAATGAGCTCGCTTGTCAGCACTGACACGCGTGTCATAGGTTCGCCATCACTGTGCTAAGCTCTTGACCACTTCTTCCGCTTTCAAAATAAGTTTGCAGCATGTCGACGTATTCTTCGTTATTCATTTTAATGACGAAATGATTTAAACATTTTGCAGTACCAATCACTTACACTGTTTTGACAATTTGACAGACTGACAAATACCTAGAGCTCACTTAGACACTTCTGACATTTAGAATCGGCTCTTCTTAACTATGGGTATTTGATTTTTATTTTATTTTTTTCCTTTAAAACCTCAATTTCTCATCTTTTGTTTAATGTATGGGTTGTTTACACATTTTTTTACAGACATATAGTGTTCAGAATGAGCTCAGACTTGAAAAAGAAAAATTTAATTTACTTGTTTTTTAGGAGTTTCCAGTCGATTTACGTTTACGAACGTTATTTTGCGTATCTCGGTTCCTGGAAGTTCCACCATTTTTTTTATAGACAAATAGTGTTCGGAATGACCTCTTAGACTTAAAAAAATGTTTGAGGAAAAAATGTATTTAATCGTTTTTTAGGCGTTTCCAGTCGATTAAGCACTATTTACGAAAAAAGTTATTTTGCGTATCTTGGTTCCTGGAAGTCCCACAAAAATGTTTTATAGACAATTAGTGTTCAAAATTACTTCTTAGACTTGAAAAGAAACAAAAAGAAATTTTGAAGTAAAAATTAATTTATCGTTTTTTAGGCGTTTCCAGTCGATTAAGCACTTTTTACGAAAAAAGTTATTTTGCGTATCTCGGTTCCTGGAAGTCCCACAATTTTTTTTATAGACAAATTGTATTCTGAATGACCTCTTATACTTGAAGAAACAAAAAAAAATGTTTGAAGAAAAATTTAATGACATCGTTTTTTGGGCATTTCCAGTCGATTTAAGCACTAGTTACGAAAAAAGTCATTTTGCGTATCTTAGTTCCTGGAAGTCCCACAAAAATGTTTTATAGACAAATAGTGTTGACCTCTTAGACTTGAAAAAAAAAAAAACAAAAAGTTTTTGAAGAAAAATTAAATTTAATCGTTTTTTAGGCGTTTCCAGTCAATTAAGCACTATTTACGAAACAAGTCATTTTGCGAATCTTAGTTTCTGGAAGTCCCACAAAAATGTTTTATAGACAAATAGTGTTCAGAATGAGCTCTTGGACTTAAAAAAAAACAAAAAGAACAAATTTTGAAGAAAAATTTAATTCAATCGTTTTTTAGGCGTTTCCAGTCGATTAAGCATTATTTACGAAAAAAGTCATTTTGCGTATCTCGGTTTCTGGAAGTCCCACAACATTTTTTTGTAGACAAACAGTGTTCTGTATAAGCTCTTAGACTTGAAAAAAACAAAGAAAAATTAAAAGAAAAATTTAATTTAATCGTTTTTTAGACGTTTCCAGACGATTAAGCACTATTTACGAAAACAGTCATTTTGCGTATCTCGGTTCTGGAAGTCCCACAAATTTTTTTTATAGACAAATAGTGTTCAGAATGAGCTCTTCGACTTTTTTTGAGAAAAAAATTAATTTAATCGTTTTTTAGGCATTTCCAGTCGATTAAGCACTATTTACGAAAATACTCATTTTGCGTATCTCGGTTCCTGAAAGTTCCACAAAAAATTTTATAGACAAATAGTGTTCAGAATGAGCTCTGACTTTTTTTGATGAAAAAATTAATTTATTCGTTTTTAGGCGTTTCCAGTCGATTTAAAGTTGTTTACATTTTTATATTCAGAAATAATCTCCGTGCGAATGAATAAAAAATAAATATACGCCGCAATTTGAAAAAAAAGTTGATTATCTTTTGTTAAAAACTGGATGCAAGAAAAAAATACCAGTTCAGTTCATGTTGAAGTCTTTTATAAATGATTTCATTTGATATTTTATTTACTAACCCTTTGCACTCGTATTTATATTTGAGACCACAGTGACAAAACGTATTGTGGCGACAATGAGACGACATACGAGTGCAAAGGGTTAAAATCAGATAAAACATAAGCGGGAAACAGCACCAAAGGTTTTTCGCCAGTCACCCTGTGTAATAAATAAATAAATAAATATTGTAACCAGCGGCGGATCGTGGATGTTCGGCGGGGAGGCTACGGAAGAAAATTTGACCAAAACAGCAACGGTATCTTTGTCTACGAAGATCGACGAGCCGCCGCTGATTATAACTTGATCAAGTTTACAAATTTCATTTTCAACAATGATTGTAAATATTACAACTTTCTTTTTCCAAAACCGAAACAGTCAAAAAGACATTTATACGAATCTAAAAACCTACTAATGTTTTACAATTAATTTTGATCTCAGAGTCATCTTTGTCTATGAAGATCGATGAGCTACCGCTGATTGTAACTTGATGAAGTTTACAAATTTCATTAACAATAATTGTAAATAATACAACTTTTTTTTCCTAAACCGTAATAGTCAAAAAAACATTTATACCAATCTAAAAAACCTAATAATGTTTTACAATTAATTTTGATCTTAGAGTCGTTTATGTACTCTCCATTTAAAAATATTCTAATAAAATTTTAAAATGGAATTGGATGTTTAGACACCGCATTGTTTTGTTTTCCAGATAGGTGTGTTAAAAGTTCCTTCATAGATTAAATTTTGATAAAGTTACTTGATCGTTTTACATCAAGGGTACAGTTTACTTTGCAGGGCTGAAAAAAGGTGATTTTCGGTTTTTTTTTGAGACGACTAATAAAGTTTTTAACTTGAATGTTTTTCCCAGAAATTTAATAAGACTTTAACACGTTGACTGCCGCAGCTTTGCTATCTGCATAAAAAACTACGAGTATTCTCGTAGTTGGCAGTCAACGTGTTAAGTACACATTGTGATTAAATTAAAAAATTAATTATGTTGTGACATCGTCGAAGTTGGGATGTCACACGGGCATGCCTCATTGGTGGAAGTTCCTCGGTCCACAAAAAAAGTGTGAAATCAAAAACCGACATAACGTGTTAAAGTTTATTACATTTGCCAGTGTTACGTAGCATGGAATTTTAAAATTCGGAAAAAACAACAAAATGATGCTTGTTTGAAAAAAAAGTTCATTTTTTGACTTTTTGGCGGCTCCTTTTTTTTCAATATAAAATCAATAAATATATTTTTCGAAATTCATGCTACATAACCTTGCGGGTATGTCCTTAGAGTATTTGATTGTTGCATTCGTCTGCGCGCAGTCACTTCCACCCACCAATTTAAAAAACACTGTTCTGAGAAAAACGCGTTTGAAAATCCCCGCCACGCGGTGCTGCTTTTACGTGGAGCTGCTTAGGGCCGCCGTTTGTAAGAATTTCTATTTAAAATATTAACTTACCGTTTGGACACAATATTCTATACACCTACAGATTCCAAAAAATGCAAAATAAAATAAAAGATTTTTTTGAATCTAACAAAGTACCGGTACCGGTACGGTACCCTTAATATTTGTTTTAAATTAATCTGAAACTTTAAAATACCTACAAGGCGAGGCAATTTTTTCTATTTATATTTTGGGAAAGTTGCTTGATGTATAAATAATGTTTCTCCTTTTTTATGATACAATTTTATGCAGTACGTATTTTGCTCTGTCAGGTAACAGTTATGTTGTAACTAACGGTTCACCTATTCAAATTTTAACGTTTTGCATCGCGTTCAAGGTTCGGAAAGATTCAGGTGTCCCGTTTTGCGTCACCTGGCAAAAATTCGTACATTTCTGCATAAAAATGTGCTCCCGTTATTCGGGCAAGGTTGCAGTAATTGCAAAGTAATAAATTGTAGGTGCAAGGAATGTTTGGGTGGCGAATTCGTTCCGGCTTGGCGGAAGACCCCCGAAGGCTGTCGTGTTGTAAACCGCGGTCGTTTTGGAGGGTTTTATTGCTCGCCGGTACCGTTATCACAGCAAGGGACTTTTTTTAAATGAAAAATCCCTTAAAGTGGAAAGGAAAAAAATATACACCGTGACGGAAGATTTTTAAGATTTAGTGTTTTTTCGACTGGCGTACCGTAAGCGCGTGTTTGTGGAAGGATCGTGGTTTTTGATAAATGATTCAGTTCTAAAGTATTTCTTCAAACATTGGCTACCACCTTCGACTTTAACACTGCGATCGAGTAGAATTATGTGATTAGTGCGGCACCGGAGGCGTTTTTAATTCGAAAATAATAAGCACTAGTAAAATTGGATTGCTCATGGTCCGGTTAGTTCGGGCGGGTGTGGTTAGTGTGGATCTATTATAAGTTCGGACCCAAGGCTGTTTCTAGCCCGCAGAATGGCCGACTAACTGCAATTATTAGGAACCTTAATTATATCCTTATCAGGCCGAAAGGATGGAAGCACGGAGCACGGGTGCGTGCCGCAATTTCCCTGTTTTAAATGTTGATAGCGTGTCTACCAGCCAGTTTAATGTTGTGACTGTGCTCAGTTCAGTGATGATTGTGAATGTGTGTGGACGGTGTTCTCTGCGTTGATTTGTTCGTAGATAATTTGGGAAATTACGAAAACGAAGAGGTAAGGTAGTTTACGAAATGAGTAGTATTTTTTTTAATAACTCGAGCAAAGTTTAATTGCTGCTTTAGTTGTAAATACTTTTGTAATCCTGATGACATGCTAAAAACTTTATTCAGCAAATAATGTATAAGTTAAGTAGTAAAACATTATAACAAATATAGTGAAAATTATTCTACTCAACAAATTGTTTCAAAATTTAATAATAAAAAAAAACATTAAAATATTTTTTTTTCTGGCGATCGCTCACAAACGAATAGATTTATTCAAAAAAATATCTCACCACGCTACTCAAGTAAATGATCAAAAATATAAATTATTTTGTACCTGACGTGTATTGTAAATAACGATGTCATAGACTAATACAATAATATCATGAAAATCCATTAAATCCGAGAAAGTTATAAAATAACAACAGCAACATTTTTTTGTAAATAATTTCGAATTTACCAAAAATCTTATGACTGCTTGTGGACGCAGTCCAATCGGATAAATCGGAGAAAGTTACAAAATAACCACACCAACATTTTTTTTTGTAAATAATTTCGAATTTACCAAAAATCTTATGACTGCTTGTAGACGCAGTCCAATCGGACAAATCGGAGAAAGTTATAAAATAACCACGCCAACATTTTTTTTGTAAATAATTTCGAATTTACCAAAAATCTTATGACTGCTTGTGGACGCAGTGTAAAGGAATAAAGTAAATTTAGGTCACTGCGATTTCTCGGTTGTAGTGTGCAAAACTTGCATAACATTTTCGTATAAAATATTCCCATTTTAACTGTCTTTTCCGTAATAATGAAATTCGTGCGTGCGGCAATTTCATAGTTTTTATTTTTTATAATGTTGATAGCGTGTCCACGATCGAGTTTATTATAGTGGCTCAGTTCAGTTCGGCGATGATTGTGATTGCGCGTGGACGTCGTGTCGTTCGCTGGTCGGCCTGCAGAAAACGGGAAAATCGGAAAAACTAGAAGGTACGGGAATTAATTATCACAGGAGATAACCATAAATCACGTAAGTAAATCATCCCCGGGTCGTTAACTGGAAAAAAAGCGGGTGTTTGTGCTCTCCTGTGCTCCGTGTTTTATATGTTGTAAAATAAACCGCCGATACATCGGCAATATTTCTCACTTAGATAAATTTCGTGCGACAAATCTCGCAATAAATTCGGCAGTTAGTAAAATCCTCGTAATGAACGTGGTAAAGCAAATAGTCTAATTGAGGGCCACGTGAGCCTCATGTGTGATACACCGGCAGCCTGGAAATTTACTGTCGGCCACCGACGGACCCCGTGCTTTGTTATTGCCCTCGATAAACGATGTGTTTTATATATGCTCCATACCTGGAATCCACCTTTAGATTTATACACCCTCACTCACTTTTTATTTATTTTTTACGAAAAACCCCACTTCACAAGTAACTTGTAAAAGTAAAAACATGGACGCTACTTGGTGCGTTCGAAGAGAGTGATGGTCTCCATGCCTTTAATGCTGTTGTAAATGTAATTTCTACATCATCTTAATTACCTTAAAACTTTCACAAATAATTTTCTACTACATTATATGTATAAATAATAAAATTAATCGTTTCCATCAACTTCGGTTCTCCGGCGGTAAAGCTCAGAGTTGTAGAAATCATCACTTGTGTAATGAAGTTTTTAAAATTTTATTTTATTGACGTAAGCATAAAGGCCATCTGCCACAATCGTGTAATGAAATAAAATAATTTTAAATTTTCAAAATTTCCGACCGTTAATTCCTGGTGTGTTTAAAAAAAAATTAATAGCAGTCGCGATGAATGAAAATGCGCATGCCTCTGATTAACGTTTTTCTGCTCAAGTTGCCAGAAAAGAAGAAATCTTCTTTTTGAAAAAACATTTCTCCTATCAAACGCATTTTACACGATCGATAAATGAATTATGATATTAGCGATATCATTTGATATCACACATGTTATTTAATACTTTTATTGCAATATTTATTTTTAGCACTACTTTTTATTACATTTTACTTACACCACTAAAAGACTTAATTAATCGCAGATTGACGAATGAATATTCCGTTTTAAATTATATAATTATAATTATCTATGACACCTGAACACCAGTGACGGTTCGCGGGGTTTTTTCTGGTACGGCCGAGGTAACAAGGGTGGCAATACAGATAGGTAGTGACAGTTGCAGAGACGGCTGCCTGCGTGACCGCACCTATCTGTATTACTACTGTCTTGTTCCTCGGCCGTACCAGAAAAAACCCCGCGAACCGTCACTACTGAACTCATTCATATGTATCGTAATAACTAAAATGAATTACTTTCCAAAATGTCTGCTCTCAAAAATATCAAGTAGGTTTGATTGTTATACTGACATTGTCAGTTAATTTTCTGTAATGTACATTTAATTTTCAGAGTAAGTCAATTTAACTAATAAACAGATTTAAGTCAAAGGTAAAGATCTCGAAGCGCGGATCTAGCTGGGCAATGACTTGATTAGTATTTGGATTAAATATTTTAATTTTTAATTTGGAAAAACTTCAATAGGAAACTATTTCTAACACATAAGTTATCTATTTTGTAATTCTATGTCCGTCATGATATTAGCCAGAGAAGCACAGTGTGTTTCAAACCAGTGGCCGCTCGTGAAACATTTTGATTGTAGAGCCACTCTTCTGAGTGAAAAAAATATATAAAAATAAGTGCAACACACTTTAAACTTTTTCAATTTACTCAAAATATATTTTACCCCATTACTGATTTTCAAAATAATCGACCGAGAACGGCGCATCAGATTTTTTTTAAGTTGCACTCCTTCCGAGTGAAAAAAAAATAAAATAAAAACAATTGCAACACGCTTGAAACTTTTCAAATTTATTCAAAATACATTAATCTTCCAAGCCAATCATAGGTTTTCAAGATTATCGATCGAGAACAGCGCTTAAGATTTTTTTAAGCAGCACATTTTTCGAGCGAAAAAAAATTATATAAAAACAACTGTAACAAACTTGAAACTTTCCAAACTTAGTCAAAATATATTGATCTTAATAATTTTGCAAAAAACTCAAAATACCCTATCACTGGAGGTTTTCAAGATTATCGATCGAGAACAGCGCTTAAGATTTTTTTAAGCAGCACATTTTTCGAGCGAAAAAAATTATATAAAAACAACTGTAACAAACTTGAAACTTTCCAAACTTAGTCAAAATATATTGATCTTAATAATTTTGCAAAAAACTCAAAATACCCTATCACTGGTTTTCAAGATAACCGACCGAGCACAGCGCTTTAGATTTTTTAAGTTAGTTAGTTAAGAAATATAAAGACTACTGCAGAACACTTAAAACTTACCAAATTTACTCAAAATACATTAATCTTAATAATCCTCTAAAAAACTCAAAATACCCCGTCACAGGTTTCAAGATAATCGGCAGATAACAGCGCTTAAGATTTTTTTAATTTGCACTTCTTCGGAGTGAAAAAAAAAATATAAAAACAACTGCAACATACTTGATATTTTCCAAATTTTCTCAAAATACATTAATCTTAATAATCCTCAAAAAAACTCACAATACCCCATCACTGGTTTTTGAGATAACCGACCGAGAACAGCGCTTAAATTTTTTAAGTTCCACTTCTTCCGAGTGAAAAAAATATATAGAAACAACTGCAACACACTTGAAATTTTTTCAACTTACTCAAAATATATTAATCTTAATAATCCTTCAAAAACTCAAAATACCCCATCACTGGTTTTCAAAATAATCGACCGAGAACGTCGCATCAGATTTTGTTAAGTTTCACTTCTTCTGAGTGAAAAAAAAATATAAAAACAAATGCAATACACTTGAAACTTTACTGAAAATACATTAACCTTAATAATCCTCTAAAAACTCAAAATACCCCATCACTGGTTTTCAAGATAAGAACACAACACACAATTCTAGAAGAATTTTTCAAATCTTCTATGGAAGAGTTATCTTCTCAAATAAATGCATTGCGATTTTTCTTTTCTCATGAAACTTTCGCAGACATCGTTTTAACAGTTAAAATGACGAAACAGTGTTTTTAGAATTAATAAAAAAATCTTGCTTCGTTTGAAATTAGATGTAGTGCCATGGCTCCTTGGCCTACATAGCGAGCCGCCCCTGTTTCAAACAGTGTTTCAACGGAAGAAAATTTGACCGAAACAGCAGCGAAATATTTGCTTCCTCTATAAGAGTAAGTAGTGCGCACGAGCGACATCTTTGTCTTTGCCCTCCCTACGGAAATCCACCGCTGGTTTCAAAAAGAAATTAATCGCAGTCGCCTATGAATTTAAGGGCACATGTCTCTGATTGCCGCTTTTATGTATAATGGTCAATATTTTTGACGTTGTATAGAATAGAAAATTATCCAGAATTTGAAAATTTTAAGTCTTTTCTAACATAAAAAAATTGTTCTGTTGCATTGCCGTTAAGTTGGTATGGATCTCGGATACTCTGCTAACGAGCCATATTATAATTAGTTTTTTTTTCAAGCGTAATGAAATCAGGCTTTATAGAACTGAAAGCTGCATGTTAGAGTGGGTCATAATTGCACTTATAAAAAATAAAATAAAAACCTCCGCCGAATTAGTACCAAATTTTTATGTTAGCACCATCAGCAATTTTATAAAAAATAAAATAAAAACTTCGCCGAATTAGTACCAATGCGAAAATTTCAATTTACTGGCGACTGTGATATTTTTTTTTAAACCGGAGTTTCAATAAATAGTTTATTTTATAGTCTCTAAGCAAGATTTTTATATCAATCGTTGACGACTATATTTTTCGTTTTAAATTATATTATTACCCCCGATAAATTATTTCGCAACTTGCAAAGTGGCAATAAAAAGTTTTAAAAATGTTACAAACTACCTTTGTGTTATTTGCCGATTTTATTGAAACTCAGTTGTAAAACATAATAAACACCTATTTTGTTATATTGGCAGTGGTGCAATTTTAAGGGTAACAATAGCCAAGAGAGATAATTTAGCATATTTGAATTTGAAGAAGTTCGAGTTAAAAATATTATTTCTCGAATCAGTGAAACTTGTTTTTACGTTTTCAACAGTTCTGAACTTATATTTTTAGTTTACTGGTATCTGTTAAAGTTTTTTGTGTTATTCATTTCTCTAGAAACTCTATGTGGTGTTACTGTTTGAAATTACCAATTAATTTTCAGATACTTCAAAAAAGCTGGAGATTTGATTTCTAGGATTCAAAAGCCCATAAGCGAATATACAAATCATGAATTGGTAATGATTACTTCAAATTCACAAAATACATATTCCTAAATGTTTTGTCGTTTTTGCCCGTATTTCAGCCTTTCTGGCTGAAAAAAAGGTCTTTTTCCCATGTATATAGTGGTTGTTTTGAAGTAAATAACACGTTTAAATTTGATTTGGACATTTGCAAATTGTAATTTATATTTTTTTCTCTGATTTCCCAAATTCAATAACTTTACGTTTATATTCTTATTCTTCATCGTATTCTTCTGTACATTCGATAGATGAATTTAAATTAGCATTAGTAATATCCTATTCTTCTGTACATTCGATAGATGAATTTAAATTAGCATTAGTAATATCCTCAATATAGTCGTCATCATCATTTTCCGCAACTGAAACTGTTTGTCGAACAACACTTAAAGAATCTTGAATGGATTTAGGGGAATATCTTAGATACCTAGAAAGATGGAAAAACACTTTAGGCAAAAGTTTCATGGTATTCCAGTGTTCCATTTTATATTTTTAATGTCCTTAAGTATAGATGTTATATTTTTTTTTTAAATTAGTTTATTATGTAACCTCTATACCTCAAAATTGCTATATTATATTGTATCTTGATTTTAATTCATCATACCATGTGCATACCTAAATAATTATATATTTATTGGCACTCTCTCGTATGCTGGTAATGACATATTATTTTGACTTGTTTAATGGACGTGTAATAACATAAATAAATAATAATAATTATTATTAATGAACACTCTTCAAAGCTTTATAATATTTTTTTGCAATAATTTGGTAGTCGGCCAAATACCATTATAGCGATTTGTTTACGGCTTGGTTTTCAAAAATGACATTTGAAACAAACTTTTGTTGCATGTGTATGAATAAAGTGTGAAATTTTCTTGAATTTTTGCTCTAGCAAGATTTTTTTATTTTGAAAAATTAATTGATTATGATGCAAAATATCTTATTTGATTACACAATATTGAAAAACGTTAATTACCATTGAATTTTTATTTGATACATTTTTTATCTCTCACGGTTTCGAAAATCAAATAATCTAAATTTTCATTTATCGGGTTTTCACCGTTAAAATTGCATCATTGCCGATTTAAAAAATTCTGTCTATTTTGTACTGCTGCACTGAGTTTCAGTAAAATCGGCGAGTAACACAAAGGAAGATTTACTTGATAGTGTATATGAAGTTTTATCCGATGTTTTTTAACACATTTAAATAATCATTAAATATAACGAAAAATTAATGGTTATTTCTTCAAAATTTTCATGTGATCGATAATTTTCAACAACTATTAGCCTGTACATCTGGTATTTAATTAAAATAGTATTTCAATAATGAAATTTCCAGGGTGAGAATCAACACGTACCGAAAGGGAAATATCTTTAATTAAAACAGACCGCTTTTAATAATCCTTCGTCCGTCGGATGAAACATTTATATTTGTATTTATTAATAAGCCAAAACGGTTTGTTTGCATTCTAACGGCGCGAACAGTCGAAATTACATTCCGACGAAAAATATTCACGCTTCCAATTCCAAAGCCAAACACCTGCATCGTATTAATTATTAACTTATTCATTAGCATTCGTTTAAATATCTCATCGGGGAGGGAATGTTTCCGTGAAACAAACAATATTTAACATATTTGTGGAATAGAATATTTATAGACAATTTAAAATGTAAATTCCAAACGTTTAGGTTTTATCTTTGGCTGTAATCTTGTAAATTGATAAATACGTTTTGGGCATGTGAATAGACAATGGAGTTTGTTTGGTTATTGAATATCAATTAAGTCTTAATTATAAGTAATTAATTAAATCATTACCCATTTATTCTTGCATTAACTTTTAATACGCTCACTTTTTTAACTTTTAACACGCTAGGTTTATAAATTAAAATTCACTTGGTTTGTTTCACGATTAAATTGTTTTATTATCAACTAGTTTCGGCTTAGTGCCATTTTCAAGAATGTATTTTATCGTGAAACAAACCAAGTGAATTTTAATTTATAAACCTATATTAACATAATGTTTCACCAAGTGATCAATGAGAAACAAGTATATGACATTTTAACACGCTCACGGCGGCTACGATTGTTGTGTGACTTCATAATAGGCGGTACGGGTCATACAAACCCCTTACAATGTTTTTGAAAATTGTGTTACTGAATCGAATTGAGTTAATCTGTACCACACATTCGGTACCAGGAAACTTTTAATTTTAAGTCAAATTACGACGAAGTTACAACCTTTGCCCGTAGCGAAGTTCAATAGAATTCTATCGTCCACGACAGGATACATATGCCCCGTAACGCAGTGAATGTTTTAAGCGAAAGTCTTGAGATAAAATTCACTGCAATATATTCTCTACGACAGGACACATATGCCCCGTAACGCATTGAATGTGTTAAGCGAAAATCTTGAGATAAAATTCACTGCAATCTCCATTAGGTGGGTGAGAAAAATGAAGAATTGTTTTTGTTTCTTCACTTATCCAACGTAGCAATATTTTTAATTTAATAAGCGCCGCTGTCAGCGTTTGTTATCTTAGTTGAATAAAAAAAAACAACTCCACTAATTATTCGAAAGTCCTTCATATTTAATTTCCCTTGTGCCTAAAGGCCAATTGTAAATAATAATAAACTTTATTGTCCAACACGAAGAAACAAAATTGGACATCATCAAATACAAAAAAAATACAGCTAGGTATAGGCAATTCAATGAAAAACTAAAAATTAAATTAACATGGTTAACACTAACAATAATGACAGCTAAAACTAATCAATTATAGCATTTATAAACTAAATAGTAATTTAAAAATAAGGGAAAAACTAAAATATAAAGTCTAGCCGCGCTATGAAGGCATCTTGGACCGCCCTCATTCGATGCGTCTCGAATGCCTGAGGTTCCCAATAAGCATTGGGTTGTATGTATATTTATTTCCAAAGTTATCTGTAACCTTTTAAGAACCACTGCTTTATAAATAGGAGCCGATACTACACCAATAACTAGCAAGTAAAGTGTAAACGTTAATCACCTCAGATGCCTTCATAGCGCGGCCAGACTTTAACTGCCGTTAATTTGGCAGCTTGGAAATGGCGCGCAGTTTGAAATTTTCGTTACTACAGTCCATTCAATCCATTCGATAGAAATTTTCATTATAGTGTTATTTACATAACTACTATCTACAAGAGATGGTCGAAATTTTTGTGAGTCGTCTCGTGGGATAGAGTCGACTCTTGACTCTTTGGAAGAAATAATAAAGTATGTCAGGAAAAAAGTGATGAGATGATGATTTGCGTAACTGATCAGTAGAATTCTTGACCTTTTATTTCAAAACTAGACATGGAACAGACAGACAGGCGGGCTCGGGCAGGAATCGGGTAGACGGCCCTCGCACAATAGGGTCCGGCCCCTACGCCTTCAAAAGATGGCCGTTTATCAAATTTCAGGGGCGCCGCCATTAATTAGATCTCTTGTGAAAATTTGTCAACGGCTTCCGGAAAACTCGAGCAGTTTAATTAAGCGCATTTAATGAACCCTAATATCTTTGCAAAATGCTAACATATGTATCTTGAAATATAATCTAAGCGTATAGAAGGAAAATAAATCTAATAACCTAATACAAATAATGATTTCTATTTGTTTTAATTTTTTCTAAAGTGATGGGATTTTAAATTATATTCACGAATGCCTAATACTATCCTGTCCTTCATTATTTTACATACTCATCTCAATTTTAATGCATTTGTTTATGGAAATAGCTTCTCTATAAAATTTAATGCCAACAAATGTAAGTTTAAATTTAAAATTTGTTTTTAATTCATCCGCAACATTTTATGATTTTCCATTTTCATTCAATACAATGGTTTTTAAGGTTGGCGGGAATTAGGGATGTTGAATTATGAATGATATAGGATTGGCTTAGAAAGGGTAGGTCGTTTAGCCACAACTGATTTTTTTAGGTTTTTTGCTATAGTTATTAGGGATGGGCGATATTTCACGTGCTTGTGATTTTACTCCAGTATTGAAAAATCACAGGTCGGTACTGTCACTAATATGCGAATTTCACCGTTACTGTGATTACGACTGTTACTTAAACCGTGATTGTTATTTAAAATTTGAACGGTTACCCAAACTGTGATTGCTACTTACAACGTGATGGCCACTTAAAATTACAACTGTTACCTAAACTGTGACTTTTAATTAAACAGTGATTTCTACTTAAAATTTGACTGTCACCTAAAACATGATTGTAGGACAGTGGAGGACAGTATACTGTGTGCGCTAAAGTATGGAATAAATTCAGAAAAAACGAAAAAAATATGATGGGAAAAAATTCTCGAACAGGTCGATTTTCCTTGATAAAAATAGACATTTTTGCATGAAAGCCGATTTTGAGTAATGACGCCATACATTTTTTTAACGACGACTCCCTATTTTTGTTCTTGATTTTGGGAGATATTGTAATTATCGAACTGTCAGTACGTTGCCATCTTACATAAACAAAATATTCGAGAATTAAATTGAAGAAAGTTTATTTAGCGGGTTGAAGCAGCAAGAGGGCGATTTAAATATTTATGGTGACATCAGGTATGCCTCAGGGGTCGCATTTTGTTACATTTTGTCATCAAGTATTATATACGAAATTGTAGATGTTCATTGTTCGCTGATGACTTGAAAGATTTTCCGAATTATACGCAGCGTTGATAACCATTTCCTCATTTAAGATGACCTTGAAGTTAGGTAAATGCTATTCCATGTTCTTTCATAAATTTAGTAAACACGACTATAGCATTTGTGGTCATTTACTAACTTGCACTTCTGAAATTAAAGTCTTGGGTGTTCAGATTCAAATATCTAAGAAAAATGTAGAGAAAGGCAAAAGACATCGAATACTTTTCATAGAGGTTAGTGAACATGAGTGGTATGGGCATTTGCTAGCTTGCAGGTCTAAAATTTAAGTCAGAAAAATTGTCAGGCTATATATTCAAGCATTATCAAAATAAATTTGTGGAATTTTCTGGTGCTTAAACGTTTTTTATGAATAGAATTCATACTGTTGACGGTACTCACTTGATGAAAGATGCACATAACAAGGGTAATATTTCAACAACTCTTGTTGTGTTTAATATTGTTGTATTCAGTTGTCTGGCACGTGTTTCGACAATTGCTCATTCTCAAAGCGTAGAATACTATACTTCAGTATGTTAGGAACAAAGTGATGAGATGTTGAATACTATACTTCAGTATGTTAGGAAAAAAGTGATGAGATGTTGAATACTATACTTCTGTACGTTGTACAAGTAATTGACGAAACACGTGTCAACATTTTACAAGAACTATATTGATGGCATTGCAAAGTAAACGAACGTTATTGCTTATACAGAAAAAAAAATTTCATTGGAGAACAGAAGATTTGCTGCTGATTTGCATTTTATTTAAAACTGTAAATGATTTTTTCTGGATTCCAGTGTTTAAAATCGTATTAATTTTTGTTTCATCCAAGCTTGCACATTATTAACAACGTTCAACAACCCATCGACAAGAATAATTAGATATATGTATACTCCAATTTATCCGTTGTTATTTATTATTTTGTATATTATGTTCAATCGTAAAATAATCATATCAACGCATTAATAGGTAGGCAACCGTACTTACTATTGTCAAATATATTAGTGAATTATTGCAGCCCACTTTCAAATAAGTTCAGCTTCCGTTTATAAGGCATTAAAAGAATTTTACTACTATGCTTACAAGTTTTCAAATCATCAGCTATTATCAAATGAAGACAAAAGCAAACGAACGGAATTCTGTGAAACCGTATTTAATCTAACTTTATTCGTAATGCGTTAAGCTGTGTCACTGTCACCTTTCAATTTTTCAAATTTATTATTAAAACAAAAATTAACAATCATTTTATATTCCTGTGTTACTTACATCAATAATCATTTATTAGCTGAAAACTTCATTGCAACTATTGCAAGATTAGGTAACATCAACTTCTTCAAAAGTTCCTTTACGCTACCATTTTGACTACCGAGCAGCTTATCGTTTCCCCCAGAGGAGTTACGTTTGATCCGACCAGAATCCTTCTTGTCGGCCTTCTTCCTTTGCCGCTCCTTTGCCTTCAACGTGATCTCAATTTTCTTGCACGCTTCGGTGACCTGCTTCCGAAGGACCGGATACGCATCGGGATTGCAGATCAACGTGGAGATATTGGGTACTTTGTGATTATTTTACGATTGAACATATGCGCTAATAACAATATGTTCAGTGTTAAAATAAAAGCCCTGTATATCTATATTCTGTATATACACGACAGATTTTCTCTTTTCAATTTAGGATTAGGTCAAGCAGTACACGACACATTTTCCTATCATTAAATTTCAATGTAAATAATATTTTACATATAAATTAATTAAATATTTCTACATCAACATCACATGCTTCAAAGAGTTTGAAAGAAGTGCAACGGTGATTCGTGCTGTGTGCGGTGTTGTTGTTTATAAAAATATGTGCAAGAACATGAAACGGCTTTTTCAAAACTCAAAATGAGCATATAATTGCGATAATTTATGGCGGTTTCCATTTTATACGAATCTTGTTTAATAGAATGTCGTCGAGTGACAACGTTCTGCATATTAACTTACATGTTGCAGCACTTTTACACCTGTCCATTTGCAGAATTTGTTTCAACCGCGGAATTATTAATTGGATCGTATTATTATCTTAATTATTGCTTGATGTAAAAATGTGCGAATTAATTGCTGCTAGTTGTTGTAATGTACTTTCGTAATGCTCTGAAATGTGTTTCTTACTCCTGTCTTGTTAATTAATTTCGGCTTGTAAACTCTTGTTTATAATCCATAAATTTGAGGGTAAACTGTCTATTAGAATTTGAAGTATAATTTGTCATTTTCATCTTTCATAATTTTGACGTTTTAAATGTCAGTTTCATCCGATTCTACAAAATGCTCGATGTACATTTGAATCGCTTATTTTTAGGTACTAAGTCATTTTTTATAGTTTTGAGAATATTAAAAAAAAACTGCATAACTTGTGAATTAACTTTTTTTGTCGCAACTTATGTATCATAGTGGATAATATGAGGATAACTCTATCAGATACTGTTACTTTCATATTTTTTAATGCATTCTCAACTGAGATATCCTAATTAAAAAAAAAGATTGACTTAAGTCCTTTTAAAAATAAAACTACAAAAACATATTTTTTAGGCTTTAATACAAATTACCAGAGTTATTACAGACATGTTAATGTTGGTTTCGTGTTTTTATTTTCCAGTTTTCTATAATATCTTGGTAAAATGATTTGTTTTCTTCTTCTATCCATTGAAGTAAGCGGCGCATATATTCAACTTTTGTTTCAAGGATAGGAATTTTGTCACCAATGTATACCTTTTCTTTAGGCAAAGATACATGTCTTGCTTTATTTGGTAACGCTAGAGAGAAATGGTGTTTTACAAATCCATTAACAAAATCACAAACTTCCACGACTCCAGGTTCTGCTTCCACAATATCACTACTTTCTTCACTACTGGAGATTACTTATTACTTCTTCAGTTTATTATATACGCAACAGACTTCAACACAGCACACTACCTTTTACAGATTACAACAACTGTCAATCTTCCATGCCAGGCACCCCAGCGCCACGCCACGCCCGTAATTTGAAATGGAACTAAGTCACAGTGCCTAGACCCTTTTAAAAATAAACTTGTTCGTGTACACCTATAAACGTTAGCAGGATATACGTCCTTTTATAACCAAACAGTGTGGTTTGGAATGTTTAATGAAAAACATGTAAAATCTCAAAATGGCCAAAATATGACTTTGTCCCTTTTAAAAATAAGCGATTCATTTAAAATATCATTTAAATTAAAAATAAACCATAAATAACTATGATACTATCAAATCGGAGAAAGTAACATGATGGTCACATCGCCATTTTTTATATTATTTTCACATATGTTGCCGCCATATTGGATCCACCATTTTGAATTTGGACTAGGATTTTGGCCAACTTTTCAGTGTGGCTGGACCACTGTGCACTGTAGTAAACTGCATCTATACGATTATAAAGCAGAACTTTCGTTATTAATTGTTTTTAATTGGATTTATAAAATTTGTGTCAGAGAAAATACAAATGCGAAACCTTTTCGAGAGAGAACCTTTACTTTTCGATATCGTTCCTTGTCTGTCGTTTGGGGAGGGAATGCTGCCGCATGTTGGTGCTTAGTTCGGTCGAAACCAGTCCCTGCTTAAAATCCATTTATGAGGTAATTAAAGGGTATCCCGATATAATATCGTCAAAATGCCACCTGACACGGATTTTTAAATAAATATGAAAATATCATTAATGAGTTTTATGAATGAATGAACGTATTTTACACAATCAATAATTTTTATCATCAAAACCAGTAAACAAACACGATTAACGAATGAAAATGTATTAAGTAGCGATAAAACCCATTTATAACCAATAAATAAAATTCAAACCGTGAAATCGTGCCGCGGCCATCAATAACAACTAGGTGTCTAGATAAGAATGTGTCGGTTGTCGGAGATTATCCATGCTGGATTATATTAATGTTTTCGATATATAACGGTTTATTTAAATCTCGCGATATGAGAGATAAAACAACTCCAAATCCGTTTATATCATCTTCGCGGAGAAGCGGCGGCAAAGTAATTTAAAAACTTGAGCATGAGGGGAAGTTGGCTTCCGAATCCGTGCGCTTTAAAAAGCAAAAAGAAACGATTTAATGAATATCTATGGTTTTATGGCCGATATTGGTAATTGAGAGAAGACTGGAGTTGTAAAAAGTATGATTGAATAATGAGGATTTAGCGGAGAGTGTAACAGGTTATCCATTGGCTGCATTTTTTTTGTGATTTTATTATCGTATCCAATGCAGGTTTTACCCCCTTCAATTCTAAATACTTAGTTGATATTATTATTAGTTAATTATATCAATATTATTAATTAATTGATAAAAATAATAAATAATTATTAAAGGTGTAAACACCAAAGTGGCGGAATCTATTGCCTGAATGCTGTACTGAACCAAATCCGTTTCCCCATCAGCAACTAACTACACTGATGAGATCTGAAAGGTCGAAACCGGTCTGTAGGTGTTCTGATGTGAGAACAATATTTAATGTTTAAATAATTATTAGTTAATATTTAGGAATAGGTGGTTCATATCATCGTAGTTTAGCGGTAGGGTATACGCTCTATTCTGCTATTGGGAAAACGTAATTTTTAGTTATTTTTTATTTAAATATATTTTATTCATACGTGTCAACGTGTTTATAACCCCTCTATAGTTTCTAACAGCCTCTTTAACCCCCTGTTTGAAGATAGGCACATAACTAACCTTCCGGGAAGACAGAGGTACACCCGAGCCTACAGAGTATTAACCTTTTGCACTCGAGCGGCGCCGCTACGGCGCCCAGGCGGTTTGATGCGTCCACTCGAGCGGCGCTGCTACGGCGCCCGGGAGGTGTGATGCATCTTAACCTAACCCAACCCTACCTAACCTATCCCAATGACTTTTAAGTACCTGTAAACACTTCCCTAATATAGTCGAAGTCATCTCGAGTTGCTGCTTCGCCCGAGCGAAAAAGGCCTCGAGTGCAAATAATAGCTCTAATAGAAACCAAACATGGAAGAGGAGTATACTTAAAAAAAAATGTTTAAAATCACCTTTGGAGAAAACAATTTTTTTAAGAATAATTTGTTTGGTTAATTCTTTTAAATCACATTTGGAGAAATCAACTGTTAGCAGTATTGATATTTTCAAAAATGTTCAAGTTACGTTTGGAGAAAACAATTATTAGAAAAATGTTTTAAGTCATGTTTGGAGAAATGAATTGTTATCAGAAGAATTGATGTTATTACATCTTTTGATAAATATAAACAGTTGTTTTTTTTAGAAACATTCTGTGTACTTAAAGTAATTTTCAACATCAATATTATGATGAGTTAATTTCCAAAAGGCATGAGGAGCATATTTTAAATATATCTTTAATTTATCGATTAGAGTATATTTCTATTTAGACTTTTTACATTATTTGTATTTTATTAAATTAAAACTTTGGAAATATTATCTTTAAAAAAGACCTTTGCAATCGAATAATTTAATCCTCTATGGGTTCTAGTTGTTTTCGCTCCAAAGTGACACCTTGTCTTTCAAAACTTGTTAACTATTTGATCATTTGACCTAGAAAGGGCTTTCGCCCTTGGGATTCAAGTTTGCACCTCAGGAAAAATTCCGCATTTGTCTCCTTTGATGGATAATCTATCTTGTGAGCCACAAAATTTTGTTTCAGAGTTGGGTGTGAGATAAATGAGGTATGTCGCATATTATTACGTTTAAAAAAATTAATCAATCTCAGACATGACTGCCATGCTTCTCTCTCTCAGGCATGGCCAACTCTGAATCAAAATTCTGTGGCTCACACCTTACTATTACTGTCGTAGCAAGCTTTTTTCTACAATTACCACGATTAGAATTTTTTTTCTTAACTAATGAAAGTAAATTATTTCTGACTCATTTACATCTAATTTTTATGTTTTTCACTACTCGCGAAAATTGAGATTTTGAATTAATAATTTGTATTTATTTAGTAAAATGTTATATTTAGAACCGAGATCATTAACGGAATAGTACGACTGAAGAAGAACGGGAAAATGACTCGTCTAACGGACACGAACGGGTTTTTCCGCGTACGCGGCCCACTTGACCAATGACAAACTGATAGACGCAGCTGACCCAAATGATGATTATTCTATATCTTATAATTCACGCGAGACATAAATAATTCTGTAATTGAATTTCGTGTAATTTCATCGACGGCGATGATGGAATGACCAAAATTAAATGGCAAAGCGTGGGCGAAGAACGGCGGATTTATGCCTCGCCCGCTTGCGCCAACGCCTAAAGGTGAAATAGTAGAGCTTTAAAAAAAGGAAGTTGCGTCAGCCCTCTCGTGGAGGAAAGTAAGAAGTTTCATTTGAATTTTATTTGTTACTTTTAATTTTTGTTATAGCATAATTTTTTGTTAAAAAAATATTATATGTATCAAAATTAACATACAGGATTGTAGATGAACAAAACGGAACATAGGATTTTCAATGTTAATTTCTATATATTGAAATATTATCTTCCCTGATTTTTAGAGTAAAAATATTATTTTTTGTAGAGTAAAAATTTCTGCATGCAGTCATGCTATTATTTATTTTTTGCATTCATAAAAACCAAAAAAATAATGAATATAATGATAATTTTCATGAAAATAATGGTTGTCATGAAATTTAAAAAAATGATGCGCAGATGATCTGTTTGGTTTTTATAAATGAAAATATACTGAAGGAAAAAAAATGAAACACTTAAAAAATCACTGAATAAAACACTTACTATGTTTTACTATCAAGTTGATAATGACAGTAAAACGTCGAAACTTAAGTCGTGATATGTATGTATATGAAATATTTGTACATACATCAAATAAATTGTGGTAAAAAACATAGTAAGTGTTTTATTCAGTGATTTTATAATGAATTACCACGTAGTAACGGTCACAAGCATCACCATGATTGAAACACTTAAAATTCGTGAAATTTCGACCATTCTCAAACCGCCATAACTCGGCTTATTTTCAATCGATTTTGATGAATCTTTGAGAGCGAAAAACTTTGAAGTGTCTTCTTTAAAGTCATGCATGCGAAATTAAGCGTAACCCCTTCCGCCCCCTCCAGCGCCCCTGTGAAAAGAATTTTTTTTTCTGGAAACCATGTCCAACTTTGACGATGTCTACGGAGTTGGAAAAATATTGTCGACTTAATCCACCAATCATCAAATTTGGTTGAATAGTCGCTGAGTTATATGCGAAAAACCTCAAAATGCACTTTTTTCCAAACACCCATAACTTGGTGCGAAATCGTCGTAGGAACTTCGTTCTTCGAGCCCTGCATAGGGAATTGATCAGATTTTAATAGATTTTAATGCCTTTATGGTGGATCGAGTCGACAAAATTTTTCCAACTCCATAGACATCGTCAAAGTTGGACATGATTTCCAAAAAAAACTTTTTTTTACAGGGGCGCTAGAGGAGGGCGGAAGGGGTTACGCTTAATTTCGCATGCATGGCTTTAAAGAAGACACTTCAAAGTTTTTCGCTCTCAAAGATTCATCAAAATCGATTGAACAAGGTTTCCTGAAAAAACATTTTTTCTCAGAGTGGTGCTAGAAACGGGCGGAAGGGGTTACTCTTAAGTTCGTATGTATGAGTTTAAAGAAGACACTTCAATGTTTTTCGCTCTTAAAGATTCAACAAAATCGATTGAAAATACGCCGAGTTATGGCGGTTTGAAAATGAAAGTGTTTCATTTTTTTTTCCTCCAGTGTAGAAATAACAGCATGAATCCATGCAGAACTTTTGATGGCAAACATATCCCGCACTTCAGGAAAACTGCTACCGCTTCACAATTTGCACGTTTCTTAAATACAAAAACTTGTAAATAGTTATGAAGTATTCAATCAATTTGGCAGAAGCCAACAGATCGATCAACTGCGCACCATTTTTTTAAATTTCATGACAACCATTATTTTCTTGAAAATTATCATTTTTATTTTATAATTTTTTCGGGTTTGTATAAATGCAAAAAAATAATAAAAGCTTAATTGCATGCAGACATTTTTACTCTACAAAAAAAGTTTTCTCCAAAATGATCAGGGATATTATCCATTCCAATATAAAGAAATTAACATTGAAAATCTTGTTCCGTTTTATTCATCTACACCCTGTATAAAGACCTATTATAAAAGTATAATATGTTATATAAGAGAGAAATTGCTTGTCAAGCCACAAAATTTTGGCATTATAGTATACATATTTTTTATTTTTTCCATAATTCATTATATGTAAAGGGTTAGCAAAACGTACTATTGTTAAAAGTGGTCCGCGAGAGTAAAAAGTTTCGGAACCACTGCTTTAAACATTAACAGTTTGGAGATGCAAGACCTGGATGATGTCGCTGAGGTACTAAAATATCCCAGCTCAGTTACAAGTTTTGCAGCATCTGCACAGAAACGTGTGGTCTTCGGTAGACAATGTTGAACCCAACACAAAAAGCATCTATTTGGAAATATAAAAATCCCGTTGTAAGATATATTCGTTCTGCTTTGCTTTTCCAAGACTTTGTAAAATTATTTTTATGTTAATTCAGAAATAACTTTATAATTTTGATCGAACGGCCTCACCCATATTTTTGGTACCTGAAGAATTCCTCTCTTGTAAAATTCTTGGAACAAGCTAAAAAGTGATACAAGAGGTTTTGACAGTAGTCAAAACCTGACAAATTTAAACCATTGAGAAAGTTCGGGGAAGTTCTAAAGATATAAAAGTTTGAGAGGAGATGCAAAGCCAGGACGATATGCTTGCTGCACTTACATATTTATTTATTTATTTATTTATTTATTTATTTATTTATTTATTTATTTATTTATTTATTTATTTATTTATTTATTTATTATAAGTAGTTTGATTCATTAAGAATATTACATAGGCAGTTGATATTTTCTAAAACTAAAGTTTATCCTAGGTAACTTGCAACAAATTTAGCTCCTGCTAAAAAATATTCAAATATTCAAACACGTATTAAATAATAAATACTTTTTAAATGTTCGTTCAATATATTCAGAAGTTACACATCATACGCAAAAATTTATTTATTGCATATTTCTTTATAACATAAAGTTGACTCGAGTGAAACATAACCAGATCATCCTCATAGAGCATGGAGGTGGCAGAAGAACAGTCGAAGAGTCGAACAGTCGGTGCAAGAATCACTTTTACGTAGACCGATTAGGCGACTGCAAAGTTTAAGATGACAGGATCTGAAGCCTGTAGAGTGCGTCGTCAAAAAAACGCAACACAAGAGGCACGCGTACAACGATCTTGGCTCTTGGCACACGTTGCTAAAAATCGTCATAAATCCGTGCTCCGTCCGTTAGCTTAATCTGGGCTCAGTAAAAGAAGCATTCATCGTATTTTCGCTGTTCAGAAACCGTATTTACGATATACGCGACAGACGTAGTTTTATGAGTAGCCATACATATTTTGTTTTCAGTTAAACCAATTAGTAAGAATCAAAGAAAGTTAACCTGCAGCATATTCCTTATTAGTCTTCTGAGAAGGCATAGTGGTATCACGGCTTTAAGAATAGGGAACTGATTATGTCCGCATGGTCTACCCATCAACAGACTAATCTTGCTTAATTGTTTTGCCGCACAGAAAAAGTATTCACAAATGTTTGATAACGAGTCCTAAGGAACAATCTCAATCTTTGTTTCAACAGGATGGAGCACTACGCTGCTCATTTCAAGAGGCTAGAATTTGTTGCTCATAACACGCGAAAAAACATTTTATAAAATTCGGCAATAATAAAACAAAGCAATCGTTGGTTAAACAGGTTTTAATCCTTACTAAAAATAGTTTTCACTTTTATGTCATTTTCAAGGAAAAAGGGGAAACAGCGAATCATTTTGAAATAAAATTCCTGTACCACTCGGAACTAACGTAATTTGATGATGAAGCTTTTAGGTGTTATCGGAAAGGCGAAGAACATAGACACTATATATCGGGTGTTCGATAAAAAACGCCCAACGCCATAGCTCTATTATTTATGGACCCATGTGAATGAACTAAAAACTAAAGTTAATGACCGTTTAAATACTACGAAATGACATCAATATTTATTTTTTTCAATAATAACTTTAATTAATAGCCAACTTAAAGTTTTTTAAATAGCAGCATATTATGTTTAAATTTTTTTACATTAGACATAATTTTTCTGAATCCAATAATGCCCAATATTGTGTTTTTTATTCAATATTTCGGTCGAAAAAAATTTAAATATATCTTCTATTTAAAATTATATTTTTCAAAAATTATAATTAGAGTGCCTTGGAAAAATGACAAATGTCATTTTGTACCTACGTTAGAACTTTAATATAGAATGAGTCAGTATTTATTTCATTGATTTACCAATATCACTTGTGGTTTGCCATGTAGATGTTCTGTGATTATCATAAACACTGAGTAGAACTCTTCATGTCATTATCGTTCCGCTCTCTTTCGCTCATATCAAATTTCTTTCTTACCTTCTAAATTTACAAGGTTTCGGTATTCGTCGCTTTGGAAGCTGCAGATGATAAATCCGTTCTGTGACTCTTAGATTTCTTTTATATTGAAAATAAACTTGTAACATGTCTGTTCACTCGATATCGTTCATAACTACGTCAGAAAAACGGACTACTAACAAATGGTTGACGTTACTTGCAATAAATGGCATTTGTCGATTAGATTCTTTTTTCAAGGCACACTACTTTTAATGCAAAAAAATCATGTGAACAAGATTTTATTTTTTATGGCATACATATTAAATTAAAATCAACATATCGGGCATAGTTGGTTTCAGAAAAACAAAGTCTAATATTAAAAAAATAAGAAAAGTATATGCAGCCATTTAAACATTTAAAGTTGACTATTATTTGGCAGTGAAGTTAATTTTGATAAAATATATAACTAACGTCATTTTATAGTATTTAAACGGCCATTGACTTTGCTTTTTAATTTATTCAAATCGTTCAATAAATAATAGAGTTATGGTGTTGGGCATTTTTTATCGAACTCCTGGTATACAGCTTGTCTAGTGAGCCGTGGCAGGTGGAGGTAAGTTTGCGCGGAGTGGGAAACTATTCGAAGGGAACGAGATAACAAATCTCCGCGTGGTCGCACCACCGAATTGAATAGGAATCATCACATCGTGACGATTCTGTATCTTTATTTACATTATGTTCACGCAATACTCGCAGAATAATTATGAGTTTCTGGCTCTCCCACTCTTCAACAGTCACGGCTCGCTATTCCAAGGCAGTAAAAGGAGCCTAGGATGTCCTATGTAGGAAGGCTGTAAAAATAAATGGCAAATTCCAAAAGAACTGAATGAAGTTGAAAAGAACAGAGCTTTTTTCAGCATTTTTGCGTTCCAAACGGAGACAGCTATGGATTCATTTGTCTCACAAAATAATTACAACAAGAAAAATGCTCTTCTGATCTCAGGTATACATATAGATGACTTAATAAAGTAGCAGTTGTCAAAAAAAGAATGCTGAAATTATAACGAATTATGCCCATGACAAAATAAGAATAGATACGGTTGATACAATGGGTTCACTGTTATCTCAGTCCATATGGTGCTGGTTAACCTCTTCACGCCTAGGTCGCCACATGTGGCGACAAACAAGAAAATGAAAAAATATTTTACAAAAAAAAATTCACTTTTAGCGCCATCTATGGAATATTTTTTTATATTTCTTTGCATAAATATGTAAATTTGTGACAGTGGAATATGTCGTAGAAAAAGGTAACAACAAGAAAAAAGTAATTTGTCAAGATTATCCTATAGCCCAATCAAAGCTACATGGGCGCGAAATAGTTAAATTCGAAAATAATAGTATATTAAAAAACGAGTTCAATAAACGCGATTTTTTCGCACGCGTCGCAAGTGCGAAAAAATGCCTTATGAACGAGTTTTTTACAGTATTTTATTTATTTTGCCCCTTTTATTCCATTTCTAAATTAAAAAATCGCCCATACATATTTAGAACATTGTATGGTGGTTGGTAACACTGATAAATGACATTTCAATTTGAAATTAGTTTGCGATTTCCACACATCACATAACCTCAAAACTATCTCGCCGATAATTTAGCACAGGTTGGCGGGTCTGAATTTCAACGGTGCCAACCTTGAAAAATTAAATTTTTAAGCACTCGGCCAGCCATTAACGAACCCATATGAGTACGTTAATGACTCCGTTTTAGACGCAAAATAATTTTAAAAATATGTTGTTCCAACAGGCTTGAGCCAAAGCACACTAATTTGTTGTTACTTAAAAATTTCTCTATGCGCTGTTTTTTCCCTCTGGCGAGGAAATAAATAGAACTTAAACGAATTTTTTTTTTCTACAGTATACGCACTCAAGAATGAAATATAATTGTAATTGCAATAACCATAAAAATAAACGCAGCGCAGCGTAACCTGGAATTGTATGGGTGAAGGCGTTAAAATTTAATAAATAAATAAAATTATGAACGAGCATGTACAATTTATTGCGTGTTTGCGTGTGAGGTGCAATAGAAAAGTGTATACGCATATATATTTTTTTTGTTATGTGTTCTGCCAATGATTCTGGTATTGATCTCGACGGCAACGGCGCTAATTGTAATTTTATCATATTCGCGCTGTATTTGCGATAAATCTAATTTAAATGTATAATGTGTTTAATGGTTTGCACATTCCGGGATTTATCAGCGCGAGGCTTCAGCCACGCATGCTTGATCCATATTTTTCAGCTCTGGATTAAATAATTTTGCACGCTTCAAAGATGATAACCGAAGACAACATTGATTGGTTGGTTAAAAGTTAAAACAGTACAATAATAGTTATTTTATTTAAATCTTAGCATTACTTATCTTTTTTATAATTCTTATCGCCTTATATCAGCAGGTACTACGAATAGCACATTTCATTCCAATCACCTACTTTAAACAATTTACGTGTGAATAGGTGCCTCGTCAATTAAAACTCTTTATGAAGATAACCATGAATCAGCCAGTGGAAATATTAGACCAGGTTCGTATGTTCAATCGTAAAATAATCACATCAACGCATGGCATTTAATTGTATGCAACCAAGTACACAAAGGTGACAGTGACACAGCTTAGCGCACTGGGTTAATTAAATTAAATACGGTTTCGCTAAATTCCGTTCGTTTGCCTTAGTCTTCATTTGATAATTGCTCATAATTTGAAAACTTGTAAACATTGTATTTATATTCTTGTAATGTCATATAAATGGAAGCTGAACTTATTTGAAACTGTGCTGCAATAACTCTTAAAGATAATATGGGGTTCTGTTCTACGTAATATACAATGATGAGTTTCATCTCTTCCGTTAAAATGTGACTTCTTTCAGCCATTTTACAATGAAAATTACGCAAGCAGCCAGTATTATCAAAATTATGAATCGAGTGCTGTTCCTGCTCTTACGCCAATTAATTATTTGTATTATTTCTTCGGTGGTGTAATACATTTTCATTAACTCAATTTTGACAATTAAAAAAAGTATGGTTGCCTACCTATTAATGCGTTGGTTATTCTAGGATTGAACATAGGCATTAATAATCATATGTTCAGAGTTAAAATAAAAGCCCTGTACATTATATTGTTCTTCCTCTGTTTATATTTCGCTTCAACAATTGTTTGGTGAGGTACTAATTTCACCATCCAATTTCGTTTCGTTCAAGAAGCATCCGTAAAGTGAACTAGCGTCGATTTAAAATCCAAAAGTAAATACATACACCGTTACTGTTGCTAAATTACGTTCGTTTAATCACTACATGAATATTCAAATTTCGCAAATTAGCCGATTGCTTAATGAATTACCTGTAATTACATGTTGGAAATATTCCTACTGGAAGTAATTGCATCTACTTTTCTGAATGGGATAATAACAGCTATTAATATTGACTTTAAATTGATGACTCTGTAATGTTTTTTAAGTTTGTAATAGGTAGATATAAAAGTTTAAACAAATGACCTTAGCAACAGAAACATTTGTTTTGTCTGTTTTAACTATTCGTTTAGCCAAATTTTCGCAAAATTTGGTTATTTGTTTCAATGTTAATATAAAAAAATTAATTCCTGTTGAGGAAAATAAATGATGAAAATTTCATTCGTGAAAGCGAAAACAATTTCGTCGAAAAATAAAGTCAATAAACCACAAAATGCACTGTTTTTCAAACACCCATAACTTTGTGTCAAATCGGCGTAGGAAATTAGTTTTTTGAGTCCTGCACAGGTAATTGAACACATTTCAATGCCCTTTTGGTGGATCGAGTCGACACATTTTCTCCAACTCGTTGCCAAAGTAGGACGTTTTTTGCCCAAAAACGTGTTTTTTTTTGTTCGGGGTTGAAGGATTCGAAAAGGGATCATTCCAATCTGAGTTTACCCTCTTAAAGTAGGGCTAAAACGGGATTTTTTCCCGAAATAATCATCAAATTTGGTTCGCTGAGTTATGTGCGAAAAACCTCAAAATGCACTTTTTTCAAACACCCATAACTTAGTACCAACTCGTCGTAGGAACTTCTTTCTTCGAGTCCTGCATAGGGAATTGATCAAATGTTAATGCCTTTATGGTGGATCGAGTCAACAAAATTTTTCGAACTGTATAGACATCCTCAAAGTTGGGCATGGTTTCCAGAAAAAACTTTTTTTTTCACAGGGGCGCTAGAGGGGGGCGGAAGGGGTTACGCTTAAGTTCGCATGCATGACTTTAAAGAAGACACTTCAAAGTTTTTCGCCCTCAAAGATTCATCAAAATCGATTGAAAATAGGTCGAGTTATGGCGGTTTGAAAATGGTTTCCAGAAAAAACTTTTTTTTCACAGCGGCGTTAGAGGGGGGTGGAAGGGGTTACGCTTAAGTTCGCATGCATGACTTTAAAGAAGACACTTTAAAGTTTTTTGCCCTCAAAGATATATCAAAATCGATTGAAAATACGCCGAGTTATGGCGGTTTGAAAATGGTCGAAATTTCACGAATTTCAAGTGTTTCATTTTTTTCCCTCAGTGTATTATTCTGGTATTTAGTAAACAATACAGTGGCGTACCAGTAGATAAATATTGTTGAAAAATCATAAATTCTCATGTGATTTTTCTTCGCTTGTCTCTCTGAAAACCATTTAATTATTATCACGTACCGGTATCGACGGTTGGAAACGTCTGCTCTAATGTTTTACAAGATATAGTAGGTTATTATGTTAAGTGAAGATAATCAAAAGTATCACAGCTTAGCTTGGTACTACTTACATATTCCTGAAAAACGCGCTTCTAATTATATGAATAAAAGAAACCAATAATCACCTGGAGTTCTTCTGGTTTGAAAGTAATGAAGACGTTCACTACCTTCATTGCTTGCAAAACCAGAAGAACTCCATCCTCCGTATAATTTATTACCATTTCAAACCGCGCTTACTAGTTAAACGCAAATTCCCAGACATTCCCGGCGTATAATGAAATGATTAATTATCATCTTGATTTGTCTTCCAGTGAACTGTTAATCTCGCGAGCGGACAATTAATAAATCTAATTGCGCCAATTAATAACAGATAAACCGCTTCCAGAGTTCCGTCGCAATTGGATGAATTAGTCGCAAACCGCGAAAGTGAAAAATGATTGCCGGCCACAATTTAATTAAAGTGGTTAATTGCGCGCGAATAATCGCCGTATATTTGCCAAGCCTAGTGTTTGTTATTCGAGCTGTGGTTTTTTTTCTGAGAGGAAATGAAGATCAAGATGTAATCTGCAATGGGAAATGTAAATTCCGTTCATTTCTAGAAAATAATGACTTTAAATTGGAAACAACCTTACTTGTTGTTTGTTTTATTGAATCTATTTAATAATGTCTTTATTATCGGATATCCTAAACATCAATAAACCCTGTCGACAGCAAAAAGAGGATTATTTCAAAATAATAGATTTACAACAATACTCATGTGTCATACAAACAGGTTGAATATTCATATACTCAGGCTACTTTCGCCTTTAGCATCGAATTTATGTCATTTTGTTACTTATTCTAGAAAGAGAAATCTTTGCCCTATTACCGTAAAACCAGAAGCTCTTAAACCATGTAAACGACAAAGATATACAAATAACCTCTTTAATTCCGATTATGAAACAATATATCAATGCACGTCCGATAATTTAGAAAGGACGTCTATGAAAGCCTTTTAAAACAAATTTAAGCGTCCACCACGAAAAAATTTACATATCAGAACGCTCACTCACCGTTTCACCTTAATTACGCGCACATATATAAAAATATTTTATCATCTAAAACCATCAGGAACAATTAATTATATGAACCAGGGAACAACTTAATCCTTGGAAGTAAATGAAGTAAATAACGAAACGGATTCCAGCGATAAGTATCCCTGGAGTTTACCAGGAGAAAATACTGTAATTAATTCGTTCGGGTGTTTAAATTTTAAATAAACGTGAGAAAAATAATGGAATGGAGGGAAGATGGCGGATTGCTCGTTAAGATTCTATACGACATCGGCGAGTTAATTTAATTAGGTTTAATTTTTTATTATTTCCTCTCATTTACACGTTTGCTGAGCTCATAAATTTATTAATTTTGCGTAGAGGTAATATATCTTTACCATCACATACCTTTTTATATTATTTGATATCCGAATGGTTACGTGTCAACGTAATCAGTAAACTTTAGAAGAAACCTTTCCTCTATGTAGTGGTATAGAATGTCCAAACTACTACCACATAAATTTAATAAACTCGAAATGTAGCCTGAACGTACGAATTTGCATTTTTATACATCTACAGAAATTAAAGATACCTACGGTTAAGGTAGTCAATATGCCCTAGGTTTTTTTTAATTTACCCGATTAGAGGGTGTTTTGGGGTGTAAAAACAAGGTTCCCGTGGTCAGTAGGCCGAGAGCGCCCTCTCTGGGGTTTTTTGAAACATTTTTATTTCTGATGAACGAGTAAATGAAAATTTTTGAAAAAAATTGTATAAATAGTCTACGCAATTACCTAATCGATCAATTTTTTCCAAGTTTATTCAATATCATTTAGACCTTAAAAAAATCCAAAAGTTTTTAATCGATTTTTAACCAACAGATGAACGAGTAGATGAAAAATTCTGAAAAAAAAAATCATAAAGGTAGTCCACCCAATTACCTATTCCACCAATTTTTTCTAAACTAAGACCCAAAAAAATCTTTTTTTTAATCGATTTTTAACCTACCCCTAACCCAACTTAACCCAGAGACGAACGAGTAGATGAAAAATTCTGAAAAAAAATATATAGTCCAAATTACCTATTTGACCAATTTTTTCCAAGCTCATTTGGACCCTAAAAAAATTACAAAATCTTTGTAATCGAATTTTAATCTACAGGACCTTTAACCCAATCTACAGACGAACGAAAAAAATATATAAAGATAGTCTACCTAATTACCAATTTGACCGTTTTTTCAATAGTCGTTCAAATGACCTGGGCCCCAAGAAAATTCCAATTTTTTTAAATCAATTTTTAACCTACCCCTAACCTACAGACGAACGAGTGGATGAGAAATTCTGAAAAAAAAATCATGAAGATAGTTAATCCAATTACCTATTTGACCATTTTTTTCCCAAGGACATTCAAAGTCATTTGGACCTTAAAACAAATCCAAAAAATTTTAATGGATTTTAACCTATAGATGAACGAGTGGATGAAAAATTCTGAAAAAAAATCATAAAGGTAGTCTACCCAATTACCTACTCGACCATTTTTTTCAAAAGTCATTCAAATGACCTAGACTAAAAAAAAAATATTTTTTTTAAAATCGATTTCAGACGAACGAGTAGATGAAAAATTCTGAAAAAAATCATAAAAATAGTCTACCCAATTACCTATTTGATCAATTTTTTCCAAGGTCATTTGGACCCTAAAAAAAATTCCAAAAGTTTTTAAATCGATTTTTAACCTACACGACCCTTAACCTAAACAACAGACGAACGAGTGAATAAAAAATTCTGAAAAAAATTATAAAGATAGTCTACCTAATTACCTATTTGACCATTTTTTTCTATAGTCGTTCAAATGATTTGTATCCTAAAAAAATTACAATTTTTTTAAATCGATTTTTAACCTACAAGACCCCTAACCTAACCTACAGACGAACGAGTATATGAAAAATTCTGAAAAAAAATCATGAAGATAGTTTACCGAATTACCTATTTAACAATTTTTTCCAAAGATATTCAAGGTCATTTGGCACCTAAAAAAAATACAAAACTTTTTAAATCGACTTTTAACTTAAACTATCAACGAAAAAAATCATAAAGGTAGTCTACCTAATTACCTATTTGACCATTTTTTTATAGTCGTTCAAATGACTTGGATCCTAAGAAAATTCCAATTTTTTTAAATCGATTTTTAACCTACAGGACCCCTAACCCAACCTACAGACGAACGAGTAGATGAAAAATTCTGAAAAAAAATTATGAAGATATTTTACCCAATTACCTATTTGATCAATTTTTCCAAGGATATTCAAGGTCATCTGGCACCTAAAAAAAATTCGAAAACTTTTTAAATCGATTTTTAGCTTAAACTATAGACGAACAAAAAAAATCAAAAAGATAGTCTACCTAATTACCTATTTGACCATTTTTTTTTATAGTCGTTCAAATGACTTGGATCCTAAGAAAATTTCAATTTTTTTAAATCGATTTTTAACCTACAGCACCCCTAACCTAACCTACAGACGAACGAGTAGATGAACAATTCTGAAAAAAATCATGAAGATATTTTACCCAATTACCTATTTGACCAATTTTTTTCAAGGATATTCAAGGTCATTTGGCACCTAAAAAAATTCCAAAACTTTTTTAATCGATTTTTAACCTACAGGACCTTTAACCTAAGCTACAGATGAACGAAAAACATCATATAGTCTGCCTAATTACCTATTTGACCATTTTTTCTATAGTCGTTCAAAAGACTAGGACCCCAAGAAAATTCCAATTTTTTAAATCGATTTAATTTACGGGACTCCTAACCTAACCTAGTCTACAGACGAACGAGTAGATGAAAATTTTTGAAAAAAATCATAAAGGTAGTCTACCCAATTACCTACTCGACCAATTTTTTCTAGTCATTCAAATGACCTAGACCCAAAAAAAATCCTTTTTTTTTAATCGATTTTTAACCTACCGCTAACCCAACTTAACCCTCAGACGAACGAGTGGATGAAAAATTTTGAAAAAATCATGAAGATAGTTTATCCAATTACCAATTTGACCAATTTTTTCCAAGGACATTCAAGGTCGTTTGGTACCTGAAATTTTTTTAATGGTTTCCTTTTACCTGCAGGACCTTCTTGTAACCCGGATATTGATATTTGCGGCGTCGTATTTACTCTACAAAAATATGCATTATATATCATGCCGCGGCATCTTTAAGGATTTTTATCATTTTTCGTGGAATTTTCCATTTGTGTCAACATTTTCAGGCAATATTTGGAAGCTTTTTAAACAACGAACATTTTGATTTTTTTTAATCTTTGTTACTTAAATATTCGCTGAGATATCACATTTTGAAATTTTCGGAGAATATCGTTTCAGGCATCGAAAGCATGAAAAGCTTGTTTTTCACAAAAAGTAATCACCAATTACTGTTTTATATGGCGTTTTTATCGAAAATAAAGGAATTTTATTGTTTTTATTTTCCTACATTAAATAGAATCAAAATTCAAAAAATAAAATATTTTGACGCAAATTGAAACTACTCATTAGATTTTGTTGTAAAAATTTCAGGAAAAACTTGAATACTTATTTAGAACTATCTCTGAAAATTTCAAAGCTATGTCTTTATTATTTTAGGATTCATGAATACTTTTTTTATTTTCCTAGTTTACGAAGAATCAAAATTAAAAAAATTAAATATTTTGTAGTTGAAACTAAACTCATTAAATTTTGTTGTAAATTTCAGAAATAATTTGAATAGTTATTTAGAACTATCTCTGAAAATTTCAAATAACATCTTTATTATTTTAGGATTTCAATAAAAATTGTAAAATCAAAATATTTTGACGAAAATTGTAACTACCCATTAGATTTTGTTGTAATTTTCAGGAATATTTTGAATAGTCAATTCGAACTATCTCTGAAAGCTTCAAATAATTATCCGTATAATATTTGGATTTATATTATATTATTTCATAAAACTTTAGCCCACAGAAGTATTGACAAATATATTTGATTTGGGTAACATTAATCTTGTGATTGAAGAAGATAGTGGCGAAGACTAATATATAGGGTGTTTCTAAATTGATGCGAAAGATTTTAAAGGGTGATTTTTCAGCAAAAATTAAGGTAGGTCCATATATTTTTTTGTTTAAAACCCCTTCTTCTCCAAGTTACGGCCCTCTAAAGTTAAGGGAAAAAAATGTTTTTATTTCATATATCCACTATGGAAGAATTTAGAAGAATGAAATTTACCAGATTGTTTCTAATAAAATTGCACTTTTTTGGCGATTTTTGTAACCGTGAAATGTTATTACGAGAGGATAAAAAATCAACCCCTATAATAGTTTGCATCAGCAATTTTTAATGCGTCTACATTTTTCTATTTCAAAACTTGATTTAAATGAGGGGATTCAATTTGCTACTTTCTTGTCTTTTGACATTTTCTTCTAAAATTGTATAATTCAGCGTAAAGCCTTCGAGTTTCTAAACCATTTCCATTAGCACGCCCACAAACAAAATGCATGTCCTAGTGAATATTTAATCCAGATATGCCTACTATGTGTAGGGCCACTATTTTAAAGTTCGTCTTAAAATTATATCTAGAATATCATCAGCGCCATCTATCTTTTTTTATTCCAATAAGTTGACATTTGACAGCAAGTGAAAAATAACCTCTCTGTGTTTTTAAATCTTAATTACTTGATTTAGAGAAACATATCATTTACTTTCCTTTAATTTAAATCTCGTGCAAATGTGGGTTGTTGCAAAGGTGTAATAAAAATCAAAATTTGCGTTTTTTAAAAAGCTTCGTCTGTTGCCAGATAATAATATATATATGAGCAATTCCACGAAAAATGGTTAAAATCCTTAGAAAATCGATTTTTCAAAATGCCAAGTCTTGATTCATATTTTTGTATATTTTTACGGCGTTAATATAATTTAAAAAAATGTATTTTTTTTAAGATTCTGAATGACCTTGAATAACCTTGAAAAAAATTGGTCAAACAGACAATTGGATAGACGATCTTTATGATTTTTTTTTCAGAATTTTTGATTCACTCGTTTGCCAGAAAAAAGTTTAAAAAACATTTTTTGACCCCAGAGAGTGCGGAGTGGGTTCTTGGCCCACTGAACATAGGGTCCTTATTTTTACACCCTAAAACACCCCCGGATCGGGTAAATTCGAAAATCTGGAGATAGGGACATTTTGACTATATTAACTGTAGGCAGAACGATTTTTACATTTTTTTTGTCTGGCGTACAAAGTTTTCTTAAATTCACCCAGTTTTTAACCTTCAAGGGGATTGCATTGCGTCGCGAGTGTCATAGCGTTAGCTAACTATCTTATTAAATGCACTCAGAATTAATTACCTCGCGTATTTATAAACGGCCCTGCATCCCTGCAACGTGATATCAGTTATTTTCCGAAACTGGAGCCCCGCGCGCATAAATTATGACATAAATCAGGCCTGGTAATGAAATACCTATATGACGGGTGCGACACAATAAGTTATAAGGAAGTTGGGCTCCTCAGCGTAATAACAAACGGCGTTCAAGTTCTCGCCGGGTGTTGCTCTTAGTGGAGCTTGGGAACTCTTTGGAACTTGAGGCCCGTCGCCATAAATACGTAATTGCTCGCCATAAATACGTATCCGATACGAGCAATTATGAGCGCAATTAAGGCGCCCCGTTTTAGGCAAAAATTGTCAATTGGCGGCTTCTGAGTCGTCACATTAAGTGGCTAATCGCACTCAGGCGTGGCGTTACACTTTTTCTAGCTGATCGCCGGACAATCACTGATGTGCCTCTTTTTCTTTTCCAGGTAAGGACCGATCATTTCCACATGGGACCCCTTATGCGCCGACTAATTGCCGGTGTTCTACAACTTTATGTGTTCACAAAACGGTACGTACGCAATATCTTAGAATGCTGCTTAAGTTTTTGTTTTGTGTCCGCGAAATAAAAACTGGACGATAGGCGCCGACGACGGCGGTGCAAAAGTTGTCAAATGGTTTGAGAAAACTGGACGATAGTCGACGGCAAATGTCCAAAGTACAAATGTTTTGAGACCACGAGTTTTTGGCTTGGCCGCAAATCATTTAACTCGTTCTTTCAATTAATTTGTTAAATAAATTACTGTTGACGACCTTTTGAACGCACGATATCTACCTTCAGGTGGTCGTAAATTCGAATGCGTTGAGTTTATCTGTCGCTGCATCTCGGATTTAACTACCCCATTCGCAATTAATGGGCAGTAACTGCAGCCCAGTATGTTATGAAATTAAGTAGGGCGTTGTTTAATGGAAGCAGAATAAGTTTCGGAAATCTGTCGGGCGCACACATAGGAAGGCGAGCAACAGTTGTAAGGATGCGGCGCGACAGTTTTATGGGCCTATAAAATAAAACGCGCACTATTAAAACACATGTAAAACGATCGATTCTCCGTGTCCGTATTATGCATATGCAGGTAATTAATTGAATATGAATGAAGCGATTAGTAGCTCTTTAAATACCATTTAAGGTTAGCAATTACTACGCCCAATGCGTAAGTTTTCTGGCCTGAATTTCGGTACACGTGGGCAGATTAAGGTAACACCAGGATAGAGCCGGCACTGCAAGAGTGCCAACTGGTTTTCTGGTTCGCCGTGAACCTCAAAAGCCGAAATGTTTTCTACACTCGCATTACTGCCCCACGATCACATTACTGGCAGCCAGTGAGTTATAGTTGCACCCATGAAATTTACTGGCCCGGCCGTAATTTCATTCCGTGTACGCGACCAGACATTTCCTAGTTTTTAAATTTATTCAATCCAATCAACCACGAACACGGACCTAATTCGATTACAATTCCAAACTGAACTAACAAGTAAAATAAATATTTATTGAATCTCGTTGTTCGTGTAGTATTTACTTAGTTATAAAACTATTAATGTGTAATAGTAGCAATAAATACTGGAGTAGCCAGCGCTTTTGGTGCACACGTGTTTTTATAATTAAATATTGATGCGATCTCTATGGGTATGTTTTTGAAGAATTTTTATTGAAGTTAACAATGTGTAATAGTAGCAATAAATACTGGAGAAGCCAGCGCTTTTAGTGCACACGTGTTTTTATAATTAAATATTGATGCGATCTCTATGAGTATGCTTTTGAAGAATTTTTATTGAAGTACGCTTTTTGGTAGCCTATTCGAACAGCATGATATCAACTTTCTATACAATCGACTTCTTTTTTTCAAGAAGCTTGGGTGATGGTAGTTCAGGTTAAGGAATCGTGGATGACTAGGAAAATTGGCTTATCATGCTTGGGCATTTAGCCACGAACGATTTTTTGCAAATTTATATTAAGATTTTAAATCAGTCAACCAGGTCCCTACCGCCCACCAGTGGGCGATTCAAGCTTTCGTGTTGGGTGGTGAGGTTTTGTCCGACTGAATATTTTCGAAAGAGAACTTTATTTGGTTATTAAGAAAATTTAAACTAAGCATCAAACATTTAGTTTCTCAGAATCAGCCTCAACGATGACATTGGTAATTTCAATAGACTTTAAAATTGTATAGTTTTTGATAGAGATGCTGAAATGCAGCATCAAATTTTAATTAAAATATAACAAAAATATAAATTTAACAAATTTTACTACTTTGTAGTTGCGGTAAATTAAGCTACTGTGGAACCGGTGAGCGGTTAGAAAATGTTATTAGCAACAAAGATACAAACGTGGTGGTAGGTATCAAAAGGTTGACTATCTCTGTTTTAATTTTAAATGAATTGAAGAAACACTAATCACCCTTGGAGCCGAACACCAATTCATGTTAGCAAAATGTATCGATCAGATGGGACTAGCTTCGGATGTAGAAGCAGACACTCAATGATCTACTCCACCAAGTCCAAAATCGACAAATATTCGAGACATTTTTTAAAACCTCTTCAGGGGCAAATTAATTTAGAAATTTTTAAATCTTTATAAATTTATTGATTTCTCGCCAGTCAGAATAAACGGCATATAGTGGCATGGAAATGCACACCTGCGGCGGGTTTCGGAGCTTGTGATGAGATGATGGTAATACACTAAATACTATTCGTTTAGAATCTCTCAAGAGTTTTTGAAACGTTCACAAATGTGCTACTGTCCCTGAAGAGGTTAACAACAATATACACTTTGGGCTCGAAGATTAATAACTTCACCCCTTCCTTATACACAGTGTGTATACGCTTTTGGACAACTTCAAAATGGCAACCCTAATCAATATAAATATTTTTGACCAATGAATCTGAAGAACCTTTTCCTTCAAGTGCGTACTTTGCCTGTTTTCTGAAAATTTGAGTTGAACTGAATATCTCGTAAATGATTTCAGTGACATGCAATTCAAATCATTATACAAATTACTTGCCATATTACTGTTTATGAACATGTTTATATTGTAGGGTTACTTGGAAAGTCTGAGGATCAAGGCAGTTGTAAAGGAAAACCTGTTTCCCAGGATATGAATATATAAAAAATAATAATAACAAATAAAATAGAAACAACCTTACTTGTTGCAGAAAGTATCAAATAAATTTAAAAAAACGAACTGCTACATTGTAACCGTTATTGAAAAATCCCACTAACGATGATTTTCTCAATGGTTATTTTATAAAACAACAACGATTCAATAACATTTTTTTTTAGTAACAGTAACTCTTATAACCGATTTAATAACGAATCACTTCTTAGTAGCAGTAACCGGTGAAATAACGAATCACTTCTTATTAACAGTCGATAGTGGAAAATATTCAAGAGACGCATCGGAACCGTAGCCTGGGTTGAAAATTTTTGGGCAGCAGGTTTATTTATAAATAGTACTTTTAATTAAAAAGAGTTGACTAATAATTTCCAAGAGTCCCGACTAATAATTTCAAATTCATTTTGAAGTGAGAAGATTCACAAGAAAAGCATCATCACTTTTTCAAAAAAATTGATTAGCAAAAATAGCAAAATATTGGAAAGAATTTGATGAAACATTCACAAACTTAAAATGAAGACACATTTTTCAAATGCCACTACTGATATTTTCGTAAAGTCGCAGGGTATTGAAAAGAATATCGCGATTTTGAATGCTTCGAACATTAAAATCGGCTTTCATTTCTCGCAGGGTATTGAAAAGAATTTAATGAAAAACTGAATAACAAAAACTAAACATTTATTTTGTAAATCCCACCTCTTACTTTTCATAATGTTTACGACAAACGATAAAAAAACCTAGGCTCAAGGAGGTGGCAAACGGCTTCCATTAGAATTTTCTATTTTTATTAACCTTTAAAATATATACAATAAAAAGAGAGAGAGAGAGAGACAATACATTTATTGAGACACTTTTACAAATGACCTCAACAGGCAATTGACCAGAGGTCTTTCAGCCTCAATAAAAAGAATAATGTAGAATCAGGAAATATTCCAATTAGAATCTAAAATTCACTTTGTTACTGAGTAAAGTTTTCTGAGGTTACTGTAAGTAACAGTTACTAAATAACCATTGATATAACTGGTTATTTGCTAGTAGCAGTAACTGTAATAACCGTTACTGGAGAATGGGTTTAATGATATTTTAGTTATTTAAATTCTCCATGTCTTTTATTTAAAGCTGTTTTTAATTCACAAATAAATTACAAAAACTAGGATATTGGTGATAAAAACAGTTGAATAATTAGCTGATGGTAATAGCAGGAATTCATTCAATGATGTTTTGTAGATAATTCGATTCTACATCTCTTTTATTTGAAGCATTTTTTTAATTCTAATTTTCCATAAAATGAAGAAATTTGCGAAACGTCAATTTATATGGAGCAACGTTTACTGCCGAATAACTTGGAGGTAGCAAAAGGTATAATTACACCAGGGATACTTTCTTGTAGATAATACAAATCTTCTCTTTTACGTGAAACTATTTTTGTTTTTTTTTTTATTTGCGAATTTTCTATAACAGAAATGAAAATTGCAAGTACAGGTATTGGAGTAGTAATAAATACTGAGAAAAAGCAATCTATTGAGAAGCGCCATCTCGCACTAAAGCAAAGAGAAGCGAAGCCCAGCAAAGGTTATTTCATGTGCGCGATGGCATTTATGGCTCTCGTCATTTTGATTTTTTTTTTTTAATTGCCCATCAGATTTTCCCATCCTAATTTTAAAAGCCAAATACAGAAATTTGTAAATTTCATTTTTTTTTGACACATAAGAAATAGTGCAAAATACATTTTTTTTCAAAGACCAGTATTACAGGGAGCCTCTAAAAAATAATAATATCGATAGTTATAAAACTTGGAAATGTACAACACAACAATACTACACAAGGAAGGTGCCGAACATGACCCCCTTCATTTTCAAATTTCCAACTTTTTTATTATTTTAGCTAGCTGAAATTTGTTAACTCCAATCGATTTGTCTTGTTCTTGTGGTGATGAAAAAGTTCACTTTAACGATCTGGAGTGATTATTAAAAAAAAGTTTTTTTTTTAATTTTCAAGTTTTCTTTGTGAGCGCCTATGCGCAACAAACAAACAAATTGGCAATTGTTCTTGTGCAAGTACTTTTCTGATGCACCTTTCTATTGACGTATAAAAATACATAATCGAACATGTAGTTTTTCCAGGAAATGATTTTTAATCCAATTTTTGAGCAAAAGTAAGAAATTTTCAAATTTCCAACTATTTTATTATTTTAGCTAGCTGAAATTTGTTAACTCCAATCGATTTGTCTCGTTCTTCTGGTGATGATATAGTTCACTTGAACGATCTGGGGTGATTATTAAAAAAAAGTTATTTTTTTTCATTTCCAAGTTTTTCTTTGCGAGCGCCCCATGCGCAACAAACAAACAAATTGGCAATTGTTCTTACGCAAGTACTTTTTCTGATGCATCTTAATGAAATCTTTCCATTGACGTATATAAACCCGGAATCGAACCAGTGGTTTTCCCAGGAAATCATTTTTAATCCAATTTTTGAGCAAAAGTCCCATTGTGCAAATTTTCAAATTTCCAACTTTTTTATTATTTTAGCTAGCCGAAAATTGTTAACTCCAATCAATTTGTCTTGTTATGCTGATGAAGAAAAGCTGCAGTTTAACGATCTGGGATGATTATTTAAAAAGTTGATTTTTTTTTATTTTCAAGTTTTCTTTGCAAGCGCGTCACGAGCTTGAAATGGACATGTATTCTTGTGCAAGTACTTTTTTTATACCAGGAGACAAGGAACGAAAAGAGGTATTTGAGTGGTATTTTTTCACAATTTGTAACAGGAGACTAGGAGCGAAATTTTCAAATTTCCAACTTTTATAATTGTTTTTGCTACCCAGCTGAAATCGATGAAAAATCGATTTGTCTCGTTCTTCTGATGAAGGAAAAGTGCACTTTAACGATCTGGGATGATTATTTTAAAAGTTGTTTTTTTTTCATTTTCAAGTTTTATTTGCGAGCGCGTCACTCGCTTGAAATGGACATTTGTATTTGTGCAAGTCTTAATAAGATCTTTTCAGTGACTTATGAAAACCATGAATCGAAGCAGTGGTTTTTCCAGGAAATAATTTTTAATGCAATTTTTAAGCAAAAGTAAGAAGGGACCGTTGGATAGATTTTCAAATTTCCAACTTTTTAATTATTTTAGCTAGCTAGTCACGGAATAAATTTAATAGACACTATTTCAATAAGTCATGGATATAATAATAACTGCACCAGAACTAAAATAGACCACGCAATTTTTTTATGTGCTTATCTCGAGGTTTCGGGGGTGAAACCACCCCTTGAAGAAAACGGCCCAGATTAAAAATTTTGATTTTTTTTAAAAACTTACATCGTTACAAAGAGCATAAAATACTATGAAAATAATATGAAACATTTTTTCACATACCTCGTATTTTAGAAGATATATGCTACAAATGAAAAAGTCATTTTCTTCAAGAGGTGGTTTCACCCCCTAAACCTCGAGATAAGCACATACAAAAATTCGGGTCTCTTACTTTTTGATGCTCTACAACATTTACAAGGTGCGTCGAAATCGGTGAGAGACGCCCCCGACCGTTCCCTTGTTAGTAAATAATGATTTTTTTTTACAAACTGGAGAGAAAATCGAATTTTTAGCTGTGGAAATTTTGACAGATATAACATTTCTCTACCAAGGGAGAGAAAATCATTCCTAAGGAAAGACGTAAATATGTCTATGCCTACGAGTTTCCATTAATTATTTTAACTCTCTTGGCTGACAACGTTTTAGACACAAATTTTAAATCCGTTTGTGAAAAAAATAGTACATATATCTAGGGAGAAAATGCTATTTTTCCCTCGGTCCTAAAAACAATTTCATAAATTCTCATCATCTCATCACGCATTTCTCTTCCTTGATATGCAATCTACTATAGCCCGTTCGCTGGAATCTGGCGGCCGTAAAAGAGGGTCGGAGGTCGGTAAGTAGTGGACGTAATATTTTTTATCTCAAACTAATCTTTGTTGAGAAGTACTGGTGTAAAAGTGCGTGTACCAGTAAGAGCGAAGGACAATCATAAATGTATAGGATGCAATTAGACAATTCAAGGGTACGTCGGACTGACCTCAGCCGCCAGATTCCAGCGAACAGACTATATTAGCGTAGCCAATGTCATTATCACTACATAATTATATCAAGAACACGAACATGTTTGCACATCTATATTTAGCACTAAATTTCTATTCTATAAAAAGTTGATTAAAATTAACAGAAAATCAACCCACTTTAATTGCTAAATCACTTTTTTCACCTCTACAAACCAATCAACTTTAATTAACAGACCCAAATTGATTGATACAAAAAATATAATCAATTTACTCATAATTATTTGTATAAATACGATTCCCAATATAAATCAAACTGCAAATATTAATTAAGACGTCAGACATAGCTCCGAAACGCCGGTCGCAATAAATTTTTTTTTCAAAGATTAATAAATAATATTAATAAACACTGGTGATAACTTGAACCGACACAATACATCAAGCAGTTTCCCTAATTGATGGTTATTGCTTTCATTATGTATTGAAATTAAGCTGATGAATATTTATGCCTCGTTGTAGTTATTAACGCGGAATATGTTAATGTGAGTCTGGTGCATTGAATTAAAGCGTTATATTTAAGCGTTCGCATATAAAACATTTAAGATCGGGCGATAGGTAATTACTTTACTTTATGGATTTTATTAATTAGTGTTTTTGTTTTAATGTGAATTTGTGTTCTTTTGGATATTTTTGGCGCCTTCTGTCCATTTAGGATTACTGTTGAGACCTAAATTTTGGCATGGCAGTAGTCATCAATAGTAGTAGTAGTAGTGGGGGTATTTGTTAGGTTTTTGCCCAACTGACTATTGATAGAAAATCCTTCAGATATTTAGGTTTGTGTATTAAACTTAAAGACTTCGGTCAATGTCTATTTGTAGCTCTTTTGTAAATTGAGTTTCAATAAATTGTATTACTACTATACTTCGATCAATGTATCTTTACGTGCACGTCATAGACTACTGAACCTATTCCGAAAATATTTTCATGCGCTCACTCCCTCTACGATAAGTTAAATTAATTAGATGCTACTACGTATGTAGTCCAAGGCGAGAATACTCCGTTTTCGGCAATGAGGCGCGCGCAAAGATCCGTTGATCAAACCTTACCAATAAACTTGCAGATTTAGACAAGAGGTTCCCAATCTTTTTTAAAATGTCGTATCTGTAGGTAGTAGACAATACAGTGTCGTTTCAGTAGGTAAATCTATTTGGAAAAACTAGTCCTAAAAACAATTTCATAAATTCTCAAGTGACGACCTTTTGTCTTTCAAAAATATTGTTTCCGTTATTATTTCATTCACTTAACGCGTAACGGTAGTTAGTAATCTGATTTAGACTATCACCTCCATCACTGCGAAGCGTGCCATAATTGTGTTCATCAATATTTTCCCTTAATGAAGCTAATAATCCTTTAATTAATTTAAAGAAATATTTTGTGGCATTACCATTTCTTTTCAAATAATTGATACGTTTTACTAAAGATATAATAAATCTTATGTAAATATAAATCCGAGGATGTTTTCGTACAGCACAAAGACTTTCAATTCTGGCGGAATGCACGACGACCAGGGCCAAAAAACCTATGGGAACATGCGCGGGCACGACAAAGAACGCCGTCACGTGACCTCTCGAAATTTTTCTGGCCCCTCTAAATATACGAGGGCAATGGCGAGCGCCAGGTGCACCAACACCCACGAACACGTCAGCGCGTTCCCAGCAGGGGGAACGGGCAGAAAAGATGGCACCTTTTATTCCACGAATTACTTTCTGTGTTGTGCGCGTAATTAATCACACGAGTGTGTGGTATCATTTATCAAGTTGAACGGTTGATTAATTTAACGGCTGATGAATTATCCAAGAGAGTATTTTATAAAAGTAATAAACATTAATACTGTTGCCTTAGAAAATATTACATCTTCTTAGTTGCATCAACGCAATGCTATTATACTTCCTCCTGAAGCCTGCTAACTAGCTTCTCGTTTCTAGTGCCAATAATATGTCAAAAACGTGCTTCTCAAAAAAAACACATTAACTGATGCTAGAAGCTTTTATTGAATAAACAAGGTATATACTGCTCAGATTTAAACCAGTTATGAGGGTTTCATTAAAAACAATGATGTCAGAGTTTGATAGTTGATTAAGTTATAGCTGGAGGTGCGTGCCTGTGTTGTCGCTAATTAAACCGCAAGAGCGATTGGTTTTCTCGTGGCGGTATGCAAATGCCGCCACATAAATAACCATTGGTGTGGCCATTGAGCGAGCGCCGAAAAACCGAAGGCCGATCGATTTCGAAAAATTCCGTAACGGTAGTCGTCCGAAAAGTCGAGTTGCCCACGTGGAACCCATTCATGACCAGACGGTTTTTTCGCCGCGACCGGTTCTCGTCCGCCGAAAGAAATTTATGAATTTCGATTTTGGAAATATCCACCCGGTGAAGGACGGAAAAGAACAAATCGACGCATGTGTAATTCATGAGGTGAAAAAGTGCCTCCGAGTGATTACTCAATAAAATTGAGCTCTTGTGTCTGTGAATATCCGAACGTGTGTGTGTGTGTGTTCGTGTGTTATCCTGGATAATACTGCTACATGCATCGCTGCGCCGATATTCGATCAATCAATGTTACTGTCAGCCTCTAAAACAATGCCATGTTGCTGTATAATTGAACTCCATACATCATGCGCATTGATAAATTCTGCTTGAGCGTCGTCGGTACAGTATACCAACTTAAATCGTTTCAATAAAAAGTAGTAAATAAGTTAATTGACGATAAGAGTTCAAGTCTTGGTCTATTTTATAAAACTGGGTTACTATTAAATTTAGTTTAACAAAAGCTTTATTAATTCAAAAGGTAAATAACATTCATTCCTTCAATCTTTGTGATATTTCACGTACAGTCAAAAATTAAAAATTAAAAACTTTTCTATAGACAGTGTGTGATACTAATAAGTTACTTGAAGGCTTTTGCAATAATTTATTTTTTGATTTTGTACTTTATTAAACTATTTGGATGATTATTATGACTGTGACGTAATTACCAGTGTTTACTTTTTAATAATTCTTGTCGGCCAAGCTCGGGGTCGGCATGTGTTCCGCGATTGATGCTACAGTAGTCTCTTTACTAATTACAAAGTAGAAACAATGACAAAAAATCGTGTTGGTTGATTGATAACTTTTGTATTTTTGTCCCTTAAGTAGCCACGATTATACACAGGTGGCAGATGATAATACTTCATCAGTTGATATACACATTTTGTGAGAAATAATTGTGCAAAATATCTTAACACTTATTAATGCCATTTTTACCATCGTTTGTACAAAAATGAATCAAAGAATTTCGGCCAAAATTTTGTTTTACTAGTTGGCAATAATATGTAAAATCCTTTGTTCTCTCGGGCCAAATTTTAATTTTTGAAATCTAAACTTCTTAACGCGACAAGGATTTATGATTATCTACAGGTTAATTTAAAATAAAAAATGTGCAAAATGAAATGATTAGAAAATGACATTTGCCTCAAAATCTGGAAAGACACCGTCGAAACAGAATCTTCTTAGTCGGATGTTCCTGCCTTACAAATCGGAAAATGCACTTTCATGCTATGTATTCATCAAACTATTATATGGCTTCGAACCATTGATGTTAAAGGATGCGATGTGTAGAAGTTTTAGAAGTGAGGGCTTTCCAAAGAATAATGAAAATGCTATGGATTGAGAAAATTACAAATATAGAAATATTGCAAACAACCACAAAGTATTCAACAACATCAAGAGGAGAAAACTCGAATACTTCCGACATGTGGTGAGAAACTCCAAGAACAAATGGCAATGTTACATGATCTAAGGCAAAATTGAAAAAAGACTAAAAAAGAGTACTAGTCCGCAGATGACATGGCTAAAAACATTTCAATTGTACTGGCAGAGCATGAGATGAAGATGAAGATGTCAGAAAAATTATTGAGAAATCGTTGCGTAAGATTTATATAAAATGGTAAAAAATTCATATCTTCTAAACTCGTTGGAAAATATGTCAAAAGTTAGGTGAAAATTTATTAGCAATAAATAATAATAATATTAATTATTATTATTATACTTGTTTAATATGAGGCACTCAAGCAATAGCTTCAGTGAGGTATTGTGAGGGGGCGATTCTATCAAAACTAATATTTACTGCCAACATAAGTTTATTAAAACAAAAATTTCATGGCCTGAATAAAAGAAACTTCTGACACGTGAAACATTAGTTCTAACAAAGCCCAAACTTCTTAATAACACATTAAACATAAAATATAAAATCATTAAAATTCATCTGTATTAATCAACCCATGAATTACATTATGCATAGAAAATTACAGGCTTTCAATATAATCACGGGAATGTTTGCATACGTGGTGTAAGGTCATACTTACCGGTGATTTTATTGAGTAAAATTATGCGCTTTATGGAAATCAATTTGCTTGATGGCCAGGCGCGATCCGAAACTAAAAAAAAAAGCTTCCTACCAATTTTCGATTCATCGGCGAGGACCACACAGGATGCATTTTATTATCGGTGGGCCCTCCTCTTCGATGAAACTTGTTACTGTCACCCATAATTAGTAAGCAGTAAAAGTGCAACAGTGAGATAATGATGTAATTGTGGAATTATTAATTTTGAAATTTCGAAATCGAAATTTTATGAATTGTAATACCGCCCAGTGTGTTCAGTAAGTGGAATCTGAAGATTAACCTGAGTCTTTATACAAATGTTCGATAATTTACGATAGATGCAAATTGTTAAAAGCAATGTTAACTAAAATAAAGTATGTAATGTTAAGTTTAGTGTTTGTGGATAAATTAAGATGAAGCCTGCAAATTCGTTCTTACAATATTTTCACCTTCGGCATAACGTTCTACTTTAGCCCCGCGAATTAGGGCCAAATTATGGACTTTAGGACTGATAGTAGAAAAACTAAATAATGCAATGATCAATGTCTAGTTTTGTGTTGTGGACAAATTCAGAGGAGACAATAAATTAAAAAAAAATAGAACGTTTATTGTGGAAATATGTAAGGATAATTTTGGCGTACTATATTTTATGATTGTTTTGAAAGACCAATTTTTCTTAACCACAGATCCGTCCGAGTCCCTTTGTGTCCCAAACGTAAAAATGGTAAAGTACCTGGAAACAATAGCCATTCACTTGACATTTTGGGGCAAGTAAAAATTTGCGTTTGACGACCATTGTCCGCGCATATGAAAGATTTATTGGCCATTTGCTTTTTTCCCTATTCGCATAACGGACAGGGGATAGTTGGGTCAATAGAAACGGCTGCGTTCCGGCGTGCAAGGTCACTCCGTGCGGAGCGGAATCGCACTCACAATGTTACATTTATTTATAGTCGGTGTACATTAAAACTGGTAGCAAATTACGGATGATTATTTATACGTTTCGGTGTAGTTATAACAAACGGGCGCTTTATATACATACAGACCGAATAAATCGCGGCCCGTCGTCGGAGCACCTGCACCGCGCGGGGAAAAAGACGCGCAATTAAGGAAAGGCCCGCGATTCCGGGTTTAATTAGAAGAAACTTTGATGCCGAAAATACCTGATTCTTGGCAGAGGCAGGAAAAAACGAAACAAGGGACGGAGTACGACGAGCGCGCGCGCCGCGTCCTTATTTATTGGCCGCGCGGTTATTAAATCGCCAAGGCTCATCCGTTATCCTGCCGAGTCGTAATTTAAGCGCGCTTATTCTGAGTCGTCGCGGCGCACGCTTTTCGGAAACGCAAAAAGAAACGGGGAAAAATCGATCCGGATTTAATTCCGCCGTCGGCGCGAAATTAAATTATAATAAACTGCATCACAATTCACTCGCTGTGTACAGTAAGCGATGCATGTAATCAATGTAGCGGCTAATGCGAACACGGTGGTCAAGATTTATAGACTGGCGAGTCAATTGTACGGCGTTATATGGACACGGGTTTATATTTAAAGCGCTCGCATGTGCCATTCCTGCAGACACGGGGCCCTGGCGAATTCAACGACTCAATTATTATACAGACTAATTACTTAATAAAAATAAGTATACACACACACAAATAATAGATTAATTAGCACTAATCAATTTAAATAAATTTAAATATTAGAGATGTTAATAAGCATTATCCAACTCGAAGTTATTCTTGTATATAAATACGTGCTTGTATAGGTATGGGAAATACAGCTTCACATACCCACACAAGAGAGGGTGTGTTCACTCCTAGGAGCCTTAAATTATTCTCCAATGTTAACTGCCAACCGTCAGTCATGCAATTATTGACCGCAGCAAAGTTTGGGTTAGTACTTTTCTACCCGAACACTAGTACCAAAGAATAAAGTCATTAGTATGTATCGATCGTCAAGATTAGCATTTTCTAAAGTGTCTGCGGAACCTCAGGGTAAAATATTAAAGATCCCTCTGAACAAGGTGTCCGTTAATATCAGAGCTAAATTTACAACATCGGATGCCCGGGGCGCAAATCATTCTCGAAGCCCTTCCCCGTATTTGATGAAGCTAATGAAAAATCGGTTTTTCATTTTTCGGAAATATATGTATCTTTAAAGGTAGAAAACCAAAGTGGCGGAAACTATCACCCAACTATCACCCAATCCCAATCTGAATAACATAATTACCGACAGACTAAACTGCGCTGATGAGACCTGAAAGGTCGAAACCGGTCCGTAAGTGAACTAAGATAAAGTAAATAATAAATAAATAATATTTGATGTTTATATTTATCTTCATTTTGAAAATATTGAACAGCAGACGAAGATGGCAAAGCCCAACCATCAACAACTTGCCTGGCAATATTCTAAGGCAAGAATCCAAACTGGAAGAAATTTGTTTGAATTTCGAATTATTTCTTCTATTCCTTTGTCGGAATTGCAACGAGTCAGGGTAGAAGAAATAGATGGCATAAACGGGACATATCTTCAAAAATTTTCTAATAGGAATGTTCCAGTAGGTTTTGAAATAAATCTAAATGAAACCAAAACCGCAATCGATTTTTGAAATTGTTGTGGAAACTGATTGCATTGAAGGTTTCTGTAGCAGAAATCAGATGTTTAATTGGCATATTACTCTACAGTAGATATTCTTTTTGACCAAGAACTCATCACTTATTTTACCTCTTCCCCCTCACTCTGACCATAAATCAACCGAAAATTTAGATAAGCTAGAAGAAAATATATCAATAAAACATTGGACTCACTCTGTGATAACTGCTTAACATGTGATACAGTGGCGAATTTAAAAATCCCTCAATTTGCAAATTTTTCAGGAAGAACAAAAAAGCTGCATAATTTAGGAAATAATGTTTTTGCCTAAATCAAATAACCTAATTTCTCGATAATTTTGTAATTAATCAATCAAAAGAAAAAAAAAAATGATATATTTGAATAAGAGCCATTTTAAATATGATCTTGGGTGCATCTATTATTATTTTATTCTATAGATAAATATAAGCTTCTCAGATAATAGTCCAGATACATATATTAATATCGCTGGATGGCGAACGAATGGGAAATTCTTGGAAAATATATACTTAAATTCATCCTTGGCAAACATAAATCAACAAACAATGCAGTATTTAAAAATATTATTAATATAATTACTTCATTAATGATTTTGATGGACGCACAAGACAAGAACCCGATGGCCGCCTTCATTATAGCAGCAGGACGTTGAAAAAAAGTGTTATTAACTTTATCTCGACGTGAAAACTACGGGCAGTAATTACTCGGGCCTTAATTGAGACGTTCGCTCTTAATTGCCACTGGTTTTTGCGGAAAAATTGAAATTAATTTCACGGAGGTGCTCCGGCCGCGATTTTTCGATAGGGAGCGTATTTGCCTGATGACGCTCCGGGCGCTCCGGGACCAGATAAGGCCTCTTCGCAGATAAAGAAATGAAAGATGGGCTCCGGGAAAAATATATTTAAGGAACCCATTAAACGTGAAATATTCACAAAACATTGCTCCCAGGTGCTGATTAGGGTGAAACATAAATACATGGCGCGATTAAAACGGTTTCTGCGTAAATTCGGTTTACTAGATATATTATACTCATTGGATAGAAGGGAAAATAATTGCGTGTACAAAACTTGAAAATGTTTCTTTTTTTAATTTATTTAAAAATTTCAGTTTTCTTCAACTTATAACACATTTTGAAATGAGTTTCGGATGTATAAACAACAGCGAATATAATAGATATTCATAAGGGCACCAGAACATGGTTTAACTTTAATTCAGTTACACTGGGAGCGGAGACACCAGAACATGTTTTAACTTTAAATCAGTCGCCCTGGGAAGGAAGACACCAGAACATGAAAAGACACCAGAACATGTCATAACATGAAAGGACACTAGAACATGAAAGGACACCAGAACATGTTTTAACTTTAAATCAGTCAAACTGGGAGGGAAGACACCAGAACGTGTTTTAACTTTAAGTCAGTCAGACTGGGAAAGAAAACACCCGAACATGTTTTAACATTAAGTCAGTCAGACTGGGAAGGAAGACACCAAAACATGTTTTAATTTAAGTCAGTCAGACTGGGAAGGAAGACACCAGAACATGTTTTAACTTTAAGTCAGTCAGTCTGGGAAGGAAGACACCAGAACATGTTTTAACTTTAAGTCAGTCAGACTGGGACATAAGAACATGAAAAGACACCAGAACATGAAAGGATACAAAAATATGTTTTAACTTTAATTTAGTCACACTTCGAGTGGAGACACCAGAACATGAAAATACACCAGAACATGACAGGACACCACAACATGAGAGTCTATTACGGAGTGTGCTCTTGCGGAGTATTGATCTAGGAAGTCGAAGCCTATTATCGAGACGTTAAGTGATTTTTTCCCAGCAAATAATTTTCCATTCATCACTGTTCAAACATTAATTTTGATAACATTTCAAGCTCCCGTTTAATTGGCACCGGTGCCAGATTCATAGATAATGAAGCAATCAGAGGGCCAGGCAAATAGATTACACCGCCACCCCCTCACCTTTTATTATTATATTACAAAAGCGGTGTTCCGCTGGTATCGATTCCGCGACTGCATAATGCACGCGGGCCCGAAACGTCCCTGTCGCGATAAATTTCGACCGGTCGACCGAATTAAATTTTATAATCGAATCCTCGCCCTGATTTACCGGCTGTCGTCATCACCGACGATGATGGTGATGATGATGATCGGGGTTTTAAAAGTTGCACGGTTTTCATTATTGCCCGAGCGCGCAATTAATTTTTTTCCGAATAAAAATTGAAAACGCACGCATATTCGCGCGTAATTGGATTACGCGCGACAACAAATTTTTATTGTGATCGCATTTTATATTTCCCGATGAATAATTGAGCGTGTTGACCAAATTAAAAACGGTTTTTAATGGATAATTCAGGGATTAGCTCGTAAATTTTTTGATATACTAACCGAAAAAAGTAATATAAAACTGAACGATGTTTTAAATTACCTGTTTTCAATACCGACAAAATCCTTTATATCAATGGTTATTTATTATGAATGATGTAACTAAAATGAAGATAATTTGAAATTAATAAAATTCCGAAGTAAATAATTGCGTAACACAAAAAATGAAGCGTTTTTGGCACTCGGCTCGTAACTGATTGTGGCGTGATCGATAAAAAATATGAAATAATATTGTACACGGGGTTACACAAAGGATGAATGTTGGTTTCTAAAGAATTATATTTTTTTATAAGTATTTCTAATAATGTGTAATTGATTGTTAAAAAATGGGTATTTTCAACATGAAATAAAATTTAAATAGATGCTGAAAATCTAAAATGTTTTACTATAGAGGCACAGATTGATTCTTTCGTAATAAAATCCATTCAGCCAATTTAGTTTTACCTGAAAAATAAGAACGTAATTACGTATGAGCTAGACCCCTCCGCGAGAAATTTTAGTTGGCGTAAAGTAACGCCATCTGTAGAGAATAGTTATTTTTTGCGAGTAGGATTTTTAACAGATGAGTATATGTTTTTTCAGGTCTTACCGTTCCCCCGCAGGAGAAACTATTCGTTGCGGGACGAACAGCCTTAAATTGTTACTTTGTAGATTCTCTATGTTCTCTATGGTTGATTTTGAGGGGAAACTCTTTTATGAATAATATGTTTAAAAACTTGTCAATTATATCTTCATTTTATAAAGATAACGGTCACAACCAGCGGCGGCTCGTGGATTCGCTATGATTGATTTTGAGGTGAAACTCTTTTATAAATAATATGTTTAAAAACTTCTCAATTACATCTTCATTTTATAAAGATAACGGTCACAACCAACCTCGTGGATCTTGATAGGGGAAGCTTGTAACCTGGAAATTCCACTCAATGAAGGAATTTGTGCAACCTTTAGATGCTATAGATGGTGCATCTACCTTAATAATATTCCATTATTTATTTATTATTTTCCAGCGTCATTAGACGAAACTATTATAGCGAGGTGTTTCAGGTGGTGATTTTAATAGCAGTTTAAACTCCCCTTCGGAACTTCCGCAAGCCGCTTCCCGCTTAATAGAAACGTTCGCGCCGGAGGAAAATCGACCGAACGGCAGGAAATTGGGCCTGACGCTTACTGACCATTACGTCTCATTTTTGCTTATTTGCGACCCCACGGTCGTCACTTGTTTGCCGCTGGCGGGAACTTTGCGTTGAAAAGTTGGCGCCGCGTCATGAATCATTTTCCATATCGGGACGAAGTCTTCGTCTGAAAGGACGCATTTTCCGAGTTCGGAATTTACTGCGGGCAATTGTTATCGGGACGTCTTCGAAATGCAATGAACCCATAAATTGGATGAATCGTATACTTTCTTACTAGTCTCAACATATTCCTCTTCAAATAAATCTGGGCACTATTAATATGTAATACGTATTTTCGATCTACAAATAGAAATTATGATAGCTGTGGACTCTCCTGACTTCTATAGTAAGATACCACGAGATCAAAAAGTAGAAAATAGTTGATGGCACATTTATTACAAATTCCTATTATAATTCAAATAATATTTTATTAGCTGCACGGAATTGGCCAATGCAGCATATGTGCACTTTGTTTATTTTGACATCGTGTGGTTTTTTAACACATTGGCTGCCAACAAGTTTTTTTGTAAAATGTCAAAAACAGTTTTCTTTGTTTTTAAGTTTTATTTTATAAAATGAGTAAGAATACGCTTATTTAATTCAAACTCGTGACTGACAGCGCTAAATAGTAAGTTTAAAGTAGGTACTCACTGTCGGTGACTGACGTGGCCCCATTGGAATACTTGAGTGTCTGTCACCGGTGACTGACAAAGCGGTCAACGTGTTAAGGTTATTTATTTTAAATGAAAAAATGGTTGCCTTGGTAATTTGGTGATTTTTTGCGCAAAATTGTAAACTTCGCATTCTGAAAGCGATGTCTCCGCGTCACCCTCTTATGAAATAATTATTTGGCTACAAAAAAAATCAGTCTTGAAACTTCATTCACCCATTATTGCATATGGTCAGTCCTGAATGAGTCAACCCAAAGAGTCAACTCAGTGAAGTGAGTTGGCAACTGAAGTGACTATGAAGGTCTAGACTAGTGTTTCTCAACGTGGGCGATCGACGTCTAAATTGGACGTTTATCTGACAATCCGTATTTGGGGGGCGATGGTCATTTTGTGGGGGCGAATGCGTTTTGAATACCAGCCTGCAGAGATGGCTGAAATCGCCTAAAAATTTGATCAAGATTATGTGTTTTGAAATTAGAACCAAACGTTATTAAACATTGCTGAAAAAAAAATTTGCATATTTGCCAAGTTGCGTTGAATTTGCATTAAAGTTTTTAATATAACAAAAAAAAAATTGGTATTCAAAATGCATTCGGCTCCACAAAATGACCATATCACCCCCAAATACGGATTTTCAGATAAACGCGCAATGTAGACGTCGATCGCCCACCTTCTAGACCTTCATAGTCACTTCACTCACCAACTCACTTCACTGACTTGACTCTTTGGGTTGACTCACCCAGGACTGACCATATGCAATTATGGGTGAATGAAGTTTCAAGACTGTTTTTTTTTTGTAGCAAAATAATTATTTCTGCAACCGTAATAAGAAGGTGACGCGGACGCATCACTATCAGAATGCAAAGTTTACAATTTTGCGTCAAAAATCACCAAATTGTCAAGGCAATTCAAGGCATTCATTTCTAATTTCTCAGAAAAACAATTGTCATATCCTAGCTGTCATTTTGGAAATTAAACCATTAAAATTAAATAATTTATCAAAAAATCAAAAATATAATTTTGTCGATTTTGAACTTGAAAAATTTCGGATTTTGGCAATTTCCATTGTCTCGACATGAATATTTTTAATACCATTTAAAACACACTGAATGCTCTACTCTTTAACAAATAAAATATCATAATCCAAAAATGCTTTTAACAGCTCGGCAAGTTTTAAAAATTAAAAACGAGTGTTTGTTGACTTTGAACTTGGAAATCATTGACTCGACATGATTATCAGTTGATATTTTTTAAACTCGCCACATTTTACCATTTAAATCATCAAAATATAATACCGCTTTTGCAAATTAAACATTTTTTCTAAATTAAAAACTTGATTTTGTTGAATGAAAAATTTTTTATTTCAGCAATTTTCATTTTCTCTACATGAATCAAAATCAAATAACGCGTTTGGAAGTTAACCACTGGTCTGTGAGACCGGGTTTGTCGAATAACTTTATTCTCCGTTATTGATTTTTGTTGCAATTTCGAGTAGCTGCCGCATTGCAAAGCTTAAATTGATTAAATATCGTTGTTTTATTGTCAAAGAGCATAAATTAAAAAAAAAAACATGAACTATTAGTAACACGTTTCGAAAAATCTTCAGTTGAAAACCCCGGTGCGTGACATCGGCGTCACCATTAAATTTACGTCACCAATGGCGGGTTAAGCAATTTTTCAAAATCAAAAACGCGATTTTGTTGATGTTGGTCTTCAAAAAATTTCAGATTTTATCAGTTTTCGTACTTTGGCATGAATATTTTTTTATACTTTCTTAAAACACACTAAATTTTCCACATTTTAGCATATATATTTATCAAGAAATGCTTTTAACGCCTCGGCAATTTTAAAAAATCGAAAAAACTCGTATTTGTTGCCTTTGAATGTGAAGGATTTTGGCAGTTTTCGTTAACTGATTATGAATATTTCTTAATACCTTTCAAAATAAAATAAATTATTTACATTTTAACAACTAAATCATCATAATCAAAAGCACGTTCAATACCTCGGCATTTATTTTTTTTTTTTCAAAACCGCGATTTTTTTTACCATGAAATTTTGAAATTTCAGATTTGATCAATCCTCATTGATTTGACATGAATATTTCTTCATATTTGTTTTAAACACATCATTAATCAATTTAAAGCATATCAAATTCTTTGAATTTTGGCATTCAGGTCACCAATATCAAATAACGAGTTCTGATTACCCTCATAAACCAATCAAGTAACCGTTAGGATAGAAAAAATAATTAGGGCGACATCTATCGTCGACAATGTTACAACGTTCTAAAATTATTTATTTATACAGGATGTATTTGAAATAAAAAATAAAATAGGCTCCAACCATAAAGAGATTATATCAAATTTCGGAGGCAAGAAATCGGATCTCGTGTTTTAAATAAACAAACACACATTCCATGCAGACCTAATTAAATGAGAGAAGCATCAGTTCTCAAAATATTTAAAAAACGTCGAAAAATTAGGAAAATTAAAAAAAAAAATTTCGAATAAATTTTGACGGAAATGGGTTCGCAAATATTTTATGTATGTGCCCTTAAATGCCTGTTCGTTATTTCAAATACACCCTGTATATTTAATACCACTTAAAACACTCTAAAATTCTATACTTTTTAACACCAAATATAATCAAAACATATGGCAATTTAAAAAAATCCAAAACGCGATTTTTTTTCTTTCAACTTTGAAAAACCGAATTTTAGCAATTTTCATTGATTGGACATGAATATTTCCTAATACTTTTTTTCAGGCACTTAAATTCGTTATATTTTGACATTTGAGCAATTTTTCAAAATCAAAAGCGCGATTTTGTTGATGTTGGGTTTGAAAAATTTCAGATTTTGTCAATTTTCGTACTTTGGCATGAATATTTTTTTTATATTTTCTTAAAACACTAAATTTTCCACATTTTAGCATATATATCAGGAAATGCTTTTAACGCCTCGGCAATTTTAATATTTTGTCATGGAAAAAATAATTCTTGAGTACAGAGAGCTTAAGTTAACAATGCTTTAAACTTTTACATTACTAAAGTCAAAACAGTCTCTTGCCACCTTGCTAAATTTTAATGTCAATAAATAGTTTTTCAAAGCCACCTTCGATTTTTATTAAGGCTATTGAAATGGTTGATAAAACGAGTTTTCTGCAAATAACTTTTAATGCGTTAGGAATTGGGACATGGTTGTTATTAGGAAAAATGTTTGTTTTTTAATTCTGCATGGAATGATGTAAAAATATACAGGGGCTCCAATTTAAAATAAGAAAAATAAAGTGCTTTAAAGTTTAAAATGTTTGACACTAAATTTTGGATACCCTGTATAATTCATATCGATCAAACTTGGTTAACGAGACCATCAGACCTTATTTAAAAAGTACCTTGTATGATTTTATTAACAAGGCACTATTTTTATTTTTTATTCATTTTTTAAACCAACAGTGCAAAACTAATTTTCTTTTGTTTTAATTTTTTTTTGCTGATATCCCTGAATCGATTCCAATAAAATTATAGAAGTATATAGGCAACCATAAAAGGTACCCAAATAAGCAATAAAATACATAGCATGTAATTTAAAAAGATATGTCATCATGACGTCACGCTTTTTTGGGACACCCTGTATAATCAAAAATATTTTCCTGAAATGCATTCTAGGATGCAAATTTATTCTGCAAAATATCAAAATTCCAACTTAATTAGTAAATGAGCTATAGAAGAGGGGAGGTGAAATGCAAGATCCTGTATAGTCTCATTTAAGAAATTTTCTTCAAAACCTTAAAATCCACAAAACAACTCCATATATATTTTTGATTTCACATAAAAACAATTGTCATATCCTAGGACCCAGATGGAAGCAAACTGGTTACAATCCAAACTTTAATGAAAAAGACGAAAATTACATTCAACGATTTAAAAAAATCAATTAACTTAGCAATTTGTTTCAAAAGCTCCAAATAAGTACACAAGATATTCCAAATTTGATTTAACATAAAATTAATTGCCATATCCTGGGTGCAAATAAAACGGCAACACTTCAATCTTAAACCAGAAAGATGAAAAATGAGCCAAACTTGAATTAGTAAAACGAAAAATTTAAAAAATTTAGAAAAAAAAATTAGTTTGAGAAAAATGCAATTTATAATTAGAAAAATTGGATAAAATCATTTATTGCTTCAAAGGTTTAAAATCAACGAAAAAATTCATTTCTGATTTCTCAGAAAAACAATTGTCATATCCTAGCTGTTAACTAAATGGCAAGATTCCAAACTTGAACTGGAAAAAACTAAAATGCATTCAAAGATTTGAAAAATGATGAAAAAAATTATGAAAAATTTTGATTCAAAAACTTTAAATCCATAAAAAATAATACATTTGTGGTGTCATGTTAAAACAATTCTCACAATCAAGTTGTGTACAAAAGGGTAACAATTTATATAGTCCCCTCAAATTACACAAAAATTCGACGTTTTAGAGAAATTTTACCCACAGCTCAGCGACTTGTAAACTTGGTGTATTTGGACTGTCTGAGGACTATTTTCACCTTGCGCACGCATGAAAAAGGGTGGTTTTGGAGCAACTTTTTTTAATGCTTCTAGTTCATAAACAGTTTCATAAAAAAAAAACTATATTTTTCAGAGAAATTCCAGAATTACTGATACTATGCATTAGGCAGTAATTCGGAATATTCCTTTTTTTATTTATGCAAAAAATATGCAATAATTTGACAACAAATAGTTGAAATAAAAAAGAAATATTCCGTATGACTACCTAATGTATAGTTTCAGCAATTGTGGAATTTCTCTGAAAATATCGTTTTTTTTATTAAACTGTTTTTGAACTAGAAGCATTTAAAAAAGTTTGATTTTTCCAACTGTGAAAATTCAAAAATCCGTAAATCCGAAATTTCACATATTTACGTTAGAATAAAAAATACGTATCCATTATTTTTGTTTCTAGTACTAAAAAAATATTCAAGACAATTTTATTTTTCAATTGCAAATATGATCCGGAATGACCCATTATTTACAGAATTTTAACATTATTACAAAGCATTATTGACTATAAAATTATGTACAATCTATAAAAGGGTTTTTGACCTAATGGTATTCCCATTAATGTCCTTCTTTGTGTATATTAATAAATTTAAAATTCTCAATAAATAAATAAATTTGAGGCAACCTCACTTATTTATTAAATTAAAAACAATAAAGTTTATTAAATTTCATTAAATCACTTACCAACAATCGGAGCCATCTTCATAACAAATAATTGAAATCAATTTTCGTTTAACTAATTTTTAATATTCCGCACAGGAAATCACGTGAACACTAACTCGGTGGAAGATAAACTGCCGGATCAAACGATTTTCAATGATTGAAAGAGGTGTATTGCATCTTTGTCTATCTTATGTATGAAATGAAATTAATTTAATTCGAAACGGAGCTGCGTTAGTGCATCGTAGGTAAGCACTGATAACAGGCGACGAAAGAATGTGTTTTTTGCGATATCTAATTGCCTCCGGGGTAAAGGTCGGATGATTAGGCTGTTCGCACCTGGCGATCTTGTCCAGTCTCGTCAGTGAGTTCGGTGTTTTTTAACAGTGCGGTCGAGTTTTTGAATTTTCTCTTGTTAGTGAGTTTGGTGTTAGATGTTAAAAGTGCGGTGGAGTGTTGTTACTGAATTTTCATTGGGATGGATGAGGGGCGTTTGTCGTCTTATAGACAGTATTTAACGAAGGTGAGTGTATAGAGTTGAGTAATTGGAAATTTATCATTTACTGGAACATTTTGTTATTTTCTCAAACGATTGATATTCGATTGTGTTAATTAAACAAATGTTGAAGATCTCCAAGTAATCAACGTTTATTTTTTGTTTGTTAATAACTGTTTTTCATTCTCGAAACAAATAATCATTTAAAGGCAAAAAGATCTCTGGTCAATGGCTATTTGGTATACATCATCACGTTTTCATGTGCCTATTAATTATATACAGGGTGAGTTTTTTTTTAAGTTCTAAATGGGGATCTCGGAAACTATAAGAGATAGAGAAACGGTTAAATGGGCAAAGAAGTTGAGTTTTACGAGCACACTTACAAGGGTAACTGGATATTTGGTAAAATGTAAAATGTGTTAATTTTTTCAAATAAATATATCTCGGATATTATGATAGATAGAAAGAAACTGTAAATGACAAAATTGTAGATAATTTTGCGCAGCTTAATAAATAAATAAAAAAAATTAACGCCATTATTTTCCAAGATATGACGCAAACTTACATATTTTATTAAATGGAAACCATAGTTGGCTATAACCTCATTCGAAAGACTATTTTTTTTCTCTTTAATACGATATCACATATGACAGTTATTTCTAAAAATAAGTTACAGTCAATTTTAAGTATTAATATTATTAAAAAATATTGCAAAAATATATTAACAAATATTAAAGACAACAAAGAAATGAACATCTTTTGCCTTAAAATATTTTTCATAAACTTAAAAATAAATAAAATTTCCAAAAAAAATTTCTTTGTTATAATATTTTTGTAATAAAGTATGTTCATTAAAAAAGAAACATTAAGTGTGCCATAATTTTTTATTTTTCAATATGTTACCCCAAGATATAAAAGAAATTAAAAATTTAAATACATTTAAAAAACGTGTGAAGGAACTCTTACTTAAAATTGAATTGAATTAGTGAATTGATTAATAAAATATAAATTGAGTTTGTAAAACATTTAAATTTAAGCTTTTTTTATATGTGTACATAATGTGTATAGAATCCTTTATTATGCAAGTTATCATGCAATGTGTTTTCCTTTATGACTTTTTCAATAATTCTGGTGCATGTATCCTTTTTAAAGTAATGTACTACAGCTATTGAATAAATATTTTATTTGTTTGTTTGTTTGATACAGCGTGCACTTTGAATTTCACCTGACCTTACATAGATGTCACAAGGTCAAACCAAGGTCACCATGTCACCACATTATGTTCCCCATCAAACATATTTTTGCATCATTGATAGTTTCAGAGAAAATAGATACAAGGTGTCTAAAAAAGACACCACCAAAATGATATGGTGTATTCCTGAGACAAAAAAAGAGCAAATTAACTAAATTTATCTATATGAAAAATTACATACCTTCCAAGATACAGCAAGTCAAAGTTTAAGATTTTTAAAATATTTTAATCTATATCTCGAAAATGGCAGATGAGAATGATTTGTTTATTTTTTTCTGACAACTACATTAGGTGTACTACATTGTTTAAAAATTTCAAGAAATTTCTTCAAGTACAAAGGTGCTCCAGAGGACATGCTGTTTACATTATTACTTAGAACTTTTTCATATTTTTTACGATTTAATATTTTTTTCAATGCAACTCATCACTTTTAAAGAATTTATAACTCTTAAAGTTTTTTTGTTTACGCCTTATTTTTAACAAAAAAAAAATAAAAAATCTTATTTGATAATCTGAAGAACTGAAAAGCTTTTGGTAAAATTTCGTACACCGAAAGTGGGCGTTTACCTCAACTGTTTTTTGTTTTTTGCCAATATTTTCTTAAATATGAAAAATATCACAAAAACATTTAAACAAACTTTGAAGACAACAAAGAAATTAACATCTTTTGCTTGAAAACATTTTTCATAAAATCATTTTTATTCGAGAAAAAAATGTATTATTATTTTCTTAATTTTTGGTTTATAATTATAAAACGCTAATAGTTACAGCAAATGTATGTTAATAATAATTGTAGAGAATGCTAAAATGAATAACTTACAAAGAATAAGTTTTTTTTCGAAATCCCTTTAGTTTTTGAGTAAATTGAGTTTTTATATTTGAAGTATAATTTTTCCATCTTTCAGAATTTTGACGTTTTAAACGTCAGTTTCCTCCGAGTTTACAAAGCTCTCGATGTACATTTAAAATATGATTCAAATTGAAAAAAAAACATGAAAGCGTAAATATAAATGATACCATCAAGTTGGAGAAAGTAACATGATGGCCACATCACCTTTTTTTTTCTCCGTTACGAAGTATGAGAAAGTATTGTGATCGTGATTTTTTATTAAATATGCATTCCTATTAAAATGTATGCGTGTCTGTTTGTGCGCACTGTATTTCAAAAGATGCTACATGGATTAAAATCAAACTTTGAACATAAGCCTTATTTGATAATCCGAAGAATTGAAGAGCTTTTGGTAACATTTCGTACACTGGAAGTGGGTGTTTACTTTAACCGTTTTTTTGTTTTTCTCCGATAATTTTTTTAATATGGAAAATTCTATAAAATCACAACAAATTTTAAAGACAACAAAGAAATTAACATCTTTTGTTTGTAAATATTTTTCGAAAATTACTGTTTTTTGAAAAATAATAGTTATTCGATTTTTTGTCATTTTTGGTTTATAATTATGAAACAATAATAGTTACAGTAAATTTATATTAAAAATAATTGTACAAAATTCCAAAATAAACAACTTATAACGAATAAGTAATTTTCAAAATCTCTTTGGTTTTTGAGTAAACTGACTTATTTTTTTAATGCTGTGTCGTAAGAAAGTGCCTCTGTTTTTTTATAGCCAGTAATGAAGCCGTAAAAAATAAAAACCAGAATTATTTTTTTCGGTTTCTTTTTTCGAATATCTCCGTAAGTAGTCGGAATATTTTATTTTGACCTTCACAATTACGACTATCTAAATCGACTAAACAACATGAACAGGGATATTTTAAATTTCTTTATAAATGATTAAAATGCACCTCTTGTTAACCAACTCTCTATCTCTTACCCAGATAGCAATACTAATGCATCGAATTTGTAATACCCTGTAGAAACCACCATTGCAATCATTGAAGCTCAATTTTAATTGAGAACACATCCGTAACGAACGTTATATAATTAAGGGCTACTATAATACAACACACAAATAATATAAATAATAAATTTATACAACACCTGTGTTCGAGCCATTCACGTTATTGTAAATTATTGTAAATAATATTATGTCAATTATATTCATCACATTGTAAATTAAAAAAAAATGGGTTCAGTCAGTATTTTTATAGTTGCCGTATGTATTTGTACGTTGTGTATTTCGCATTCTATAAATTTTGTAATAATTACTGTGTATATTTATTGTTGAAAACCTTGCCTGTGTATTTTGCAGTAACGGTTCGCGGGGTTTCTTCTGGAACGGCCGAGGTAACAAGGGTGGCAATACAGATAAGTAGGGTCACTTGCAGAGACGGCTGGCTGCGTGACCGCACCTATCTGTATTACCACCTCTTGTTCCTCCGCCGTACCAGAAAAAACCCCGCGAACCGTCACTGGTATTTTGTTTCTGTATATTTTTGCACAAATCATTACTGAGTATAATTGCACGAAATAGCTTGGAACACCCTGTACATTTATTGTTGTTCTAAAACTTTTAGTATGATCACACTCTTGCATAGATCCTCACTGTGTTTATTGTTACTTGGAATAATGTGTATAAATAATTTTGCGATTAATTTATTACCCTTGTTGTTTGTGTGTGCATATGTGTTTGTGTGTTTGTACACATCAGTTCTTCTTATGATTATAAACACGATTACTAACCAATTATTATAACACATTGTATTGTATCAAAAGCACTAACCTTTTGCATATGTCCGGCGCATTTCGTTTCCCAATATTTGCCCGTTTTTGCTCCCGGTCGATGAACATCCGGCGCCACAACTATTATCTACGATTTCTTCACTTTACAATGTATAACCAGCAGCAATTTTTACACCGTACTCTTCTTCCGTATTTACACTACACGTTCGCCTAACACACTCACGATTATATCCAAAAAAATACTCAAAATTCATTGAAAATAGCGAGAGGCCACCGCGTTACAAAGTGACGATGATTACGGTCGAGTGGCGGAGGGCCAGCGATACGTTTTTGTTTTCTTCGCTCTCGCCCGAGTATCGATCGGCGGTGGCCTGCTACTCTTCAAAACATTTGTTTATTTTTCGGTTAAAACTCTGGAGTAATAATTACGCGTGTTCATTATTGTAAATATATCGAGTGATTAACAGTGCAATTAATGTTTGTGAATGTGGAACCGTGCTGATACTATGGACACAGAATTCACTGTTGGAAGCTGCATTTGGAATTTTTAAGGTTTGTGGTATTTCTTAATAGTTCTGTTATTATTGCAAATTGTTTTTGACGTGTTTCCATGTTTGTGCCGTACCAATTGACTCTATTATTGTATGATTAATGGTTACTTTTCGTACATTGGAAATAAATGGTATTATTGTTACGATGTCACCGCTATATGTGGAATGAATTTATGTGATTAATTAATTTTAAAAATGTATCGACTCCTTAATTTTTCCTTATTCATATTATTGTTGTAAATTCTTTTAAAATATCGAAAAATTAACCCTTTTGTTGCGCGAACTGGATGTATTATGCATCTTATGCGGGGCACAGATATACATATAAGCATGCAGGGGCGGACCGTGAAGTTTGGGGGCCCTGGGCTAACCGAAATAACCAATCCGGCTGATATTTTCTCAAAAAGAACTGCGAAATGGTTTTAATAGAAAAAATGTCCACGTTACTTTCTCCGATTTCATGGTTTTAAAATAATTTTATATCGTTTTTTTTACTAAAGGGATCTCGAGAAAGTTGTTTATTTTAGCATTTTATACTATTCTTATTCATACAGGATGTTGAATTGTAACGCGGGTCACAGGAATTTACATTCCATTTTGTAAGGACCTTCTAAATAGGCTCATTTGACGCGTTTTTGCAAGACAGACAACTTTTTCCTCAGGCAAAATCAGCGCTCATTGTTTATTAAAAAGTTATAAACAAAACAGGTTTTACCAGTTTTTCACTGAACTTCAAAAATACTGATTCTAGAGACAAATGTTTCAGACAAAAACCGAAGCTCCCGAAAAGCTCTATCTAACCGAACCAAACCTAACCTAACCTAACCTAACCTAACCTAATTTATTTTTAACTTGATTCATTGAGGATATGATGAAACATAATTTAATATTTAAAAAATGGTGATGTGGCCATCATGTTACTTTCTCCGACTTGATGGTATTATAGCCATTTATATTTACGTTTTCATGGTTTATTTTCAGTTGAAATCATATTTTAAATGTACATCGAGCGCTGTCTAAACTCGGATGAAACTGACGTTTAAAACGTCAAAATTATACTTCAGATTCAAAAATTCAGTTTACTCAAAAACAAAAGGGATTTCGAAAAAAACTTATTGTTTTAAAATTGTTCATTTTAGCATTCTCTACAATTATTATCAACTTAAATTTGCTGTAACTATTATCATAATTATAAACCTCAAATTAAAAAAAAAAAAAAAAATTTTTTCTCGAATAAAAATGATTTTATGAAAAATGTTTTCAAGCAAAAGATGTTTATTTCTTTGTTGTATCAATTGTTTGTTTAAATGTTTTTGTGATATTTTTTTATTTGAAAATATGGACAGAAAACAAAAAACAGTTAAGGTAAACACCCATTTCCGGTGCACGAAATTTTACCAAAAGCTTTTTGGTTCTTCGGATTATCAAATATGACGTATGTTCAAAGTTTCATATTAATTGCTCTATTAGTTTTTGAGATACAGCGCGCACAGCAGACACACACACACACAGAATTTTTTTCTTTCTCCGTTACGAAATACGAGAAAGTATTGTGATCGTGATTTTTTTTTCAATTTTTTTTACGGAAATATCCGTTTTGGGGTCCCTAGTTACCATTTCAACAATTTCTGGAAAAAAAATGTTGTGTCTGTGTGTGTGTGTGCATACAGGGTGTTTCAGAGCTCTGGGAACGGTCAATCACGTGCTTATTTTTCAAAATTTCGAAAAATGTTTTATACAAAAGTTCTGAATAATAGTCAGCTGCACGCCCTAAAAATATTTAAATTTAAACAGGGTGTCTCATAACAAAGTTACAGACCAAACTCATGTTTTTTTTTTAAATGGAATACGCTGCATTTTTTGTCATTTTTGAATTATATGGAGCAAATAAAGCTGAGTTACTTCAATACTCCCTATACCTATTGTTTGCCGTTTTCGAAATATTTGAAGATTTGTTCAAATGCATGGTCTGGGTGATATTTGATTTTTGCTCCAGTGATTGACGTTGAAAGATTAAAATCAATTCAATTATTTGCTTGAAGGTTCGAACTAAAGAGCCAACCATGATTTCATCCAAAAAATTACACAGGGTGATAAAAAAAATGCGGTAGAAAAACCCAACTTATAAAGTTGAATAACTTCGTTTTTCCAATTGGCACACCCTGTATTTAGTAACGTATTATCACATAGAATCCAATTATCTTTCAGATTATAATAATTATTCCTGATATGATAATCGCCGAATACAAGAAAACTATTGAGATTAGGAACAGGGAACCCTTTTACAATCTGAAAGATAATTGGATTCTACTTAAGATTACGTTACTAAATACAGGGTGTGCCATTAAAAAACACGAAGTTATTCAACTTTATAAGTTGGGTTTTTCTACCGCATTTTTTTTTACACCCTGTGTAATTTTTTGTATGAAATCTTGGCTGGCTCTATAGTTCGAACCCTTAACCAAATAATAAAAATGATTTTAATCGTTCAACGTCAATCACTGGGGCAAAAATAAAATTTCACCCAGACCATGCATTTCAACAAATCTTCAAATATTTCGAAAACAGCAAACAATAGGTATAGGGAGTATTGAAGTAACTCACCTTTATTTGCTCCATTTAATTCAAAAATAACAAAAAATACAGGGTGTTCCATTACAAAAAAAAACATAAGTTTGGTCTGTAACTTTGTTATGAGACACCCTGTATAAATTTAAATATTTTTAGGGCCTGCAGCTCACTATTATACACAACTTTTGTATAAAACATTTTTCGAAATTTTGAAAAATAAGCACGTGATTGACCGTTCCCAGAGATCTGAAACACCCTATGTATACTTCATTAGTCCACGATTTTTTAACAAAAGTTCCAAGGGGTTTACTCGTGTATTTTTACTTTCTCCGTTACGAAGTACGAGAAAGTATTGTGATCGTGATTTTTTTTAAAATTTTTTTTACGGAAATATCCGTTTTGGGGTCCCTAGATGCCATTTCAACAATTTCTGGAAAAAAAATGTATGTGTGTGTGTGTGTCTGTCTGTCTGTGCGCGCTGTATCTCAAAAATAAAGACAACAGAGAAATAAACATCTTTTGCTTGAAAATATTTTTCATAAAATCATTTTTATTCGAGAAAAAAATTTATTAATTTTTTTTTTAATTTTTCGTTTATAATTGTGAAACGATAATAGTTACAGTAAATTTATGTGAATAATAAATGTAGAGAATGCCAAAATGAACAACTTCTAAAGAATAAGTTTTTTCCGAAATCTCGTTAGTTTTTGAGTAAACCGAGTTTTTGAATTTGAAGTATAATTTTTCATCTTTCATAATTTTGACGTTTTAAACGTCAGTTTCATCCGAGTCTACAAAACGCTCGATGTACATTTAAAATATGATTTAAATAGAAAATGAAAGCGTAAATATAAATGATGCCATCAAATCGGAGAAAGTGACATGATGGCCACATCACCATTTTTTTAAAATATTATATTACGTAAAAATAGCCGTTTAGCAGAAATAATTTTGTAAATTTTAAATGTATTATATTTGTTTAATATTGTACTGTCTGCAAATAAAGATATTGTATATATTACGTAAAATCAATCATACTTTATTTCCACAATAAAAATTATTCAAATATTTATTTTATTTTAAATTCGAAAGTTGCCTTTTCGAAGCATTGATCATTCGAAGACTTAGCATTCTTAAAATTTACTTCCGAGAAATTTTCCATTACTAGTTTGAAAAGAGTTCTACTGCATGCATGTCATCGATATAATTTTATCTCTAGCAGCAATGACGAATCTGGATTTGAGAAGAGTTAAGCGCATTATAGGAAATTGAAGAATTGATTTCTGGTAAACTTGAAGGTCTCGAAAAATCTCATCAAGATAACTGACTTCTTGTTGAAGTTTTTCTTTAGAATTTCCATTATGTCCACTTTTATTAGCCCTCAAATCGTCGCATTCAGTCGTCTGTTTCCTTTTTTTCAAATTCATTTCTGTTAGATTGCTGTTACATTTACAGAACCAATCATCATCTTACAGATGTTTCGTCTTAAAAGAAAGGTCGCTCTTCTGTTAGAACTTTAAACCACTTTCACAAATACACAAGTTATAGTCTTAGTATTTACAAGCAGACGCTTGGATTGTGTTCGGAATTCTTCCGTTGCTTATATGGTTTTAATAAATTTCTAGGTTTAAGAATAAAAGTTTATATACGCTTGAATACCGTAGGTATTAAAATGGCGACCTTTCATATGGCTTCTATTTTGTATTCAACAACTTTGCATGCATGTCTTCTTTTGTCGACAGAACTGTGGCGTTAATACTTCTTGAAGCTCTAAATAGCGGATACTTTATATGGTTGGTTTTAGTTGCCATTCTACAAAAACTCCAATTTATGAAATGAGAAATACGATGGTTTTCCCTTTCTTCAATGCCTTTAATTTTATTTAAGTACAAGAAGTCAGCGAAGTTTTACTTTACCTTAAACATGTATTAATTCAATTTTTCTAAATTTGCAATTTAATCAAAGATTTTACTACGTCCTTGTAGCAGGGGCGGCTCGTTATATAGAGCCAATCGGCCATGGCACTACCTGTAGTAAGTTTCAATGACGCTGTGGCAGATTAGAACATAAAACCATAAAATAAGATTTTTGAAAGAAGTTTAGTTCTCCATCACAACTTTTTCTAAAATGCCGAATTCAATAGTTTTAAATTTTATAAACTGTGCATGTACAATCAGCTCACTCTCGAAACTTAAATATAAAAAATCCTTTTTAAATGCCAAAGAATTAAATATTCACCATCTACATTGCAATTTTTAAAGTTTTTGCAAATTTTTACTTTATATTTTACACACTCCAAAATTTAAAAAGTAATTATTTTCACTTTTAATGTCGTATTCTCTTGATCACAATTTTTTTAAATTTTTGATCATGATTCGAAAAGAAAAAAAAATTATCATGATTTAAAAAGAAAAAAAAAATATTTTTGATCATGATTCAAAATGAAAAAAAAATATTTCTGATCGTGATTCAAAGAGAAAAAAAAATTGATTGTGATTTAAAGAGAAAAAAATAAATTTTTTGATCTTGATTCAAAAAGAAAAAAAGGCTTAATTTGGTGTCCATCCAAAACTGTCGCCAATTTATTTCTCTGTTTTAAACTTATGCCCATTAATTTAACTTATTATCTTTATTTACAAAAATCTGAGGAGGTGGAGGGGGACTTTTAATCGCTACACTCGGATAGGTGTTGGTGCTATTTGCATGACAATAAAAAGCTTTAAACGTCGGCATCCCAAAAATCCGTGAGGTAATTATTATTTCATGTAGAGCTATTTTTATTGTTCCCCGCAGTAACATTTTACGGCGGATGCTAATTAGAGGATGTTGAAAACTTATAAGAGATTCCACGACATTGGATAATTAGAGCTGGTTTGGCAGGAACCGGAGGAAAGCCAGGTGCGGATAAAATCTGAAACATTTTTATCGCGCCATTGTTGGGCGCGTGTGCGTTTCTGGCGTACGGCGAATGTGGAATAACATCGCAAGACTGGAAATTGAAATGGCAGAGAGGGGCATTGTTTCGGGTATAAAGTCGATAGTGAACAAGGGAACAAGAGAGGCGTCTAGACGCCATAGTCCTGCGCCATTAATTAAAACGGCCAAAGGACCTCAAGTTCCACCGTTCATCACTCTGGGAGTAATTGATGTAGTACAGCTGCTGCTGCTGCTGCATTAAACTCGGGCGGACGCACAAGAATTTCCGTCCCGTTTTATTAGACTTGTTAAAGGTATATATTACAACACGGCCAACAAAACCCCAGGAAACCCGCACATCTACACGCAACTAGAACAAATAAAAATAATTACACAAAATAACCTTAGGTTTCATCCTCGTATGTAAGAAGTGCGTGTTTATGATGGAGGAAGTTTTGATGAATTAATGGATTTTTCAAAAAATATTAATTGACTTGTATCTGCTTGTATAATAGCAGGATTTGATTTTTTACTTTCTCCGTTACGAAGTACGAGAAAGCATTGTGATCGTGATTTTTTTTCAAAATTTTTTTTTACGGAAATATCCGTTTTGGGGTCCCTAGATGCCATTTCAACAATTTCTGGTGTGTGTGCTTTGCGCGCTGTATCTCAAAAACTAATAGAGCAATTAATATGAAACTTTGAACATACGTCTTATTTGATAATCCGAAGAACTGAAAAGCTTTTGGGTAAAATTTCGTACACCGGAAGTGGCTGTTTACCTTAACTGTTTTTTGTTTTTTGCCAATAATTTCTTAAATATGAAAAATATCACAAAAACATTTAAACAAATATTAAAGACAACAAAGAAATGAGTTTATTTAGTTTGAAAACATTTTTCATAAAATCATTGTTATTCGAAAAAAAAATTATTTATTGTTTTTCATTTTTGGTTTATATTTATAAAACGACAATAGTTACAGCAAAGAGGGTGGCGGGATAAGATAGGTGTGGCAGCCCTGGCGCCATTTGAGTTGCAAGTTCAGAAATCTTGTTTTAAATATTTAAAAAATGAGATTTGCATACTCATTAACTGTCATATTCGACCAAAAATGTGGTAAAAAATGCGTTTTTCTAAAATTATTCCACTGTAAAATTGTGTGTATTTTTTTCCGGTCAGTTGTGTGGTCGGATTTAATTGATTTCATTTTATTACACCCAAAACTAGAAAACGGCATTATTTCCAGATTTTTTTACGGGTCATGGAACTCCAAAAATTTGGTGTAAACAGCAGAAGAACGTGAAAAAAAATTGTTTTTCTAGAATATCTTTTTTTACAGCTTTCTTGTACGCTTACAAAAAGGGGCCAAATAGCATAAGTAGCCATATTAATGAAATTCATTATCCCCTTAACCGCTTGTTAATATCTTCACTTGTTCGCGCGAAAACTCAAATTAAGTAAATTTTGGTTTTCATAACTTGGTAATAAAAATATACTTACACGAGTAATTAACAAAGTATAAGTCGTATATAACATTTTTATGATAAAATACATTATTATAGCATATACAAATGTTCGAATACATACAGGGTGTCCCAGTTTAAATTGCCACCCCAAATATCTCGAAACCTGAGCAACATGGCAAAAAATGATTCAGATAAAAGTTGTAGGATTCGGAGGGGTACATATGCTGGTGAAATGACCTTGGAGTTAATTTTCAAGGTCAAATGAAGGTCAACTTTGATTTTTCAACTGGAACCCCCTATTTTTTATTATGGGGTCGTATTCTTTTTGTATGAAATGTTTCTTTTGAAAATGCTTTTTAAGAGTTTTTCACGAATTTTGTCTGTCATGTTGTTTGAAATCACAGATGAATTAAAAAAACATTTAAAGAAAACGTTTCCTACAAAAAGTTTGTATTTTTTTCTCGTAGAATACGATCCCGCAATAAAACAAATTATTGGGGGTTCCATTTGAAAAATCAATCTTCGTTTGACCTTGAAAATGGATCCCCCAAGGTCACCAGCATATATCCCCCTCCGAACCCTACAACTTTTATCTGAAACATTTTTTGTCATGTTGCTCAGGTTTAGAGATATTTGGGGTGGCAATTTAAAATGGGACACCCTGTATGTATTCTAACATTTGTATATTGTATATATTTGCTATAATAATGTATTTTATCCTAAAAATGTTATATACGACTTATACTTTGTCAATTACACGTGTAAGTATATTTTTATTACCAAGTTATGAAAAACAAAATTTACTTAATTTGAGTTTTCGCGCGAACAAGTGAAGATATTAACACGCGGTTAAGCGGATAATGAAGGTCATTCATATGGCTACTTATGCTATTTGGCCCCTTTTTGTAAACGCACAAGAAAGCTGTCAAAAAAAGAATTATTCTTAAAAAACTAATTTTTTTCACGTTTTTCTGCTGCTTACACCATTTTTTTGGAGTTCCATGACCCGTAAAAAATCTGGAAAAAATGCCGTTTTCTAGTTTTGGGTGTAATAAAATTAAATCAATTAAATCCGATCACACAACTGACCGGAAAAAAATACACACAATTTTACAGTGGAATAATTAAAAAAAAACGCGATTTTTACCACATTTTTGGTAAAAGTCGAATATGACAGTTATTGAGCATGCAAATCTCATTTTTTTAATATTCAAAACAAGGTTTGTGCACTTGCAACTCAAATCGCGCGGGGGCCGCCGCACCCATCTTATCCCGCTACCCCCTTTATGTTAATAATTGTAGAGAATGCCAAAATGAACAACTTATAAAGAATAAGTTTTTTTTCGAAATCTCTTTGGTTTTTGAGCAAACTGAGTTTTTGAATTTGAAGTAATTTTTCCATCTTTCATAATTTTGACGTTTTAAACGTCAGTTTCGTCCGAGTTTACACAACGCTCGATGCACATTTAAAATATGATTTAAATAGAAAATACACCATGAACGTGTAAATATAAATGATGATACCATCAGAGAAAGTAACGTGATGGTCACATCACCATTTTTTTTAATTAACGATGCATCGTTAATAAAATGGCTGAAATTGCTTGTTGAGGTCATTTTTAAAAGTATCTAAATGTATTGTCTCTGTGTCTCGTTAATAAAATAAGGTAAAACCAGTAGCATGATTAGGCAAAAAGACAAGGTGTAAATTGTGTGACTTAAAAATTTAGATTATGCTACAACGTAAAAGGTGTTCGCGGCGGCATAAATTACGATACAAGACTTACTTTTAAAATTGTTAAGTTATTTAGATATATTTTGCGTTGGTGATAAAAACTAAACCTGTTATTTATTTATTTTGTTTTGTCACATTTGTCAAAATAATAAATCTAAATACCATTGCAATATATATTGCAGAATCTTACAAGAATTTAACCACTTCGCGCCCATGCTGCTTTGATTTAATCCCAGGTTTGATTAAAAATTATTTCTTTGTTGTTGTTAACTTTTTCTACGAAATATGATTTCACTGTCACAAACTTTCCCATTTATGCAAAAAAATATGAAAAAATATTCCACAGATAGCGCTAAAGAAGTTTTTTTTTGTACAATGTTTTTGTTTTCATTTGGCGAACCTCGGCGTGAAAAGGTTAAATAGCGAAGTAATGGTCGGATTTCATTATTCAAAATACAATACGTTGTTCTGCCAAAAATCCTTTAGATCACTATTGGGAATTTCAAATATCGTAACAGATGTCTTTAAACTTTCCAAACATGATTCTTCATGAAAACCGACCACATGTGGAACATCTTTTGACTATACTATAGAACAGGGATAGCCAGCCTTTTATCCCCCCACCCACTTCTGTATCAAGCTATCAGTAACTTTTTTGTTTCTGGACATCGTGATGTCGAAGACCTTTTTTTGCGCGGACTAAAAGAACGTCCTCACTTTCCAAACGTAAACTTCTGCAGACAATTTCATTTTTTCCCTCTAGTACGTTGACTTCGCAATAGTACAAACTATTTTAATGCAGAAGTCTGGGAATCTGTAAAACCTGTAAAATTCGATTGACCTAGTTCGAACCGCCCAAAACCCAAAACCCTCGGATGTCATTATTATCCGGCGATTTCACTTCAAACCCATTTAATTCGCCACTTCTTTTTTATACAAATTAAGCAAAGTGGGTGTTATGTAAACCATTTATGGATTTTTAAGTTAACGGTGCCTTCCCCCGAGATATCCCGAGGAGTGTAGTTGATGGTGAAATTTTGCATTAAGTCCCTGCGAGTTATGCGAACGCACTCGCGCCAATGATTTACCGAAGTTAGAAGTCGGCCCCGACTGTAATGGTGTTCCATCGATTTTACATTAGGGGTTTCTTTGTACATTATACTTTATACAATCTAAAGTTGGATATGCACCCGGTCTGAGAGTTATGTTCCTAAAAAACTCGGAAACTTCGGAGATGGAGAGCGGGAAAAATAGATAATGGGAAATAAATTCGCTCCCCGAGTTCTTGTAGCGATATTTTTCGCATTATAATTAGCGCCAGCCACTCTTGATGCGCGTTATTTCGGCATTATTTTGCAATTGCAGTTTTAACATACTAAAACATCAAGATTAAAGATTATAACGTAATATAATGACTAAGATCATAATATAAGTCCGGAAATAATTAAACTGACATTAAAGGTACAAGGTTCGGCTCTTCCTCCTTATAGTCATTTGCATCTTTAGACCTGTTCTGCCATAGGAAGATACTTGTTGCGGTAGCATTAAAAAAATTAAATAGTATCCAGAATTAAATCTGCAATACCGTTCTTCGCTTACGTAAATCAATTAAACTACGAATTTGATTTTGTAACCTTATCTACATCTCCTTAATAATTGCAATACTTCAAGAATTAGAAACTTTGTTTTTGGTCAAAAAAAAACGAATTTATTTTTGATTTTATCTACATCTCTTCAACGAGTACTAAAAGAATTTACAAACTCTGTCCTTTCGGTTAAGAGTTATAAAAAAAAACAGAAAACAATTGAATTTTTTTTGTCTTCTGCATCTTTAGACCTGTTCTGCCATAGGAAGCTAAATTTAAAATTATTTCGGTAATTGTTTCTATTTTGCCTATAAATTAATCCTCGGCATATTTTACGCACTTCCTTCTTCGCAATGTTCCTTCGTTTTCTTGTAATCTCACACTGAACTGCATTGAAGAATTCGCTATGTTTTTAAACCATACGGGTAGTCCTGATTTATTCTTAATTACGTTGAGTGCATGTTCTTAATTAATTTATTCTCATCATTTCAATGCCATTTCTCTTTCCCGCTTTCACTCTGTTATTTTCATCTAACTGCCTCTTTAGATAACCATATTAATGTCTCAAACTGTTTACCGCCTTTTTCATTCACTTATTTCCCCCTCGATTCCCGCTTTTTCCCTTCATTCTTATTTCTCCGTTAGAAAGCTTTTTCCTGCTCCTAGACTAGGACAAGGAATTGCATCCAAAATCTGTTTTCGGTTACAGATTTTGATGCATGCAAAATGAGAAGCTTGTTACAATTCAAATCTACTCAAAATTTGAAAAATTGGCAATTAATCAGTAATTACTGTTTAAAATAGAAATGGGCGCGTTTGTCAGAATTTTCAACTGGCAACATGTTTAAATTCATTTACGCTGAATGTTGGTATTTGATGAACGCTACTTCGGCCATTCTGATTGCAGTGCTTTGTTTGTTTACTTTTAAAATAATTTAAATTAAGCTGTTTACACAAAAGCATTTACTTTCTTACCTATCAACAATTCCTGCATTTTTTTAATTTCAGTTACACGATAAATTATATTTTTATTATAAGACTTAATCTCCATGACTTCGACAACTCCAACGCTTAATTCCAACACCAATCGGTCTAATTTGTACGCTTGGGAAAATGGCGACCGCTGGACGAACATGTTCACGATCAACAGTATCAGAAAATACCCCAACGGTTGGCAGTAAACTTTTAACTGTTTTGTCTGATGATAGCATCCATTGTCACCAGGAGCGATGGAGCCATGGTACTATCTGTAGTTTCAAGCTCAGCAAGAATTTTCAATTACTTCTTTTTTGCCAGTTACTTTGGAAGATAAATCGTTATTTATTTCTTCGAAAAGGGGGGGGGGGGTATATTGTATAAGTGGCTAACATATTCCACGAGCCGCAACTGATTGTCACGATGTCAGGATAACCTAAAAAAATTGGTATACTCGCGAGTCTTTCGAATACGCCTCCTGTTGCCGTTTTTTTTTTGACTCGACTGTGAAATCACAAATAATTTCTTTAGACCTCTTCTAGAAGTACTTCAAATTTAAATTTGATCTTGAATCATCCGTTTGTATTACGTTCTCCATTCTTGGCCCAGATCTTGAACCTTTTTGTTTTGTCCACCTCAACGATAACGTCATTGCCACGCCATACTTTGATGAACATTTTAGGATTTTACATACAGTTTTCAGCTTTCTTCAATGAGTAGCTGATAACCTTATCACCAGCTCCTGAAGTAGCACAGCATCTAACCCGAAATCACAATCATCGGTTTGTCATCCATAATTTCGGGTCTACAAAAATTACATTTCTCACGTTTCAAGTCTTCTGTTTAGCCCAGGGGTCGCCAAACTTTTTTGATCATCGACCCCTATATAATTTTTCGAAATCTCCATCGACCCCCACAAAAGTATTTTTTTGTGAACTCGCCCCTCGAAAATCAGCCATATTTTTGTCTTTTGGCCATAACTTCTGAACAAATCTTGGTTACGTAATTTCGTAAATGTACTAAATTTGAAAGCCTATCCACTGATGTCAAAAAATATGTGTATTGACTACATTGGCACTGTAAACAGAATGATTGATATTTATGGCTTGTATTTCCTGTAATAATGATATTCGTTAAAAAAAAACATTCTACATAAAGGCATAAATGACGATGACCTAAAATAGTTTTCTAAACGCGGGATCCAAATATATATTCATACATTTCCTTTAAATAAAACCTTTCTTTCCACTAAAAAAGGTTTCATGTTCACTAGCGGAAAATATGAAAATTGAGGTTCATAGCTCCTTACATTTTTTTTTCAATTTTTTTACACTTGTTTTTCCTTGGACCCCCAATTGACCCTCCGATTCGGATCGACCCCCATTAGACCCCTGGCTTAGATCGACCCCTACTTTTGTTAAATAGACCCCTGGGGGTCTATATAGACCACTTTGGCGACCTCTGGTTTAGCCTCTACATTAACCCTCGGCATATTTTACGAACTTCCTCGATCTTTCCCATATCCCATCCCTTATTCACAATGTTCGTTCTTTTCCTTTTAAAACATCACTATGTTTTAACTACAACTAATGCATTTTTCAATTCAGTTTAATTATGAATTACCACGTAGTAACGGTCGCTACCATCCTCTTCTCTGAATCTTCTTCGCGCCTACCCGTTATTCGACATTGAACACCCTGACTTTGTTCAATCTCTCCGAATATTAATTTGTATTCAAAAATGAAATAAACTGGAGGAAAAAAAAATTAAACATTCGAAATTCGTGAAATTTCGACCATTTTCAAACCACCATAACTCGGCGTATTTTCAATCGATTTTGATGAATATTTAAGGCGAAGAACTTTGAAGTGTCTTCTTTAAAGTCATGCATACGAAATTAATCGTAACCCCTTCCGCCCTCCTCTGGCACCCCTGTGAAAAAAAAAGTTTTTTCTAGAAACCAAGTTCAACTTTGACGATGTCTACGGAGTTGGAAAAATTTTGTCGACTCAATCCACCATAAAGGCATTATTTGATCAATTTCCTATACAGGACTCGAAGAACGAAGTTCCTACGACGATTTGGCACCAAGTTATGGGTGTTTGAAAGAAAAGTGCATTTTGAGGTTTTTCGCACATAACTCGGTGACTTTTCAACCAAATTTGATGATTCTTTCGGGAAAAAATCTCTTACTTAGGTGAATCACCAGATGCGAAACAATCAAGAATTAATTTCGTTTTTCATAATTCACGAAAATGCGATTGGAAAAAAGGTATTTAACTAAGATTTTGTTTCGAAAATTTGATTTTTTTGCGATAACTTGAAAAGTATTGCTCGTAAAACAAATCAGATTGCTGAGGTGTAATCAGCGGCATAAAATACACGATGTAAACTTTTGAAAATAGCAGTTTTTTAAATTTTTTTGAAAATGGCGAAAATTTTTTCAACGCTTTGACCCCCTAAAAATCCTTTTTCAATTTTTTTTACAGCCAAACTATCCAAACAATTTAAACAATTAATATGTGATGTGGGAGATCTTGCCGATATTTATAAGAAAATAATTTTCGGAGTGTGTGCAAAATGATTTGGAGCGTTTCACAAGCGTTCAACGCGAAATTAAAGTTTAAAAATTTTTGAAAAATGATTTTTTTTAAATATCCTAAATTATTCAATCAATCGCCAGATGTGGAAGGGCTTTAGGCAATAACAGGAATTAATTTCGTTTTTCATAATTCACGAAAATGCGATTGGAGAAAAGTTATTTAACTAAGAATTTTTTTTCGAAAATTTGATTTTTTGCGATAACTCGAAAAGTAATAATAATAATAATAACCAAACTTTATTTCAAAGAGATGTTAACAAAACAAACAATGTTATTGGGAACATAAATGAAAGTGTATCAGAAAAATAATAAATAATAACAAAAATTATAACAAATTGTAAAAAAGTAAAAAAAAAATGAACATAAACTTAAGTGAAGCGCATATTATCAAAGAAAGCTTTAAGAGAATATATTTCGGCATCCAACAATAAGCGAAATACTGCGGTCTTATATTTACTAAATGAATTTATATATTTTTGTATATTTGTATATTCCTTGGTAGTATTGCTCGTAAAACAAAACGGATCGCTGTGGTGTAATCGCGACACAAAATACACGATGTAAGCTTTTGAAAATAGCAGTTTTTTAATTTTTTTTGAAAATGGTGAAACAACTTTCAACACTTTGACCCCCTAAAAATCGCTTTTGATTTTTTTTTACGGTCAAACTATTAAAAGAATTTGAACGATTGATACGTCGTGTGGGAGATCTTGCCGAAATCTATCGGAAAATAATTTTTGGAGTGTGTGCAAAATTATTTGGTGCGCTTCACGAGTGTTCAACGCGAAATGAAATTTTGAAATATTTTTAAAATTGTTTTTTTTTTAAATATTTATTAGGCGAATGCCAGATGTGTAAATCCTTTAGGAAACAATCAGGAATGAATTTCGCTTTTCATAATTCACAAAAATGCGATTGGAAAAAAGTTATTTAACTAAGAATTTTTTTTAGAAAACTTGATTTTTTGCGATAAGACTTTGATAAGAGGTCACATTTTCATAATATACATAAAACAGGAAGAGCTTTATGCAGAGTGTGTATAAATTGGAGAAAATGCTACACGTGGTTGAATTCGTAAATGTTGTCTGAGTCTGCTAACAGCTATTAAATTAATGAAGAAACAGGACAGCACCAAGTTATGGGTAATGATTCTTTCGGGAAAAAATCTCTTAATTAGGTGAATCACCAGATGCTTTTAGGAAACAATCAGGAATTAATTTTGTTTTTCATAATTCACGAAAATGCGATTGGAAAAAAGTTATTTAACTAAGATTTTTTTTAGAAAATTTGATTTTTTCGCGATAACTTGAAAAGTATTGCTCGTAAAACAAAACAGATTGCTGAGGTGTAATCAGCGGCATAAAATACACGATGTAAGCTTTTGAAAATAGCAGTTTTTTTAATTTTTTTGAAAATGGCGAAAATTTTTTCAACGCTTTGACCCCCTAAAAATCGCTTTTGAATTTTTTTTACTGCCAAACTATCCAAACAATTTGAACAATTGATATGTCATGTGGGAGATCTTGCCGATATTTATAAGAACATAATTTTCGGAGTGTGTGCAAAATGATTTGGAGCACTTCACAAGCGTTCAAGGCGAAATTAAAGTTTAAAAATTTTTGAAAAATGAAAATCAGTTTACTTAAATTATTATAGGGATTTTCAGAAAATGTGTCAAAATGACATTATGTGATATTGTAAATGTTTCTTTTTAGAACACGGTCGTGGGCGGGGCAAGTACATTCCTACATTTAATAGACTATAATTAGTAATTCAAAGATTTCATGATTCATCGAAGGTTTCTGATCATTAAAAAAATTGTATATTTTTGCTCATCGTGAATTTGTATTGAAGACTTTACTACATTTTACAACAATCATCGTATCACAGATTCTGATTTAATAGGAACTCCTTAAGGAATTCCGTCTGTCTACGATGGTGGCAATAAATTCGCTCAATTGCTTAATTGGGCCTCCAATTGCCGTACGATTGGAATTTTTGGCCTACACCAGAAACGTCACGCCTATTTCGGATGTGTGACCAGGCATGCAATTTAATCCAATTTCAGATTTAAGTTCGCGCAATTATCAATTGATAAGGCGGAAATTAAATCTTTCTGCAAACTTCCTAAATGCCAATAAATTTTGAATTCGTTGTGTTGACAATTATAATTGTTGTTCTGTCAACATTAAATAATAATACCCTTTGAAGTTTTGAACGCGCGATGAAGTATGTTCTTTAGGGGTTTAGTTGTCTGTGGTCTAGTCACAAACTGAAAGTAAATAACACCACCTTTCTTTAATTAAGTTACACAGTGTTTCGTTCATGTTAATAAATTAGACTTTTTTTAATTGGTTGCTCGGCTTTAAATTTGGAGAGGCCTAATCACGCAACTCGAAAGATAAAATGAAGAGCCCTTCTAATTATAGTGCAGATAAACATCATTTGAAAATAAATAGAGCACGGGGACGACGCGTAGAAGATGAAATAAAAATGTGGAATCCAGTTGGGAGTCCCTCAAAATGACGACATTGCCAGTGGTTAAATTACAGCCGTTGGGTGTTTTGTCTAAGACGGTTTCTTGATGACAGACGAGACGTCACGAGTTAATTTATGAGCTGGCGTGTCTGGATTTGTTTGTTATTTATTGAGGACATCAACAAGAGCACCTGAAATATCAAACTATCGAGTTGTGGGTTTATTTGGGGAATTATTATATTTGTTGACTGGAGGAATTAAATTTATCTATTCTGGATACAGATAAAATCATATAATGTAATTGATCAACATTATAGATATTTTTATTTGACATAACATACAAGAATAAAATTCCAAATACATTTATAATCAATGTTTTATTTATTTTGGCGCAAGGGCTACTTAAAAAAAAACTACAGGAAACGAATATTTATCCATGATGAAACATTATTACCAAAATATCAAGTAGTGCCACTCACGGCATCGTCAAAATATCAAAGAATATGGAAAATGGTTTTATTGTAATAATCGAATTACAATAAAAAACATTTTCGAAAACATCGTCAAAATATCAAAGAATGTGGAAAATATTTGTATGGGGGCAGAAAGCCCGTTTAGTAACAATATACTAAAAAAATAATAAACCTTTGTAGATACAAGAAATGTAATGTACATATTGTTACTGAATAAATACACTAGAGGAAAAAAAATAAAACACATTAAATTCGTGAAATTTTGACCATTTACAAACTCGGCGTATTTTCAATCGATTGTGATGAATCTTTAAGCGCGAAAAACTTTGAAGTGTCCTTTTTAAAGTCATGCATAGGAACTTAAGCGTAACCCCTTCCGCCCCTCTCTAGCACCCCTGTGAAAAAAAAAAATGTTTTTTCAGGAAACCATTTTCATTTTTGATGATGTCTATGGAGTTGGAAAAATTTTGTCGACTCGATCACCATAAAGGCATTAAAATCTGATCAATTCCCTATGCAGGAATCGAAGAACGAAGTTCCTACGATGATTTGGCACCAAGTTATGGCTGTTTTTTTGGCCCTACTTTAAACTCAGATCGGAATGATCCCTTTTCGATCCCTTAAACCCCCGAACAAAAAAAACACGTTTTTGGGCAAAAAAAACGTCCAACTTTGGCGACGTGTACCGAGTTGGATAAAATGTGTCGACTCCATCCACCAAAAGGGCATTGAAATGTGTTCAATTACCTGTGCAGGACTCAAAAACGAAGTTCCTACGGCAATTTGGCACAAAGTTATGGGTGTTTAAAAAAAAGTGCATTTTGTGGTCTTTTTATTTTTTTGTTTGGAGGGGCGTAGAGCCCTCTCTTTGAGTGGGGGATAAACCCTCTCAAAGAGGACACATTTTGCTCTTTATTTCTCAAAAGATCGTCGAAATCGGTTGAATAGAAGCTGAGTTAGGGTCATTTGAAAATTACCTAAATTTTCACAAATCTCAAGTGTTTAATTTTTTTCCGTCAGTGCAATTTGTTTGTTTTTATTGGAGGAATCGAAAAATGGACGAATGGTGGTGCGTTAGGCCCACATTTTTTCCGACCCTACAGAGATCGTTAAAGTAAGCCTTTTTTGACCTAGAATAATTTTTTTTGTTAATGGAGTTCTAAGGCACAAAATGCGATATTCATGATTTCGCGCAAACAATTAATTTTCGTGCATACCTCAAAGAACATGCAAAGAAAATAACAATTTCGTCGAAAAACTTCGGACTTGAATGATGAATAAAAAAACCACAAAATTCGCTTTTTTCAAACACCCATAACTTTGCGCCAAATCGTCGTAAGTACTTTGTTATTTGACTCCTGTGCAGGTAATTGAACACACTTCAATGGCCTTTTGTTGGATCGAGTCGACACATTTTTTCCAACTCGGTACAAGTTGCCAAAGTTGGGCGTTTTTTGCCCAAAAACGTGTTTTTTGTTCGGGGGTTGAAGGGTTCGAAAAGGGATCATTCTAATCTGAGTTTACTCCCTTAAATTAGAGCCAAAATGGGATTTTTTCCTGAAAGAATCATCAAATTTGATTAAAAAGTCGCTGAGTTATCTGCGAAAAACCTCAAAATGCACTTTTTTTCAAACACCCATAACTTGGTGCCAAATCGTTGTAGGAACTTCCTTCTTCGACTCCTGCAAAGGGAATTGATCAAGTTTTAATGCCTTTGTGGTGGATTGAGTCGACAAAATTTTTCCAACTCCGTAGACATCGTCAAAGTTGGACATGGTTTCCAGAAAAAACTTTTTTTACAGGGGTGCTAGAGGGGGTCCGAAGGGGTTTCGCTTAAGTTCGTATGCATGAATTTAAAGAAGATACTTCAAAGTTTTTCGCCCTTAAAGATTCATCTAAATCGATTGAAAATACGCCGAGTTATGACGGTTTAAAATTGGTCGAAATTTCACTAATTTAAAGTGTATCCTTTTTTTTTTCCTTCAGTATATGTTCTCTCTCTATTTGATGGTAATATCCATTACAATAGTCAGTGTTAGAATTAAACATCATATTAGCTGAAAATTGTGAATGATAAAGTTGTATCATAAAACATGAAAGTTTGACATAGGATTCTCAAACTACAGTTTCAAAAATAAGTTAATCACAGTCGCCTATGAATTGAAATGCGCATGTTTCTGTTTAATAATTCACAGTTGTCATTTAGACAGTTAACGTCAAAAATGTTGTTCATTGTACAAAATGCCCATTAAACAGCAACAGCAATTCATGCATAAAGAATATGATTTCAAGTGTGCAAAAAATGTTTCCATCACTGTGACATTTGCAAGAGTTGTTGCCATTTAAACAGAAACGTATGCGTCTACCCCATGAACCGATACAATGAACTCCAAAAAAAAAAATGTGTAGGCATCCGAAAAATTTATACAAATCGCCCGTCGAATAAATCATCACCACCCTTTTCGGCCATTTTCCGTTCGATTCGCAACGCATCGCAAGAATATTTTGAGCAAGATCAAAACATCAATGGCGCTGCCTTTGTGGAACACAATGGACCCGAACATGCATAATGTGTAAGCAATCACGGTAAAGGGGTGAGAGTGTACCGACGAGGGGGAGCGAAAACAGCTGCGCCGCTATCAGTTGGGGTCGGACTGAAAATTAGTCATTGTTTCATTTAAAATCCAATTTAATAACAAGTTTTATTCAGGAGGTGATCCCTCCTCGAATGATATACTCCCCCGTCCCTACGCCACCGAATTAATCCGGCCGCGAGGAACAAAAAAAAAATTACGCTCCTCTGCTGATGACTTTAATTTATTACCCCCCGGCGCAGGGACGAAACACATGCTCATAAGTGCAAGGAACGTGATATAATGGAAAAACACCGAAAGTGAGGGAATTGCACGGGAATTGTTGGTGATATTAAATTTTCCGACCTTCTGCTTCCGTAATGTATTGTCCTTGGGGAGGGACGCGAAATTATGTGCTGATCATAATAACCCCTGAGTCTAGAAGATTGGTCAACACTTGATATATATATGAGATGTGCAACTTTGAATATAACAGTCGTAAAAATTACGTGTGGTAAATATAAAACCAATTAAAAACGTCGAAGGTTAATCAACATTTTGATCAATTTGCATGACCACCCATTTATTTTATTGCGATGGCATACAAATTTGCTTCGCCTCAATGTCGAATCCGTGGTTTTATTAAGTGGCACGGTCGTAATCGTTAATTTATGTGCATCGGCTGAAACTTTATGCAGAGGCCATGCTCTCGGACCGGTTTTAGGGTGCCACCCCTTCATAAAGTTTCCTCGGCGTGTCTGAAAGCCGGTAGCGTCCGTCACAACACGCTCAGCAATTGACCATCTTTTGAGGGCGCTGCTATAAAATGTCACCCGGAAATTTTAACAACCATTAAGGTACGAAGATGGTTTTATTATGATTTATTAGTTGGTGTTTCTCAATAAATATTTGCAAATTGCTTAAGAATAAGAAAGTTGTTATGGTGCGGTTCTTTCTATCATTAAACGACTGCGCGGTCCATTTGTCATCTATTTTTTTGTTAATTTATATATCGATTACTAAGTGGGCAGTGGTCAATATAAATTGTATTCAATAGAGTCCTTTTATCGATACTCAAAATTTGTTTGTGGTTAACGAACAATCGTAATAAAACGAAATGTTAATATAAATATAATTGGTAAACGACGAAATCCTAATAACAAGTGCATGTGTATGCCGATTGTGTACTACAACCATAGGGTGGTAATTTCATGCTAAATAAACACTATAATCAGTATGGTACTGCAATATACCACAGAGATATAGCTAAGCCCCTTATAACAAACAACCCAGTAACAAGAAACCCCGGTTTCCCCTGGCGAAGCAAATATTAGTTGAAGTTTTTATACGCTTGGAACTTCAAGTTATCTGTGCAGGAGATGTCTATTATAACATTTTAGTAAATAATGTTTTTTGGCATAGGCTTACGCCAAAAAAACATTATTCAGTTTAACCACTAACACTAGTAAGGATTGCAAGGTATACCTCTTCATGCCTAGAGATATTTCAAGGCAACTTTCAAACAAACGGGATCAGATGTAAGCTCCATAGATTGAGATATTAAATACTAAATTTAAATTCTTCTTCAAATTATAAGGACAATTACCCTCATTTACTTATTAACCAATGAAATCGAATCATTTTGATGACATGATCGAATAAAATTCTAATTACGATGCGTAACAGACCACGCTGGATGTTATGCATGGCAATTCACCCTGGGTGGTATCTAATCAGATAATCTCCCATGTTGGTATTGCCTAGCAACGCGTTGCTACATGTTCTATAACGTATAAAACGTCAGTTATTGCCGGACCATTAAACAATTTGCTCCTGAATTCGATCTGTTTGTATTTTCGGGTTATGTGTTAGTGCTTTCATCAGTAATAGTATTCATGGGCATTTCTCAAAATCTCGGTAAGCTCATTTTTACTACAATTATTGTGGCGCAGATTAATACACGTCTGACACTTGGGTGTCACTAAATTTAATTTTTCAAATTATGAAGTGTAAACTTTCTGTTCGGTCAATTGTCTTCTCGAATCCAACTCGCGACTGATTTTTCCTAGGCAATTATTGGCATCTGAATCACTCTTGCTTGTTGCTTCTAGAAAATCGTGATTCTGACGCTAATAATTGCCGGCAAAATCATAGGCACTCGTTAGATTACTGTTGAAAATTTTTCGTGAACTTCTTACTTTTTCTAAATACCTGCAAATTCAATACAATCACATTTTATTATCAATTCCTTACCTAAACAACAAATGTCAACGATGTATTTCACAGACCTAAAAATTTGCGCAACAACCGTATGGAGATCGTTTGTATTTTATGGTGATTGTCATACGTTTTTGTGCTGTGAGGATAAGGTGTGAGGACTCTGCAGGTCCATCTATCAAAATCGACCGGGATCCAATATATAAGGCCCGGGGAACAATGGCCCATTCCCGTTCACTTCTGAGACAAATTCTAGGGGTTTTATCTTATTTTTCTGCCCCCCCCCGTCTAACCCACCCAACAAAGATAGATTACTCCGCCATTCTTGCAATTTCCCTGTCGTATCTAAGCTCGTAAATTGCGGGTGAAATATCACCAGTTGGTGACTGGGGTGGGTTTCTCTTTCTCCCTTCCACCGCCTCTATCTTTTACGTTCCACCACCGCCACCGACGCCTCTGAAAGATGATACCGGGGGAAGCGATCGCGAACGTGAACAGGGGTGGGCAGGAGCCGGAGCGGCAGGACTGGAAGGAAACAGCAGGAGGATGCTCCTCTTGCCCTCGTGTCTGATAATTACAATTAGCAGTACTCTTTTCCGTTCGTAACTAACAACCGTCCGCGCTGAATAAATGCATTTATTAATTAAATTGGACGAGCGGAGGTGCGAGGACTGAATGTGTTAACTGGAGCCATGTATTCTGCCATGACTTAAATGCATTCTGCTTGCTGAATTCATTTCCAACAATTTTTAAATTACAAATGTACTTTACAAATTAGGTATAAATAAAAGTTCTATAAACTTCTTCAATTCATCTCGCTGATACCTTTGACCTACGATCGATATTTTTTAAATTATCGAAGGAAAAAGGGGACAAAATGTCGGTTCAGCATGGTTATAGCATTTTTCTCATTTCTCGCAACTGACAATGTTATAGAGCTTTGTTCACGTAGCGTTAACGAGAGCTGATTTTTAGGTTTTTAGCGGTCAAAAAACTCCACTCAAGTTAATAATTCAAAATTCGTAATTGGCAAAATAACTGTTGATTGAATATTTTACGGAACTTTAGTGATTTTATTTAAAAGCAATATTTGTTTCTATAAAAATAAAAAACCTAATAATTTTAAATGTTATCAAGTTATTCTTATCTATAATTTATTTCTTTCTAATGTAATGACGATGTGATATAAATTTGGGTCCAATGCAAATAACATTATTTATTATTATTTATTATAGAGAGATAATATAGAGGTTGATAAAACTGCCAAAGATTTTGATACATTTTGCAATAAATTAGGGTATGTGGCTATCGCTTTATACGCCAATCGATTGCAGTCCCTTAATGGGTCCCTAGTTTCTGAGGGTCTTGACTTAACTTGACTCTGATTAAACAAATCCCAACGGCGATAAATATTCTAGTTGTCATCAGATTATTTTCTAACATAACGGAAAAACTATATACACTACGGTCGTTCAGAGTGTTCTTTCCTGAGGCGACCTTTACGATTCTGATCATATTGGACGCGTGCAAGCTTGAACAATTAAAACCACATTTGGATAAAAATAAAATCTCCTAAAACTATAAAGAGTTACAATAAGCATACAAACACTTAGTTTGTTTTACAAACTGTAGCTATATTAACTTGGTGGTGTAGGTAGCAGAGGAAGAGTTCTACATCTCAAACTTGTGGGAAGTAGAGGTGGTTCCTCACTTCGAAAATGTACAATTTAACCTGAAAATATACTGAAGATCAAAAAAGAAGTATCAGGGAATTTACGCACGAGTCACTTGAGCACTTGACTAACGACTCATTCCTAAGAGTAACTTGGTAGTATAGGTAGTAGAGGCAGATCTCTACATCCCAGGCTTGTGGGTTGGATACATTTTTCTAACAAGAAATTACAGCTCGGGTCTGTGGATGTTCAGTGTTTGTTTAATTCGTTAAAAATATGACTTGAAATTTACAATAATCGATCTTCGCTAAATGCCCAAGCGGAGCCAATTTTTGCTATTCATCCACCCTTCCTTAGTCCGAAATCCTATCAACCATATTTCCTATCTTCGCTAAATGCCCAAGCTGACTAAGCCAATTTTTTATTATTCATCAATATTTCCTTAGCCCGAAATCCTATCAGCCATATTTCCTTAAAATAAAAAATCTACAAACGGAATTTATTTAGCAATTAAATGAGATAAGGGAAGTAATACGATTTATTTTTTTATAATCCGCAAAAGGTACAAGAAATTTATAACAATATTGAAATTTTAATCGATGCACTTATTAACTTATAACTTAGATTTATTTACAACACAACCACAAAAAGATCAGTACTTTTTTTTTACAATTACAAATTAATGACAGTTTCAAGCAAACTTTGAAAAATTTGGACAAAATAATAATTATTTAGAATATATATACAAATATCTTTATTTAAGAATTGATACAATTATATATACATACATATAAAAATTTATGGTTTTCCGCAATTCTTAATTGGCTATCGACCGGAGGCCTTTCAGCCATATTTAGAAAATTAATCTCAAAAATTGCATTTAAATTAATTTCAGTTCAAATTTTTCAATACTTCTATAAGGATCGTGCACATTTGGCATTTGATTTTTCACAATTTTTCTATAACTAACTTTGCCTAAAGCGTTTGAAAATTATGTCAAAAATTGACCAATACAGAAAACATTCTTCTTAAAGCTTTCAAAGTAGGCAATTCGAAAATTTTTATGGAAAATAATAACCTTTTCCAACAATATCTCAAAAATTATATTTGATTTCATTTCATTTCAATTTTATCAATACTTTTTGTACCAAAGTGCACGAAGGTCGTTCACTTTGGCACATTTGTCTTTTGGTTTTTCATATTTTTCAATGACCAACTATCTTCAGAGCGTTCAAAAATTATGTCAAAAATTGATCAATACAAAAAGTATTATATTTCTCTATGTTTTGTAAATATTCTTCTTAAAGCTTTCTCAAGGGTGATAACTTTAACACGTTTTAGAATTTGAGTTATTAAAATTGTTCAAAGTGTTTAGAAGTTTAGAGCTTAGAAACACCGATATAACGAATTCAAATTGACAATTCTAAACATGCCCAAAAGGCTTGAAATATTTTTAAATATACTGAAGGAAAAAAATGAAACACTTAAAATTCGTGAAATTTCGACCTTTTTCAAACCGCCATAACTCGGCGTATTTTCAATCGATTTTGATGAATCTTTAAGGGCGAAAAACTTTGAAGTGTCTTCTTTAAAGTCATGCATGCGAAATTAAGCGTAACCCCTTCCGCCTCCCTCTAGCAGCCCTGTGAAAAAAACCATGACCAACTTTCACGATGTCCACAGAGTTGGAAAAATTTTATCGATTCGATCCATTATAAAGGCATTAAAATTTGATCAATTCCCTATGCAGGACTCGAAGAATGAAGTTCCTACGACGGTTTGGCACCAAGTTATGGGTGTTTGAAAGAAAAAGTGCATTTTGAGATTTTTTGCACATAACTCGGCGACTTTTCAACCAAATTTGATTATTCTTTTGGGAAAAAATCTCATTTTGGCCCTACTTCAAGGGGGTAAACTCGGATTGCACTGATCCTATTTCGAACCCTTCAACTCCCGAACCAAAAACAAAACACGTTACTGGGCAAAAAACGTCTAACTTTGGCAACGTGTACCGAGTTGGATAAAATGTGTCGACTCGATCCACCAAAAGGGCATTGAAATGTGTTCAATTACCTGTGCAGGACTCAAAAACGAAGTTCCTAGAGCGATTTGGCACAAAGTTATGGGTGTTTAAAAAAAGTGCCCTTAAAGGCATCAAAATCGATTGAAAATACGTTATGGCGGTTTGAAAATGGTCGAAATTTCACGAATTTTAAGAGTTTTCTTTTTTTTTTCCACCAGTGTAGTTTTCAATTTAATTGTTTATCCTTGAATAATCAGCATTTGACGCCTCGTTTAGTTTAATACGTTTCTAAACTCAAACTTGCTATGAACTTTTACTGTTTTGAAAGTTGAAGCCAAAAACCCATTTTTTATGTCCTACTGATTCTTCAAGAAAGTTTCTTAAGAATATAAATTTTGAATTATCAAAATTTGTCAAGGCATTTAAAAGCTTAGGAAAAACCGCCTAACGGATACAAATTGATAATACCGAATATGAAAATGTTGAGTTTTTTGGAAGTATGACCAATTATAGATTTATTAGGAAGTCACCAAAAGCCTTTAAATATTTTTTAAATTGCAATCAATTGTTTATATTTGTGTAATCAACATTTGTCGACGTATTTAATACGTTTCTCAAACTCGCTGTGAAATTTTACTGCATTTGAAGTTATAACCCTACATTTATATCTCCCACTGATTCTTCAAGAAAGTTTCTTGAGAATATAAATTTTGAATTATCTAAATTTGTCAAGGCATTTAAAAGCTAAGAAAAAACGGCCTAACGAATACAAATTGATAATACCGAATATGATATTGTAGAGTTTTTGGAAGTCGCCAAAAGCCATCAAATTTTTCAATTGTTTATATTTTTGTGATCAACATTTGACGTTTGAAATAATGTGTTGCTTGAATACGCCAAAATGTATAGATTTAGAAATCTACCAAAAAACGAGCCTAAATGATTATAAGGAGTATATTTTTTTAATTAAAAACCGTATCTAAAAATGATCTGTGTAAAAGTAGTTTGAGATTTAAAAATGTATCTAGTGATAATTACATAGCAACAAACTTTTTTTTTCAAATATCAATTTACCCTGTTTCAGATGTAACAATTCTTCTTCTCTACGTGACAAAGAAAATTGATAAATCTTGCGAAATCAAACATACGCATTTCAGCGGCGCGGGGTCACCGGTGACCACCAGCAAGATAAACTTAGCGTGTTACGCAACGTGTTAATCTGTTTTACTAGAGTTTTTTCTAAATTCTTTTCATTTGTTTCAGGTAATTCAATACATTACGGATACTTCAAGCTGTCTGGGAGAAGAGGTAATTTCTAAAGTAGTTATTAAAATGTATTTCGCAGCATCGACTGTTATTAACTGTAAAAATATTCTTCAATCATTAGAATCATCGCAACAGAATAATCCTCTTATTTCAAACCCAGAAGGATCTCTTAATATATTCTGGCGTGATTATTGTTTTGAAGAACGGAATTTTAATGAAATATTATTTAGCATAGCGTTGCGTTACTACAAATTTTTATAAAACCAAATTCAGTAACACTGAAGTTCTCTTCAAATCGCCAAAAACACCTTATGTCTGATAATGATCAGTACGTGCTCGAAACTATAGTTGCTATTAATAAATCGTGCGTTATTAACAATTTATAATTCAAAATGTATCACGAAGTAAACGCCTCCAGTGTCAATCAATTTACGTTATGTCATACAATATTTCCATCGAAAATTGTGGAAATAGCTTGCGGTAGTTGACGCAACCAATAAGTTTAAGATCCTAACATCAGATCGTTTAAAACAAATAATGATCATGCATTTTATTGAAGCTATAATTGGCCATCGAATATGAAAGGAAATATATTTTTTTTGAACATTGTAGAATATTTCACCCCACAATGGCTTCAGTAAAACCCAAAGGCGATATTTGATTTCAATTGAATTTGGTCTTCAAAGATCTGCTACCATAACTTATAACTACCAAAAGTATTGTAAAAAATTGTACCAAACGATAATTTTCCACACTATTAGTCGGGAAAATTTGTCAAAAATTTTGGGTCTCAGAAAAACCTGAAAAAATTCGTGACGGTTCCTAATGACCGAAAAAACGGCGCGGGGTAATTATTTTCCCGAAAAAAAAATTTCTACCATTTTTTCGCCAACCGAAAATTGACATGGAGACTTACGGGAAGCGATTACAGGGACTTTGCAGATTGACGCTGGCGAACACCGGCTCGTTCGAATAAACGAATTTCGGTTTGTGGGCGGGGTAGATGCTTGGGAATGGAAGTAATGGATTCTAGAAGAATGTAGCTACAAACTTATATAATATCATCCATGTTAGTTTTTTGAGACCTCGAGAAAAAATTTCCAAAATTGACCAAAATTTGTACCCAGCTTACAAGTGTCCATTTTGAGAGAGATCAACAAGAAAACTGCAAGTACGATTGGGCTGAAATTTTAACAACGCATTCCATGTTCATTTGGGAATATTTTAAGGCATTTTATAAGCTATTTCACCATTTCATGATTTTTGCTTATTTTGCTTATTTTGAAGTAAATATGTCAAAAATGTTGGGTCTCAGAAAAATCTGTAAAAATTCATGACGGTTCCTACTAACGGGAAAAACGCACAGAGTAATTATTTTTACGAAAAAAAAATATTTCTGCCATATTTTGCCAACCGAAAATTAACACGGGGACTTACGGGAAGCGATTACAGCGACCTTGCAGATTGACGCTAACGGACACCGGCTCGTTCAAACAAACGAATTTCGGTTCGTGGAGATAGTAGATGCTCGAAAATTGAAGTATTGGATTGTAGAAGAATGTAGCACAAGCTCATCTAATATAATCTATATCGGTTTTTTGAGACCTCGCGAAAAAATTTCCAACATCGACCAAAATTTCTAGACCACTTACAAGTGTCCATTTTGAGAGCGAGCAACGAGAAAACTACAGGTACGATTGGGCTAAAAATTTAAACTCGTATTCCCAGTTATTTTTTGAATATTTTGATATATATTAAAAGTCATTTGGGCGTTTCGTGATTTTCGACCATTTTTCCACGAAAAAATGAGGAAAAATGTGGGGTCTCTGAAAAATCTGAAAAAAATCAGGACGGTTCTTGCCGACAGGAAAAAGCATGTAAAGTTATTATTTTCTCGCAAAAAAAAATTTTTCTACCTTTTCCGCCAACCGAAAATTAACATAGAGTCTGGCACTAGCCAGTGAAGTAGTTGTTTCAATAAGTTATTTGTTTATAGTGTTAGTAAGACTTAATTTTGCTTGCAGAGTTACGAACAGGTTGAATATTCATATATTCAGCCTACATTTCGTTTTATTGAATTTAACAGTCTATTTATTTCACTTAAGCCACCAGTTGCAATGAATACATTTTGACAAGAAGTGATGTATAATTACAGTGGATGTTGTCTCGTACATCTTCTTCTATTTCCTTATTTCAACTTTTCCTTGGCCTTCCCCTTTTATTTTTCCATCGAGGGCTTCATGGTGTTATTCTTTTGATGATGTCGGTGTGTTTCCTTCTCATTGCCCAACTCGGTCTTTGTGCCTTGTAATGTTTTCTCCTCTCAGTTCTTTTATTTCTTTATTTATGTTCGTTCTTGTTTTTCCTGTATTTGTTATATTTGGCCCTGATATTCATCTTATTATTTTTCTTTCTTGTATCTTTAGTTCTTAATCTTCGTTGTTGTTTTCACTCCATTCGTAATGGTCAGTTGTATCATTTTTGTTGTTTTACTAATGTTTTTGCTTTTTAGTAGAAGTTTGTCACTCCCATATATTTGGTAGCCTTTTAGAATTCTGTTATCATCATTATCATTTTCCATCAACGACAAACTACAGACCAATTTCGGACTAAAGTCCTAATCAGCGCAGTGGTGTCCCTGATAGAAATTCGTCGATTCAAATTTTTACCGTTATCTCATCTCGGCGGTTTTCGGAGACTAGATGTCGCTAAAACGTTTAATCAACCAGTTTCAAAAGATTTTTTTATTTATAATTGAAGGAGAATATTAAGGATTCTGTTACCAATTATTAAAATTCAATCCGTGTAGCAGTGGTGGTTTCAAGAGGGAGGTAAGAATTTTTTGCTTATCAATTTTTATTGTTAAAAATTACCGATATTCCATATTCCAAACAAATTTTCCCCAAATATTTCATTAAAAAAATATATATTTATCTTTTTTTAATTACCCCCCCCCCTAGACTAGTTGGCTGGAAACGCCCTTCCGTCTACTTGACTCATAGTAACCAATTGTTTTGAATGTACTAGCTATCAGAAACATCAGATTGATTGCTATTTTGTTACATGACATCAAAAATAAGTACAATAAAACTGTATTTCAAACACTCTTGAAATTTTAGGTGTAAAACTTTTTTTGAAGCTTCAGGTAAATTGTCCTTATAAGAAATAAGCTTCGTATTATGTAATCTCTTGTTTTTCCATCCACCCACTTCCTCTCGGACAATGTTTTATGCGTTCCTTAACAGATTAAAAATAAATTCCGTTGTTTTCGCTGCGGAAGTGTGTTTTTTGTATCCCTCGGATCTCTCGAAAACTCCGTGTGTAGGTCGACGTCGGCGGTTTTTTCCTCTCCTCTCTCGGCTGTAGTGGGATGCACTAAATTCCGAAAGCAATAACGATGTAAATTTAGCTGTTGAAATCGCCGCCACGCTGCATTATATTTCCAGGGGAGGATTTATGGCTCTATCCATTCAAATTAAAATTTGAGCACAGTTTTACATGGTGCAATATGGGCACTAAGAACAAAGGGCCCACTCCCGCGAGTGCTGTCACTCGATTAGCCAATGGGGATGAATAGATATTTCTGGATCGGGACATTTTTTTAAATAGATTTCTTTGTTCCGAAGATTATTCATTCCGCGGATGGTGACCGATTAATGTACTTTTTTTTAATGGGGTGTCGACGCAGTTACGGGAGGGGTTCATTATCTTCATCGGGATGAAGGAGCTCCCGCCGGTGTTCGGTTGGGCTCCTTATCAGTGGCGTTGTATATTTTTTTAGCCGCGTGTAACCATCAGGATGATTTGTGGTTCGAGTCGGGGACAGGGAAATGCGCCCGTATCTCTTCCTTACATTTTTCTGATATGTTCCCTCTCGCCATTAGAACTATCTTCTGGGAGATAGTGTCGGGATTTTATTTTAATGCAGCATTCATCGCTTAATTATCTTAAGAATAATGACCAATTTTAGTTTTGCGAGAAATTCCATCTCCTTGGTTCTAACACGAAACTAAGATTATACTAAAAGGATACTTTTGCCGCACAAGCGTTAACTTTGGTTTTATCCAAAGTTGGTGGTCTATTTTGGAAAGAATAGAGAGAGAGGACTATTATTATTCAGACGAGAATACAACTTACGAGTCACATGGTACATTTTCAACTAATTTGATTGAGTAATAATAATCATAGCACTTGTTATATTTCCCCCGAAAATAGTAGTTAAAAGTACAGTAGTAAGAATTGTATATAATATGACGTGGTTAGTCTGTCTGGGCTATCAACCGGAGGTCTTTCTGCCTAATGAAAGAATATTTTATTGACCCGCCATTGGTGACGCAAATTTAATGGTGACACCGGTCTCACGCACTAATAGTTCATGTTTTTTTTTAATTTATGCTCTTTGACAATAAAACAAAGAAATTTAATCAATTTAAGCTCTGCAATGCGGCAGCTACTCGAAATTGCAACAAAAAACAATAACGGAGAATAAAGTTATTCGACACACCTGGTCTCACAGACCAGTAGGGTCACCATTGGCGGGTTAAATAATTCATCAATTTTTGTAATTCACTTGATAATGACATAACAGTTTAATGTAGTTTCGGATACATTTCCATTTTTGCGAACGTTAACCAGAGTTTGTAACTGTTTGTAACTGTAGACGCATATTTTTGCACGCATCGTCTTGGATTTTCTGGTCCGCAGCTACTTATGCAAGCATTAGGAATTCATACTTTTTTCGCATGCGACATTTATGCAAATCCGGTTTTATTTTCCTGGCCAGCTGATTTGTATGGGCTCGGCCCGTTTTAATATAATCGCGGTTGTTTTTTGTGTCTAGTGCATTGGCAAAAGACGCACGTAGTTTCCTACAGACGCGCCAGCAATACTGCCCAGCTCTATGACCAATGTTAGCTAAAATGGTCACTCAGCTAATTGCTAGCTCGTTCTAACAAGACCGCGAGCCGTAGTTTTCTCTTTCAAGTTTTTTTTTTTCGCGCGTGAGTTAAATATCGATTTGGAGCGTTTGCATTCGCAACGCGATTACAGAATTTATTTTGGGAGTTGTATAACAAGTTTACAACAGTGCCGAAAACTAAAAAAAAATGAGGTTTGGTTAAATCGATCAGATAGTATCTTTAAGTGTTTCTTTGATTAGAATAAATCAGTATATATGTATAAATTTGGATAAATTAAAATCAGTAAAAGGAATTAGATTTACAGGACGGCAAATGTAACCTGCCGTTGCGCAGTGACAAAATTGTGGGAGGAACTTTCGAAGGGTGCTCTCGATAGATTTCGTGAAGAGTTCGCGCGCCTGGTACATTCATTTTCAAAAGTGACAGTGCATTAATTATGTGGAGGAGAGCGCCTGATACAGTTGTAAATGAATAGCGCACGCGAAGAATATGTGTTTGCTTATTACAGAGACTGTACTCGGCCGGCTGTAGAGAGAGAGAGAGAGCTTTCGCTTGCTTTCTGCGCCAACTTACATTTGCCGTCCTGTACAGTCTTTAACCAAAATTTGAAATCTGTCATTTTAACATTTTTCATGTAGCCAGGGGCGTCTCGTTATATAGATCCAAGGAGTCATGGCACTACCTGTAGTTTCAAGCTCAACAAGAATTTTTAATAATCAATTCTTAAAACACTTTTTCGCCAGTTACTTTGGTCGAGGCTCTTCTTTCTTTAAAAAATAGAGGGGGTTGGTATATTGCATAAGTGGCTCTACCATCAACATATTCCACGAGCCGCCACTGCATGTAGCATAATCTTCCTCTTCAACATTTTATCCTAAATAATGTAAATAATTTTTTGATTGTCATCTTGTTATTAATAACAATTTTAATAGCGCTTTTATTAAAGTGAAAAAATATGATGTACCGTGTAAAGACAGTTACATAAATGCATACAAAAATCTAGATAGATGATAAATTCCTTTGAAATTAATCAAGAAAGTTTATTACAAGTAATCACAATTCCCCTGTTTTGTTAAGTTTTAGGAATTTCACAAAATCAGTTACTGTTTGATATTAATAAAATACTACATATAAAAATGTCTTGAGATATCACGACCAGTGGCGGCTCGTGAAATATGTTGATGGTAGAGCCACTTCTTCAATACATCCCCCCCCCTCACTTTTGGAAGAAACAAAGAACGATTTATCTTCCTAGACCAAAGTAAAAATTAATTAAAAATTCTTGCTGAGCTTGAAACTATGGTAGTACCATGGCTCCAGACATTAAATTCGCCCTTCAAATGTTTTTCAATTGTTTGTTTTTCTCGGATAACCCTTGAACCAGCGGCGGCTCGTGGATGTTCGTCGAGGAGGCTACGGAAAAAAATTTGACCAAAATAGCAGTGGAATATTTGCTTCCTCTATAAGAGTAAGGTGCAGCACGAGCCTCCTCTGCGAAGATCTACGAGCCGCCGCTGCCTTGAACGAATGATGAATGAAGTCTAATATTGCACTTCGACCACAAAAAAAAAAACGTAAAAAAATCAATAATGTCCGGATGAAAATAAATAATTCAGGTTGAAAAATCTAAAGTGTAGCACAAAAAATCAAAAATTTTGACCAAAAGTTGGGCCTGAAAATCGAAAATGCGGAAATATCGAAAATTTTCGGTCGATGGCTTGTTGTATATCGATGTATCTCGAGTACAATAAACTGTTATACTACTCGAAAATTTTAACAAACCAATAAAAAATGTAGGCCAAAATAAAGAATTATTGATTCACATGCGAGATTTTTTTCCGATATTTTTTTTTGTTTGTTGAAATTTTCGATTTTTTGGTCTGCATTTTTTATGTTTATTTTTATTTTGTCTAAATTTAGGACAAAAGGTCCAAAACTCTGGTCTAAAAATAAAAAATGAAGACCGACAAATTTAAAATTTCAACAAACGAATCAAATATTTTGGCCAAAAAATAAAAAAAATTGGAATAAATCTAAAGTACCGGCAAAAAATAAAAAAACCTGGTCTAAAAATAAAAATGCAGACCAAAAAAATTGAAAACACAAGCGAAAGAAAAATAATTTGCCTTTTTTAACCCCAAAAATAACTCTTTTCAGCTTAAAATAAGTTCCGGCGAGAAATTCGAAAGTAAGAGCAATTTTTTTTTAATCGCACAATAAAATCAATAATTTAGGTTAAGAAAATCTAAAATATGGGACAAAAAATAAAAAATGAAGACCTAAAATCTAAAATAAGTACCTAAAAATCAAAGCGGTGGACCAAAAAATATTTTTTCTTAACAAACAAATCGAAAATTTAAGTTGATTTAAGAATAATAAATAAACGTTTATTAATTGATAACCCCTTTTTCACAATATATACATTAATTACAGCAATGCGATTTATATTATAATAATTGATTAATTAATAACTTAAATTTTAATGTAAATGTGTAGAAACATGTAAATTAAAATTAAATTAGTAGAGAAGAACGGAACAATTAAATGAAATAAAGAAAATTTCGGCCAAAAGACCAAAAATTGAAACCAAAATAATCGAAAATACAAAATGTAGGCCAAAAAGTATCTACAATAGGGCCTAAAAAGGTAAAAATTTAACAAAACACCGAAAACGGGCGTAAAGATAAAAATTGCAAACAAAAAAATCGAAAATTCCCACAAACCAATTGAATATTTTGGTCAAAATAAAAAAAAATAATAAAAAAAAAATACAGAAATCTAAAATATTAGACGGAGAATCAAGAATCCTGATCTAAACATAAAAACACAGACAAAACAATCGAAAATTTGGGTAGAAGCAAAATTATTGGCCACTTTCAGCCGCCAAAAATAAGAAGTTCGAAAATAATAGCCAAAAAATTAAAAAAATCACGAAATGAAATCCATAATCCAAGTTAAAAAAATCTAAAATTTAGGATAGAAAAATCTAAAATTCTGATAAATAAAAAACAATAATTTTAGGGCAGAAGATAAAAAAAATAAAAATCTACAATGTTGGCCAAAAAGTTGAAAATTTGGACAAAACATCGAAAAGTCGGGCCTAAAGATAATAAATGCAGACTAAACGAAAAATCCAAAATGCGGACCAAAAAAATCGAAAATTTTAACAATAAAATCGAAAAGTTAGGTCAAAATGAAGAAACATTTAGGTCAAAAGATTTAAAAAAATAATAAAAATCTGTAATGTTGGTTAGAAAGTCGAAAATTTAGACAGTACATCGAAAACTCGGGCCTAAAGATAATAAATGCAGACTAAAAAGATTTCAACAAACAAAACTCGAAAATACCGGAAAAAAAATCTCGCATATAAATCAATAATTCAGGTTATAGATATTTTAACCAAAATCAATTCAAAAATTTGGAACAAGATTTAAAAATCTGAAACATAATTTTTTTTAATAATTAATTCGAAAATTTAAGTCTAAATAAAGAATAGTTAGGGCAAAAGATCGAAAGATTGAAAATACAGGTAGAAAATCTACAAATTATAAATACGGAGGGAAAAATAAAAAATGCGGTCCAATACGTCGAAAATTTTAACAACAAAATCAAAAATTTAGGTCAAAATAAAGAATATTTAGGCCAAATGATCAAAAATATAGAGCCAAAAAATCGAAATTACATGCTTTATAATAAAAAATGCAGAATATTTTAGCAAGAAAATTGTAAATTACTCTAAAAAATCACTATTGCTCAATATTTTAACCAAAATCAATTCAAAAATTTGGAACAAAATTAAAAAAAATTTGATTTTGCGGGCCGAAACATATTTTTTTTTAATAATTAATTCGAAAATTTAAGTCTAAATAAAGAATAGTTAGGGCAAAAGATCTAAAGATTGAAAATACAGGTAAAAAATCTACAAATTATAAATACGGCGGGAAAAATAAAAAATGCGGTCCAATACGTCCAAAATTTTAACAACGAAATCAAAAATTTAGGTCAAAATAAAGAATATTTATGCCAAATGATCAAAAATATAGAGCCAAAAAATCGAAATTACGTGCTTTATAATAAAAAATGCAGAATATTTTAGCTAGAAAATTGTAAATTACTTTAAAAAATCACTATTGCTCAAAATAATTTTCCAATTTTTTTTCCAAAAAAGGTGGTGCTATGGATCCGTGGCTCTATATAACGAGCCGCCCCTGATCACGACAGCGTTTCTTTTATTAGAATGAATTTCCTAGAATATGAAATCTCTTAAATCTGGCACTAATTACTCATTTCTCTTTACACCATTCGCAAAATCCTCTTAAATGGCTGTTTTTTTTTTAATTTGTCATCCAGTAACAAGGTATAATTTGAAGCCACTTTTCAATGAGATTTTGCTATAGTCCCATCTTTATAAATTTACACCGACTGTTCCTATTCTGACGCTGTGGATTTTTCTATTAACGAGATTGCCCACACCACTATTTAAATCCCGTGGCCATTATTCACTCTGTCGAGAGATTATCTCCGCACACAAATCATTTTATCAAATAACTCGAAAATGCCCGGTTTATTGAACCACTTTTTTTAGAACTGGTGTGGGCCGATCCGTAGGGCCCCCGACAAAAGTACGTCGCAGCAGGTACCCACTTTTTGGAACTTGTTAAAAAAAGGACACAACGGCACCGTCACGGGACGTTATCGAATTGTAAAAAGAGGACCGAAATGGCCTTCTTTGCATAACGGAACTCGGGCCCCATTTGCGACACACAATTGCTCGACCTTGGTCATATTTATCTGCCAAAACGTTAAAATTTCGATACTCGACGATTCCTAGAACCAGAATTCTACTCGATGCACGAATGTTCCATTGACTTAATTACGTTTCAACATCATATGTATACATGCATAGATTATACTCAATAGAAAGCTCATTAGCAGCATCTGCCTATGATAATAACATGGACTGAAAACGCGCTTATCTTAAGTAACAACACGCACATTTCACCACAAAACGGTCACGCCGGCGAACGCCAATAAATTCAAGCCGCTTCAACAACTCACTATCAAATCCTTCTATCACAATCTTGGCACCCAGTGACCCAGACGTGACATAAAGATCCTCCTGAGCAGATGCTCGCCCTCGATTGCCGTAATTGATGGTCAAGACGTGAACGTATATATTCGCGGTCGCGAAATTACACGTAGTAAACAGTGCCATTGTGTTGAAGAAGAGATCCAACATAATGGCTTCTTCGTGGCCAACAAATTGCTGGTTGCAGTTATTTAAATGAGCGCGCATCAATGCGACCGGCCGCACTCGCCGCATCCAAGAAACAATTGACATAAGTTATGACATTACGCACCACGCGATGCCATTGTCATGACTGCATAAATCCAACGCCGTGCCTCCTCCGTTCTAGTAGCGAACCACTTAAAAGTTCTGAAACTTATTATTACGCCAGCAAATGGATATTGTTTTATCGTGAGGTCTTGTCGAGATGTTAATACGTTAAGTGACTTCTTTATTTATTTTATGAGCTTCTTTTTGCGTCCATTTTTGCAATCCGTTCCTCATCCACTCCAAGCAGAAGTCGGTGCAAATACAGGAAGTCACGATATATCAATTTTGCATAAACTCTTTTACACTTATTTATTACTTTCTCCGTTACGAAGTACGAAAAAGTATTGTGATCGTGATTTTTTTTCAATTTTTTTTTTTACTGAAATATCCGTTTTGGGGTTCCTAGATGCCATTTCAACAATTTCTGGAAACAAAATTGGGTCTGTTGTGTGCCGGTGTGTGTGTGTATGCGTGTGTGCGTGCTGTATCTCAAAAACTAATAAAGCAATTGATATGAAACTTTGAACTTCCGTCCTATTTGATAATCCGAAGAACTGAAAAGCTTTTGGTAAAATTTCGGTCACCGGAAGTGGGTGTTTACCTTAACTGTTTTTTTTTGTTTTTTGCCAATATTTTCTTAACTATGAAACATATTACAGAAACATTGAAACAAATATTTAAGACAACAAAGAAATGAGATTATTATGTTTGACAACATTTTTCATAAAATCAATGTTATTCGAGAAAATTTTTTTTTTTTTTCATTTTTGGTTTAAAATTATAAAACGATAATAGTTACAGCAAATTTATGTTAATAATAATTGTAGAGAATGCCAAACTGATCAACTTATAGAGAATATGTTTTTATCGAAATCTCTTTAGTTTTTAAGTAAACTGAGTTTTTGAATTTAAAGTATAATTTATCCATCTTCCATAATTTTGACGTTTTAAACGTCAGTTTCATCCGAGTCTATAAAACGTTCGATGTACATTTAGAATATGATTTAAATTAAAAATAAACCATGAAAGCGTAAATATAAATGATACCATCAATTAATACTCGAGTATTACACAATTCAAAAATTCACAATTTGAGAAATAATTGGTGAATTTTTAAAAACTCCATTTAGTTTGATAAAACAATAATTTGCAAATCGAATTTAATTTTTGTAGAAATTCGTCGACACGTTTTATATTTTCTTTTATATTTTTGCCCGAGTTTTACACAATTCGAAAATTAAAATTTTCAAAAATTCACAACTCTCGAAATAATTGGTGGATTTTAAAAAACTCTATTTAGTTTGATAAAACGATGATGTGCAAATCTAATTTAATTTTTGTAGAATTTAGTAGAGACGTTTTATATATTTTTTTAAATTTTTAACTCGAGTATTTTACAATTCGAGATATAAAATTTTCAAAAATTCACAACTCTCGAAATAATTGGTGGTTTTTTAAAAAACTCTATTTAGTTTGATAAAACGATGATTTGCAAATCTAATTTGATTTTTGTAGAATTTAGTAGACACGTTTTATATATTTTTTAAATTTTTAACTCGAGTATTTCACAATTCGAGATATAAAATTTTCAAAAATTCACAATTCGCGAAATAATTGGTGACTTTTCAAAATCTCCATTTAGTTTGGATAAAATGATGATTTTCAAATCTAATTTGATTTTTGTAGAATTTAGTAGACACGTTTTATATATTTTTTAAATTTTTAACTCGAGTATTTCACAATTCGAGATATAAAATTTTCAAAAATTCACAATTCGCGAAATAATTGGTGGATTTTTAAAAACTCCATTTAGTTTGATAAAACAATAATTTGGAAATCTAATTTAATTTTTGTAGAAATTCGTCGACACGTTTTATATTTTATTTTATTTTTTTGCTCAAGTATTACACAATTCGAAAATTGCAAATCTAATTTGATTTTTGTAGAATTTAGTAGACACGTTTTATATATTTTTTTAAATTTTTAACTCGAGTATTTCGCAATTCGAGATATAAAATTTTCAAAAATTCACAATTCGCGAAATAATTAGTGAATTTTTAAAAACTCCATTTAGTTTGATAAAACAATAATTTTCAAATCTAATTTAATTTTTGTAGAAATTCGTCGACACGTTTTATATTTTCTTTTATTTATTTGCTCGGGTATTACACAATTAGAAAATTAAAATTTTCAAAAATTCACAACTCTCGAAATAATTGGTGGATTTACAATAACTCTATTTAGTTTGATAAAACGATGATTTGCAAATCTAATTTAATTTTTGTAGAATTTAGTAGAGACGTTTTATATATTTTTTGAAATTTTTAACTCGAGTATATCACAATTCGAGATATAAAATTTAAAAAAATTCACAATTCGCGAAATAATTGGTGAATTTTCAAAATCTCAATTTAGTTTGGTAAAACGGTGATTTTCAAATCTAATTTGATTTTTGTGGAATTTAGTAGACACTTTTATATATTATATATTATATATTTTTAAAATTTTTAACTCGAGTATTTCACAATTCGAGATATAAAATTTTTAAAAATTCACAATTCGCGAAATAATTGGTGAATTTTAAAAAACTCTATTTAGTTTGATAAAACGATTATTTGCAAATCTAATTTAATTTTTGTAGAATTTAGTAGAGACGTTTTATATTTTTTTTAAATTTTTAACTCGAGTATTTCACAATCCGAGATATAAAATTTTCAAAAATTCACAATTCGCAAAATAATTCGTGAATTTTTAAAAACTCCATTTACTTTGATAAAACAATAATTTGCAAATCTAATTTAATTTTTGTAGAAATTCGTCGACACGTTTTATATTTTCTTTTATTTTTTTGCTCGAGTATTACACAATTCGAAAATTAAAATTTTCAAAAATTCACAACTCTCGAAATAATTGGTGGATTTTAAAAAACTCTATTTAGTTTGATGAAACGATGATTTGCAAATCTAATTTAATTTTTGTAGAATTTAGTAGAGACGTTTTATATATTTTTTTTAATTTTTAACTCGAGTATTTCACAATTCGAGATATACAATTTTAAAAAATTCACAACTCTCGAAATAATTGGTGGATTGTAAAAAACTCTATTTAGTTTGATAAAACGATAATTTGCAAATTTAATTTAATTTTTGTAGAATTTAGTAGAGACGTTTTATATATTTTTTAAATTTTTAACTCGAGTATTTCACAATTCGATATATAAAATTTTCAAAAATTCACAATTCGCGAAATAATTGGTGAATTTTCAAAATCTCCATTTAGTTTGGTAAAACGATGATTTTCAAATCTAATTTGATTTTTGTAGAATTTAGTAGACACTTTTATATATTATATATTATATATTTTTAAAATTTTTAACTCGAGTATTTCACAATTCGAGATATAAAATTTAAAAAAATTCACAATTCGCGAAATAATTGGTGAATTTAAAAAAACTCTATTTAGTTTGATAAAACGATGATTTGCAAATCTAATTTAATTTTTGTAGAATTTAGTAGAGACGTTTTATATATTTTTTTAAATTTTTAACTCGAGTATTTCACAATTCGAGATATAAAATTTTCAAAAATTCACAATTCGCGAAATAATTGGTGAATTTTCAGAATCTCCATTAAGTTTGATAGAACGATGATTTGCAAATCTAATTTGATTTTTGTAGAATTTAGTAGACACGTTTTATATATTTTTTAAATTTTTAACTAGAGTATTTCACAATTCTAGATATAAAATTTTCAAAATTTCACAATTCGCGAAATAATTGGTGAATTTTTAAAAACTCCATTTAGTTTGATAAAACAATAATTTGCAAATCTAATTTAATTTTTGTAGAAATTCGTCGACACGTTTTATATTTTCTTTTATTTTTTGCTCAAGTATTACACAATTCGAAAATAAAAATTTTCAAAAATTCACAACTCTCGAAATAATTGGTGGATTTTAAAACACTCTATTTAGTTTGATAAAACGATGATTTTCAAATCTAATTTAATTTTTGTAGAATTTAGTAGAGACGTTTTATATATTTTTTTAAATTTTTAACTCGAGTATTTCACAATTCGAGATATAAAATTTTCAAAAATTCACAATTCGCGAAATAGTTGGTGAATTTTCAAAAACTCCATTTAGTTTGATAAAATGATGATTTGCAAATCTAATTTAATTTTTGTAGAAATACGTCGACACGTTTTATTTATTTTTTTTTTATTTTTTTGCTCGAGTATTACCCAATTCGAAAAATAAAATTTTCATAAATTCAATACTCACGAAATAATTAGTGGATTTTCAAAAACTCTATTTAGTTTGATAAAACGATGATTTGCAAATCTAATTTAATTTTTGTAGAATTTAGTAGAGACGTTTTATATATTTTAAATTTTTAACTCGTCGTTTACACAATTCGCGATATAAAATTTTCAAAAATTCACAATTCGCGAAATAATTGGTGAATTTTCAAAAACTCCACTTAGTTTGATAAAACGATGATTTGCAAATTTAATTTAATTTTTGTAGAATTTCAACGACACGTTTTATATTTTCATTTATTTTTTTGCTCGAGTATTACACAGTTCGAAAATTCACAACTCGCGGATTTTAAAAAACCGTACTTAATTTCAGTGGCGGCTTGTGGAACATGTTGATGTTAGAGCCACCTATCTTCCTAGACGAAAGTATTTAAAAAAAAGTGGCTCCTTGGCTCTATATCACGAGCCGCCCCTGCCAACAGCGTTTCGGCTCAATTTCAAGTAATCAGGCAAGATTTGCAAAATCTATTTATATTGAGTACTTTGTAGCCTCAAAAACTGCACCCCTGTAATCGATTCCAGCAGGATAACACCCTACTCGATTATAACGTAGCAGTGAGGGATTTAAGGGGATGACCATCGACCATCCAATGCTTTGTGTTAATTTTTGTAGAAACATAACGCGGGAGATACATCCATACATCCATTTGAACTGCTAAATCAAGTAGAACCCCTGTAAGATTCCAGCAGGATGGCGCCCTACTCCATTATGACGTTGCAGTGCAGCAGGATGGCGCCCTACTCCATTATAACGTTGCATAATGGAGTAGGGAGCATAATTTAATTTATATTTCTACTAGGGTACCTAGTAGCAGTGGCGGCTCGTGGAACATGTTGATGGTAGAGCCACTTATACAATATACCCCTCCCTCTTCTTTTTTAATATTCGAAGAAAGAAAGAACGATTTATCTTCTTAGACCAAAGTAACTGACAAAGAAGTGTTTTAAGGTTTAATTAAAAATTCTTGCTGAGCTTGAAACTACAAGTAGTGCCATGGCTCCTTGGCTCTATAGAACGAGCCGCCCCTGCCTAGTAGAAATTTATACACAAACATCTTTCTTATGCAGATATGGTACAAAAAGCAAAAGTTTATAATATATAATTACAAAAGTAGCTTTGTGCATTATATTTCAGCCCTAGTAGAACTATTATTATTAATAATCTTTGAATTGCAATTGAAATTAATTACTCAGAACGATAAAATTATCTCACCAAGCCGCTTATTAAGTGCTAATTAATTAGCCCGCCTTTTGATCTTAAACATTTGAATTTATTTTAATTACTAGCAACATTATTTGTTTGTCTATTAAACGAGGCGTATCAATTCAATTCCAAGTCGGATAACGCGGCGTGTAGATTTCGTTTTTTTTTTTTGTGTTGTTACTGATGTAATTCGGCGGACGTTCATGAATTTTTATCATTTTTTGCGCACCGGCCGGTTGTGGAGTGGCTAATTTGAATATTATCGTGGGTCAGCGCATATTTTGTTTAGAATTAGTCCGTACGTGGAATTTACGAGGACCCACGCAGGATTCAACGCTTCGTCGCCCCCACAACAGATTTGCTGATTTCTAAAATAGTGCCCCCCATGGGGAACATTTAACGTTTCAACATATTTTAATTTTGATAATGTTTCTATCTGTAAAATTTTTAAAAGATAAATTGTAAGTTGAATTGAAGGAAGTAAAGGTGTGATTGCAATGACGCGTCCGTCGCTGGGCGACGAACGCAGGCGACGGTCGCGATGCACTGCTACAATGATATAAGGTGTGAGTCACTGAATTTTGTTGTTGAGATGGCCATGCATGAGAGAGAGAAACATAGCAGTCATGTCTGAGATTAATTTTATTTTAATTCAACTGAACTAATCTGGTCTTCTATAACGTGAATTGTCAAATTAAAATCAAACTGGCACATCTCACAGCCAACTCTGAAACAAAATTTTGTGGCTCACACGATACTTATGGAACAGATGCCTCTGGATATTCCGGGGACGCCAGTCTACCAACCATCAACCCGTACTGCTTCGAAAGCAGTCGGGACGCGGACGCTCAGCGACAGACGCGTCATAGAAATCACACCTTAAAGATTTTAGAATTAATCAAACTAGTGGCCAATTTTTTATATTCATACTTATGGTCTTTATTTTAGTATCGTTATAAATATTAAATTATCGAATGAAATTGTGATTAATCCAATTTTTCAATTTAGGTGAATTAAAGATTACCAAATGATAATGGGTCATAAAAATCCTCATGATTAATTGCAAAATACATTTTATTTTTAATTCAAACCAAAATGGAAATGGAATTTTGTTATCCATTAACAAACTATGACAAAAAAAAGTGCGTAAATCAAAGCACGATTTTTGTAATCGTTGCAAAAAAAAATTCAATAAACGGACGCGGATCGTGATTTTCATCCGCTCATAATTCCACATGCAGGCGAATTTTATTTAAAAAAAACTAAACCTTTTTATTATTTCCACGCGGCCGTAAATCACTTCCGGTATGACCGGAACTGCCGGTGATTGCCCGAGGATATATCTTACAATATTTAATTGAAAAAAAAAATGTCAAATTATTTCCGAGCGCGGAGGGGTCGATACACTTCAGAAGTTATTCGGCCATAGATCATTCGTGATTCACTCGAAATAGGAAAATATGGGAGGGTCGCCATGAAAGCTTCGAAGTTCCCCGGAGCCTTTTTTTTATTATTCTTATCTTTTGTGAGGAGAGTTGTAATGCATCGAGGCGATAGCATTGTCGTTGCTGTTTTCGTGAAGAGATGATAGGGACCATATTTCTGCTTATTGAATATGTATGAGTTGTTGCTGAAGTTTTTGTTTGGTCGAAAGAATGGGGGGGGGGGGGATCGATTGATACAATTTAATTTTCATGGGAATAGCGTGCCATGAAATCTGAATCGTGCGTGTGTGGGGAGCATTGGAAATATTGGGTTTAGGGAATCATAATCTGATGTGCATATTTTTATCACTAAACTAGTTATCTTATTTAATATAATTAACTTTTTAAATAATTACATATTTATTAAGAATATGAAATAACGGGTGTCCAATATTTATTGCAGTAGTAGTCAAAAGTACTTAATTAGCATTAATCTTACTCTGTAAATGAGTTCTTAAATCATTCTTTTAATTAAGTTTATATGTGATCAAATATTTTCTGACTTAATAATAATAATAATAATAATATTTATTACGGTAAACACCTTTTACATGAAATTAACAATAATAATTAACTTAAATACATGATATATATATACAAAAACATAAAGTTGAAAAACATGCACGTAATGAAATTATATAAATTTATTCTTAAAATAAAGTGATTTAACGATCTAATAAAATGAATTATGAATTAATGTCCTAATTTTAATTTTAATTTATGTTTGAATTCGGAGATTGATCCATTAAATAAATCAAACCAGGGATGTTTGTTGCAGTCGTTGGCAAGGTCCATCAATCGAGCGAGAGAATTTTGATAGCACGATTCCGTTCTAAATGTATCCACATGAAACACCAAATTAGATCGCGTTCTTCTATGTGGGACGTGTAGTGTAAGTTGTTCCAGTAAATTGGGAGAATCCATTGTTCCATTAATCATTTTATGAAGAATGCATAAGTCAGCTATATATCGTCGATCCTCTAGTTTAGTAATATTCAAACTATTCATAATGGTTTCATATTCGCCAGGTACATGTTGAAGACCGCATTTGAATTCCATACATCGTAAGAACTTCTTTTGCACCACTTCTAAGCGATTAATGTTGATTGCAGTAAATGGTTTCCATATAGCCGAAGCATATTCCAAATGACTTCGCACCAGTGAATAGTATAGAGTTTTTATACATGAGACATCTAAATTTTTACTGATTTGCCACACATAGCCCCACATTTGTAATGCTTTCCTACTTATATTTAGAATGTGGGAACTGAATGAAAGTTTTGAGTCGAAAGTAACGCCTAAATCCTTTATCGTATCAACTCTCAAAAGGTTAGAGCAACCGATAGTGTAGGTATAATTAATAATATCTCTACATTTAGATGTTGTCATGGAATAGCATTTGTTGACGTTTAATAATAGTTTATTACTAATACACCATTCGTTCAGACGAATCAGATCCTCCTGGATACTATCACAATCATTATAGGTATTAACTGTTTTAAACATTTTTAGGTCATCCGCATACAACAAAAACTGACAGTTTTGAATACTATCCTGTATGTCGTTAATGAACATTATGAACAAAATAGGTCCACAATGTGACCCTTGTGGCACACCTGAGGTGACATTGATTGGATTTGATATTTGTTCTGATTGTATTCAATTTTCTATGTAATGATTTATAAAACAAATATCCTTTTTTTATTGTATTGCATTATACTTAAAAAATGTAAGGCACAATAGTATATTGTACAGCGAGCATATAAATTATTATTTTTTTTGCTCGCTGTTTGAGTTATTATAAAATGCAATATCTGAACGCCAGTGTTCACCATCAAGTTTTGGTACAATATTTTTGTAGATTCCATAAATTACTCATAAAATTTGTTCAATATTTCACCTCGACTTAGTTCCGCAAACTAAATGATGTTCTCATAGTTAGCATCTATAAACAAAATCTCTCGCTTTTACACAACACCTCACCAAAAGGTGGTGTTAAGTCTGCAATTCCTAATTATTAATACATTTCAAGTGGTAATTACGTGTTTCTTATATGTTAACACCATCACGTACTAATTAAATAAACCGTACACAAAACTGCCGATTTTTAATTGTTCATCGGTTACGAAAGGCGCATTGAGGAAGTCCCCAAGTCTTAACATTCAGATACGTCCGCGATAACTGTCATTACCTCAAAATCACAATACAATTGTGGATGCGACCCGAAATACCAATGAGCCTTCGGCCGTGGCCTTGTGGACAGTCGCGGATGTGTCCAGATCTGGTCAAGGTCCGCAGGATTTGCGCCTCCTGCTTCCCCCCGCCCACCTTCCAGACCCCCAAACCGTACGTAATACGGCCGAACAGATCCCAGAAGAGTACCCCGCAGAAGTTTCGAGTGACTTACTCGAATAGTTCCGCGTGCGGCTGCTACTTGCTGCAACTTTACGACAACTATAATTAAGTGGAGGGAATTTTGAGATGCCTGTGTAAACATGTACGAGCTGCGGTCGCCGTTTATATTAATTTAAAGGCACGCTCCCCGGAATTACTCTTGCATTTTTCCTGAGGAACTATTCTGGTGTCCGACTTGGGCATTTCCCGGGGTCGGCAAACTTACCGTAGACCGTCTTGTTTATTGCGGACACGGTTCTACGTGACAATCGTTTTGGTGTGATAAACAATGGGTCAGTAGTACTATTTTATTAAATGTATTGATGTACATGTATAGGCAAACGTGACTTAGAGTGGCATATCTGGTAATTATAGAGCGAGATTGAAGACTGAAGCGGCGGTCGGGGTACATATAGTCTCAAACGAAGCAACGAGAACCCCTGAAATATTAGCCGCATCAATGAGGTCGACCACACATGTAAATATTATTGTTTGCTAATAAACCTCGCACTGGATTCTTGTTGACTAAGGAACTTCTCTCACATGCCATATTATCCCGGTTCCGACTATATACATAACATATATAGCATAATAGCTGTTAATTTCGAAAAAAAAAACAGATTTTTATTCGTGGTAAGTAAAACACGTGTGTTGAGAATTTTCACAATTTTTTAATGTCGAAACACTGCGACATATGTTTCGCCACACCGTGGCTTCATCAGGCAGATGTTTAATGATTTTTTTGTATATAGCCTTTCTTCATCATCACCAATTGCCATATTTTTTTTTGTATTAGAAATTCAAAACACACTGTATATAGCACTCAATCAGACGTGCTTACATAGCTGAGGGTTTGAAAATTTCATTCCAATTTCCGCGGCGCACGTACCTCCATCAAACTTCATCAGGGGAATTTAATTCCATCAAACTTCATCAGACCGTCTGATTGCGTAAGGTAAAACTAATCAGCGCGCGAGGGAGAACCGTTAAATCACCGGATTTGGGAAATTAGCTTATCCTATTATTCCATCTCCACATGGCGAAATCAAAACGAATATTGCAGCCTAGAAATACATTCCAATTTACTAACTCGGCATATATTTGAGTTGGTGCTGTTCTGCAATGTAGATGGTGAAATTAACATCTTTCATACTTCATAAATTCATACATTTTTACAATCACCATCATTGGAAGCATGTAAATATTGGAAATTAAACAAAGTCTATTTAATATACATTCAACGCTTTCGGAAGTGGCCCGATATTTAAGTTTAATAATAACAATGGTAATACTAGTTTTTATTTTCTCATAATAATAGCTATTTATATAGCGATGGCTTTATGGTCGCGCAAGTGCATTACAGATCGAGACACTTGTAGTAATGTACTTAGAGGATGAAGGCGGGGTTCTTCAGATTTGATGTTGCCGGTCTACTACTCAAACTTACAAATCTATTAATTGTTGATGTATTGATCTTAACCCATTAACGCCTGAATATATTTTTATAAGATCCTTTTAAAAGCAATTTTTTATGTATCACTTTTAATCTAGAAGATAATTAGCGTGCCATATATGGAACGTTAGGCGTAGAACAGTATTGTTTTCGATAATAACTCTATTGGAGAAAAGATTATAAACATTATAGATTCCTGTGGAAATCAGAAAAACATTCTATACACAAGCCTATGCCACATTTTCCTTCACTTCTTTTGTAATGATCGCTCGCACATCTGCGTCTTTTTCTGCCTGGTATAACTTCGATTTCTATCAAACTGTAGTTTTTTTTTTGGCATGGGTTTGACCATTCAGCCATTAAATGCTGTAGTTATGGCAAGATCTTCGATGCTGTTAATCCAGAACTTTTCGGGCGCCCTGGACCTTTGGGCAGCATTTGATACCGGGCGCAATTTGTCGTCTGAATTTCAGCTGACTTACTTCACTACCTGAAGCTCTTAGTAGCAGTAACCATGCGTTCTGTATACTCACGTCAACTAACCAAGTAAATATCGACCACCACCAAGTTTTGTCACTTACACCAATTCTATAAACACCCATATTAGCATCCATCTGATCGATCCCGATAAACTTGTTGTAGATAGCGATATTCCTGGGTCTTTCGCTTGGTATATGTTTTTTTTTTTTAATATCCACAGCAGAATACCTTTTCGCGGTTGTAATTAGAAGTAGATCCTACGATTACTACATAATTATCCATCCATCTAGCGATGATTACTGAAGTATCATTCACATTGGTTACAGCATTTTTTTCTTTCTTCATTCCTTTCACCCTTTTTTCGAGCATAGTGCCGGTGTTTCCATAGCCTTGCGATTTCAAGTGGATTAGAACAGCCATAAACTCAAACAAATGATCGAAATAGAATCTGAATGGAAGTGTTTTTATTTCTGGAGGAAACTCTTCTATGAACTTCAGTAACGCGGTTGCTTTGCCAAATATCTTCTTGTCCCTTTCTGGTATTCCGAGGATAATTAGACGTCAGACGTGATGCAGCAAGCTTTATAGCTAAATCGAAGAAGTTCATCATGGATGAACTGCTTACATCCGTGGCGATCCTAATATTCTATCATACTTTCGTCAAAGTCGATTTCGCGTTCAGGTACAATGAAGTTTCGAGGGTTGTTATTTTGTTTCCAACTGGAATATATTAATTCTTGTACTGAGATATTAAAACTAGGTTTGTTCTTGATGAATTTTGAAATTTTGAAGCTAATTCCCGCAGCGATAATTTTTTTACGATTTTTATAATCTCCGAATGTCGTTTCCTTTTCTACATTTCAAGTTTCGAGGGTTGTCATTTTGTTTCCAGCTGGAATATGCCAATTCTTGTACAGGGATATTAAAACTAGGTTTGTTCTTGATGAATTTTGAAATTTTGAAGCTAATTCCTGCAGAGATGATTTTTCGACGATTTTTATAATCTCCGAATGTCGTTTTCTTTTCTACATTTCAAGTTTCGAGGGTTGTCATTTTGTTTCCAGCTGGAATACGTCAATTCTTGCACTGGGATATTAAAACTAGGTTTGTTCCTGCTGAATTTTCAAATTCTTGAAGCTAATTCCTACAGTGATGATTTTTTTACGATTTTTATAATCTCCGAATGTCGTTTTCTTTTTTCTACATTGCAAGTTTCAAGGGTTGTCATTTTGTTTCCAACTGGAATATGTCAATTTTTGTACCGGGGTATTAAAACCAGGTTTGTTCTTGATGCATTTTGAAAATTTTGAAGCTAATTCCTGCAGAGATGACTTTTTACGATTTTTATAATCTCCGAATGTCGTTTTCATTTTTCTACATTTCAAGTTTCGAGGGTTGTCATCTTGTTTCCAGCTGGAATACGTCAATTCTTGTACTGAGATATTAAAACTAGGTTTGTTCTTGATGAATTTTGGAAATTTGAAGCTAATTCCTGCAGCGATGGTTTTTGTAATCTCTGAATGTCGTTTTTTTTTCTACATTGCAAGTTTCAAGGGTTGTCATTTTGTTTCCAACTGGAATATGTCAATTCTTGTACTGGGATATTAAAACCAGGTTTGTTCTTGATGAATTTTCAAAATTTTGAAGCTAATTCCTGCAGCCATGAATTTTTTACGATTTTTGTAATCTCCGAATGTCGTTTTCTTTTCTACATTTCCAGTTTCGAGGGTTGTCATTTTGTTTCTAGCTGGAATATGTTAATTCTTGTACTGGAATATTAAAACTAGGTTTGTTCTTGGTGAATTTCTACATTTTGAAGCTAATTCCTGCAGCGATGATTTTTTTACGATTTTTATAATCTCCGAATGTCGTTTTCTTTTTTCTACATTTCAAGTTTCGAGGGTTGTGATTTTGTTTCCAACTGGAATATGTAAATTCTTGTATTGGGATATTAAAACTAGGTTTGTTCTTGATGAATTTTGGAAATTTTGAAGCTAATTCCTGCAGAGATGAGTTTTTACGATTTTTATAATCTCCGAATGTCGTTTTCTTTTTTCTACATTTCTAGTTTCGAGGGTTGTCATTTTGTTTCCAGCTGGAATATGTAAATTCTTGTACTGGGATAGTAAAGCTAGGTTTGTTCTTGATGAATTTTGAAAATTTTGCAGCTAATTCCTGCAGCGATGAATTTTTTGCGATTTTGATAATCTCCGAATGTCGTTTTATTTTCTACATTTCAAGTTTCAAGGGTTGTCATTTTGTTTCCAGCTGGATTATGTCAATTCTTGTAATGGGATATTAAAACTAGGTTTGTTCTTGATGAATTTTGAAAATTTTGAAGCTAATTCCCGCAACGATGATTTTTTTACGATTTTTATAATCTCCGAATGTCGTTTTCTTTTCTAGATTTCAAGTTTCGAGGGTTGTCATTTTGTTTCCAGCTGGAATATGCCAATTCTTGTACTGGGATATTAAAACTAGGTTTGTTCTTGATTAATTTTGAAATTTTGAAGCTAATTCCTGCAACGATAAATTTTTTACGATTTTTATAATCTCTGAATGTCGTTTTATTTTCTACATTTCAAGTTTCAAGGGTTGTCATTTTGTTTCCGTCTGGAATATGTAAATTCTTGTATTGGGATATTAAAACTAGGTTTGTTCTTGATGAATTTTGGAAATTTTGAAGCTAATTCCTGCAGAGATGAGTTTTTACGATTTTTATAATCTCCGAATGTCGTTTTCTTTTTTCTACATTTCTAGTTTCGTGGGTTGTCATTTTGTTACCAGCTGGAATACGTCAATTCTTGTACTGGGATATTAAAGCTAGGTTTGTTCTTGATGAATTTCCAAATTTTGAAGCTAATTCCTGCAGAGATGATTTTTTTACGATTTTTATAATCTCCGAATGATCTTTTCTTTTTTCTACATTTCAAGTTACGAGGGTTGTAATTTTGTTTCCAGCTGGAATATGTAAATTCTTGTTACGGGATATTAAAATTAGGTTTGTTCTTCATGAATTTTGAAATTTTGAAGCTAATTCCTGCAGAGATGTTTTTTTTACGATTTTTGTAATCTCCGAATGTCGTTTTTTTTCCTACATTTTAAGTTTCGAGGGTTGTCATTTTGTTTCCAGATGTGATATGTCAATTCCTATACTGGAATTTATCTTGTCGTTCTTAAAATACACTTGTAGTCAAAATGAAACTTTTTGCTCCTGCCCTTTTCAAGTTCTTCCAAAAGAGTTATTTTAGACAAAATTTGTTTGTAGGCAGAATGAAACATTTTCCTTTCTCGTTATTTTAGACAAAATTTCAATCACTAATAATAAAGTCATGATTTAATATTTGTTTCAAGTAAAAATTTCTGCAAAATTTAACATCAACGCTTTAATTTTCTTTGTGTTCAAATTGCCTAATGAAAAATTAATGACTGGCAGTGGCGGCTCGTGGAACTTTTTGATGGTAGAGCCACTTAGCTTACAATATTTTTTTTTTTTTTTGAAAATTGCGAACAGGTTGAATATTTTTATATGCAGGCTATTCTTCGTCTTTATTTAATTTATTTAATGGTTCTGCAACTAGTAAATATTTTCAATTTTTAAATCTGGTCATCCGTTCCAGAGTCTTTATTTAAAGTCATTTAAAATGACGAAACGGTGTTTTCAGAATTGATAAAAAAAAATTTGCCGAGCTTGAAATTGGAAATAGTGCCATGGCTCCTTGGCTCTACATAACGAGCCGCCTCTGATGACTGGCATCGGAGTTTCGTTGATGTAATGAAGGGTTTTATTGTCGAGTACATCGCAGTAGACAAGTGTTCTACACAGACCTGTACCAATAGCCTAATGACATCAATTATCAATGCAACCTAGCTGAAAGCACTGTACAAAGAGAGAAAGCACCAAAATTTACTTGGGTCGACTGATCTTTCCTTCAGATATGATCTAATATGAACATTTAATTTAATTATCTGCAACTTTCAGTAAATTCATCAAAGGTCTTAGTTTTGTCATTTTATCAGTGTTTTCCAAATTATCATCGGCACGGTGCAAATACCGCATAATCACGTCAGAGCTTTATAAACCATTTGATTTCTCTTGTCGTTTGTTGAGTTCCAAAAGTTTGTTGACCCCCGAAATAATTAGTATGGTAATAAAATAACTCATTTCATATTAGGAGATGGATTACAATTTTTGAAGGCAGCGTGCAATTATGTACTGTGATCTGCTAAAAATTCGAAAATTTCATCCTCAATTTTTTCAAACGCATCAACTGGTCACATGTTACCGTAATCTCAGTAGTTTGGTTCTGGGAATATATTTTCGGTTACTGTGAGGTTAGATTTTGACCAGAGAAATTTATGCTTGTTGGTGATAATAACTGGCGTTTTTGAAAAAAAAAACTGCTCAAGGGTATGTCGTTCTCATTGTCACAGTTATATACAATTTTAGTGTTTGCTTCAGTTGTTGATAATCTTCTTCCATTTGCCAAGACCACTTCAACTTGAGCTTGCAATTGTTATCCTGACAAATTGTCTGCCATACTGCATTCCTGATATACCTCCTTCTGGAGGACACATAAATATCAGAAACCATTTCTTGCCAGAACTCTTCAGATTGAATAATATCTGTGATATCTTTGAGAGTCGATCTAAAAAATAATATGAAGTGGAAATGTATGCTTATTGGTGATAATAACTGGCTCTTTTGAAATAAAACTGCTCAAGGGTAAGTCGTCACTGTCACTGTTATATACAATATGAGTGTTTGCTACAGTAGTTGATAATCTTCTTCCATTTGCAAAGACCACTTTAACTTGAGCTTTCAATTATTTTTCTGGCAAATTGTCCACCATCCTGCATTCCTGATATTTCTTCTTCTGGAGGACACATAAATATCAGAAACCATTTCTTGCCAGAACTCTTCAGATTTAATAATATCTGTGATATCTTTGAGAATCGATTTGAAAAATAATATGAAGTGGTATCACACCTCTTTTGAACTTTCAATATAAACGATATCGTATTATTTTCAATTGAAACTGCAGTAAACAGGTATACCCAAAAATTTTAGATCAATTTTCCTAAAAATTGTCACAATAGAAATTACTTACCGCCATTTCGGCAGAAACGGCAAACGTGAGCGCGGATACAGATCAAAACACTCCACTGTCCACATTTTTGTTTGTTATGACAGTTCTGCATTCACTCATTAGATAGGCAGTAGTTTCATGCGGTAAGTGATGCAAATTGCACACCAATGCTGCCCACAGAATTGTAGCTACTGATTTGTGTGCCATAATGGGTTAATTTGTATTTTGATAGAGAGAAAATATCTTTTTGTTACATAAAAAATAATGAACTTACAAATTTATTGATTATTCATAGTGAAAATAATAATTATAATTTCATATTAAAAATCTTCTTTAAAAACATTGCACCAAGTGAATAAACTGGATGTAAGTAATTTCTGCTAGTTTTATCAGTGTTGTGTAATTTATCGAGACGCCGTAAATAAATTAGGCATTATTATTTAAATGCACGCGCTCGATGGGAATTATTAGTTTTAATGAAGTTGTTAGACATCGGCTTTATTATAATAATTTATTCAAAACAATGAGAGTTCCATTCCGCCGATTGAGATACATAAATTTGGGCTTTCGAAGCCCCATTACATTCCCCAACTTTAATATATTACCCTCGGTCCCATTGTAATTGCGTGCTAGCGCAAGCAGGTATTAAGTATTTCTCCGAGTGCGTGAAGAACATAAGGCTTAGATAAAACTGGATGTCTTTATGATTTCGGAGATAAATCAAAGGCTCGCCTACATATTTCGTCTACGGGAACAATGGTGCTGCTGCCGCGGCGTCCATGTTGCTGCATGTTTCATTCCTCTGGTTTTCTGGTGAGGACTGAAGGAGTTCAGAGGTTTCGGCCTGCCTCCGAGTTTGATAAGGGTTGTTGGGTTCACGTCATATGTCCGAGCCGGAGATTTATAAGTGAGGTTAAAGTGGCTAAGCCAAGCGGTTTATTAAATGTTTTATCATGTAAATTGCGAAATGCAGGCCTGCAAAAATTGAACCCCTCCCCTCCGCTCCGCGGCGCCTCGCTCTTTGTGCCGTTCCGCGCGCGGAATATTTTCGAATGGCGCAGCGCCTTGAATATTAATGAGGGCCTCTTTTAGCATAATGAAGTTATTGTGTGCGAGTGTGTATAATTTGAAAATCGAAAATGATTGCATGCCCCGGCACACCGTCATTTTAAAACTGCATTACCGCCGCGCGATGATAACCACCTTCTCATAAAATATCACACGCTCTGGAAACCTCGGAGCATCACGTCGAGACCACGTAATGTCTTCATCAAAAACGTATAATCTCCGTTTGAGTGGGCCGCTCTAAATCGGTGGCGATTTTTTTTGCCACTCCCGCAAATAATTATTTTACCGTTAATACTTTATAATACATCATTTTCCTGGAAATGTAAAATACCATTAACCCTTTAACTGCGGCTGTCGTCAATAAGCGATTCACATATTTTTTGCCGTTCTTTTATGCCGTGAATCGCTTATTGACGACCACTAGTAACATGATATGTGTATACGCTCACTTCTATTTCTTTTGGCTCTTTTTTTACATTTCGTAGACTTTTTGTATTTATTTACATTTTATCTCGAGCGTAGACTTTGTATATTTATTTACATTATATCTCGAACGTCTTATTTATGGCCACTTTTCGACCTGATTTAGCATTTGTTCTTCTAACTAAATAACTGCTGCCCTGCACATGTTATTTCAAGATGATTATTGAATTTTGGAAAATTTATTTTATGTCCTTTGAAACTTGAAATGTAGTCAGCTCGTTGTGTGCGCCCGAACAGTGCAAATCGAAAAAGAAGACTTAGAAATATTGATTTTTTTTTCACGTTGGTTCAAATGGAATAAAATTTATCAAATTTTCAATCTTTGTTTTTTTGCGTTCAGGCAGCCAGTTTCTTGAAAACTTTTTAGTAGCTAAAGGGTTAACAAATTTAATTCCTGAAAAAGGTTGAAATTTAAATTATTTACTGCAGCATTTTTTTCAGTTTGGGATAATGGCAACCTGATTTCGAATTCGTCTAATTAGTAATTTTATTCATATGCATTCTAATTTAAAACTAAATCAAGATATAAACAGTAACATGGTGCCAGTTTGCGGAAACGAAACTATTTATTACAATCCTTTCATACATGCTTAAACGTTGACCTTCGGAAAATAATTTCCAGCGAATAAAAATTTTGCCGGCCTCTTAGCCACGTGGGTTTGCACGCCAGAGCTAATTATAATATATTTATTGATGGCTAAGGGTGAGCCGGAATAAAAGAATATGAGGTGGTTCAATTAAAAATACAAACATACTAATTGTCAGTGAAATGGATGCCGCTATATCAAGAGGGGGTAGAAATTTTTGGACAGAAACCTTTAATTACTTAAATGTAGCAATTAATAGCCGAATCTGAAAATTTCAGCTTGCAATCCTATCGGCCACATCTTGTGTTACCACTTACTGCTGAACAATGACAGCAACGTTTGGAATAGTAAAGATTCCGACCTGGGGTGTCGAGTCGGAATCATCTGAAAATAATCTGACTTCGACTTTATAAAACACAAAAATTAAGTAATGGTACACCTACAAAAAAAAATAATAATTTATAAAATATAATTTTTTCCAATTTTACAATTCGAGAAGAAAAGGAGAACAATGTTACTCGTCACTCGTGTGATTAATTATTAATATTATTAATCAGCAAATAAAATCATTGTATGAAGAGAATTTGAAGAAACAAAGAGAAGAGATTTTTCCACCTGTCTTCGAGCCACTGTCACTTGCGCATTTACCACCTGTATTCCAGCCACTGTCACTTGCCGTAACCGCTCCCTTCAAGCAATTATTCATCGGCATCTAAAAACATTGTATGGAAAGAATTTGAAGAAACAAAGAGAAGAGATGTACCAACTGGATTCGAATCGGAGTCGAAACAAAAAAACGAGGAGTCGGAGTCACTACATTTTTGTTACTACTCCACAACCCTAGTTGCGAGTGGACTACAATCTTGAGGGGCACAGAGAGTGGTGTTCAGGGATGATTCCCGATTCTCTTTGGGGATGCATAACAGCCTTTTGAGGGTAAGACGAAGTCGTGGGGAACGGCGCAAAGTCCAATTTTCTGTTGAGCGGCAAATGCATCACACTGTGGAAGAGTTATGGTACTGGGTGCTATAGCTTATGGGAGTAGGTCCCATTTGATGACAATTTCTTCAACCACTTGGGAAGATCCATTCACCTTTTGAGCAGGATAATATTCCACTGCTCATATGTGCGACATTCTGGAGAAACATTATTGTCTCTCTGGTCTGTATTGCAGATTGCTTGAGACACAATACCTCAAGAAAAATTGGATTTTAATGATTCAAACGTCAAAATCAGTTATTTTATAAAGGGTTATAAAATTTTCTCGGGTAATTAACATAAAATGCAAAAATCGCAAGTTTTTGAAATGGTGATTTTTGAAATTGCACAACTGCCAAACGCGTTGTTCGATTTTGATGATTCAGACATCAAAATATGGCGAATTTAGTGTAATTTTAAAACGGACTACGAAATTTTCCAGTGAAATCACTGTATCCAGGGCGGGGGGAGGTCAATGGGGACAATAGACCTAGATTTTTACTTTCTCCGTTACGAAGTACGAGAAAGTATTGTGATCGTGATTTTTTTTTCAAATTTTTTTTTACGGAAATATCCGTTTTGGGGTCCCTAGATGTCATTTCAACCATTTCTGAAAAAAAAAAAATGTGTCTGTGTGTGTGCGTTCGCGCTGTATCTCAAAAACGAATAGAGCAATTAATATGAAACTGTGAACGTAAGTCTTATCTGATAATCCGAAGAACTGAAAAGCTTTTGGTAAAATTTCGTACACCGGAAGTGGGTGTTCACCTTAACTGTTTTTTGTTTTTTGCCAATATCTTCTTAAATATGAAAAATATCACAAAAACATTTAAACAAATATTGAAGACAACAAAGGAATGAACAACTTTTGTTTGAAAATATTTTTCATAAAATCATTGTTATTCGAGAAAAACATTTTTTTTTCATTTCTGGTTTATAATTATGAAACGATAATAGTTACAGCAAATTTATATAATTGTAGAGAATGCCAAAATGAACAACTTATAAAGAATAAGTTTTTTTCGAAATCGCTCGAGTTTTTGAGTATACTGAGTTTTTGAACTTGCAGGATAATTTTTACATCTTTCATAATTTTCAGTTTCATCCGAGTTTACAAAACGCTCGATGTACATTTAAAATATGATTTAAATTGAAAATAAACTATGAAAGCGTAAATATAAATTATACCAACAAGTCGGAGAAAGTAACATGATGGCCACATCACCATTTTTTTGTCGTATTTAGAGAATAAATTTATTTATTTGTACGGATAAACACCTTTTACATAAATTAAAATACATAAATTTAAAAAAATACTATATTTCGATATTAAATCTTTCATCTGAATATTTTACCATGGTTGTGGCAGATGGCCTAATAGCCGACGCCAGGAAAAAAAAAAAATCTGAATATTTATTTCGATTTACCTAATAAATAAATCAGTAAGAGAGACGAAATTGAAGTAGTATTATACAGGGTGCAAACTTTAACTGGAGCAAATTCGGTATTAATGAAATATATAAGATGAGAAGTTCCAGAAAAAAATCCTTGACACGTCGATTTTTGTTTTTTATTGCGCACTTTTTAGCCTCTTTCAAAATAGTATGACGTCACTAGTGTTTCACGTATGACGTCATAGACATTTTTTTTAATGGAAACCATTTTTTTATTTCACTAAATTTGTAGCCCGTTTTATTCTCTTTACGACTATGTAAAAATATTTTGTTTTTTTTTATTTCAGAAATTGATTTTTTTTAAACTTATTTAATGTATCAAATGTTCAAATTCCACCAGAAATGTTTCAAAATGTAAAGGATGGGTTTTATTACCGATTGGCTTATTCCCAAGAGAAGAACGGTGCTCATTTCTCATTTTGAAAATATTAAAAATATTTTTTTTTTAATTTCAGAAATTGATTTTTCTAAACTTATTTAATGTATCAAATGTTCAAATTCCACCAGAAATGTTTCAAAATGTAAGGGATGGGTTTTATCACCGATTGCCTTATTTCCAAGAGAAGAACGGTGCTCATTTCTCATTTTGAAAATATTAAAAATATTTTTTTTTTATTTCAGAAATTGATTTTTCTGAACTTATTTAATGTATCAAATGTTCAAATTCCACCAGAAATGTTTCAAAATGTAAGGGATGGGTTTTATCACCGATTGCCTTATTTCCAACAGAGGAACGGTGCTCATTTCTCATTTTGAACATTTGATATATTAAATAAGTTTGTTAAAAAAATATATTTTTTTCAATTTCTTAGATAAAAAAAATAAATAAAAAAAAAAATATTTTTACGCAGTCGTCAAGAGAATAAAAAGAGCTACAAATTTAGTCAAATAAAAAAAAATGGTTTCCATTAAAAAAAAATGTCTAGGACGTCATACGTGAAAGACTGTGACGTCATACTATTTTTAACGAGGCTAAAAAGTGCGCAATAAAAAACAAAAATCGACGTGTCCGAGGATTTTTATCTGGAACTTCTCATTTCATTATTACCGAATTTGTTCCAGTTAAAATTCCCACCCTATATAATAATTAATATATTAATTAATAAGCCTGTTATTCGTTGAAAATTCATCACTTGTTAATTTTTTTTTTATTTCAGAAATTGATTTTTTTTTAAACTTATTTAATATATCTAATGTTCAAATTCCACCAGAAATTTTTCAAAATGTAGGGGATGGGTTTTATCACCGATTGGCTTATTTCCAAGAGAGAAACGGAAAAAAATAAAAAAAAATAAAAAAATTAAATATTTTTACACAGTCGTAAAGAGAATAAAAAGGGCTACAAATTTAGTGAAATAAAAAAACATGGTTTCCATTAAACAAAAATGTCTAAGACGTCGTCATACGGAAAGTCTGTGACGTCATACTATTTTTAAAGAGGCTAAAAAGTGCGCAATAAAAAACGAAAATCGACGTGTCCGAGGATTTTTTTCTGGAACTTCTCATTTCATTATTACCGAATTTGTTCCAGTTAAAGTTTCCGCCCGGTATAATAATTAATATATTAACTAATAAGCCTGTTATTCGTTGAAAATTCATCACTTGTTAAGTATTAAAAGAAAAACACTTTTGTTTAATTTTCAAAAACTTTTATTGTTGATTTTTTTTCGCCTGAAGAAGCCACGGTGTGGCGAAACAATTGTATAATTTCAACTATCAACAATTAAAATTTTTGAAAAAAGTGATATAATAATTAGATCTAAAATTTTCCTAAAATTATTAATTTTCAAAAAAAAAATGTAAATGTTAATTAATAATCTAAAACACCAAATATTGTATGAAGTTTAAAATTTTTGCAAGATTATTAATATACTACTAAAGTCTGTTCATATCCAAGAGGCAGTAATTGTAAACACAATCACGTGAATGGTGAGATTGCACAGGGTGGCACAGTACCACGCGCCCACTTACAAAATGCACGGCGCGCTTTGCAGTGGACGGGCACAAAATACAAAGTGAATCCGGCGAGAACTCAACGAGCAGTCGGCGTTTTTTACACTTACTGCCTCTTGGATATGAACAGACTATAAGTATAATTACAATATGAATAGACTATAAGTATAGTTACAATGAACTAGAATTGTAATTACAATTTAAAATCACTGAAACAATGGCTCATTTAATCAGATTAGAAATGAGAAAAAAAATTATAAGCGAACGAAATGTAGCCTGAATATATTAATATTCAACCTGTTCGTTAATCTGCAAGCAAAAAATTAAGTCTTACTAAGACTATATACAAATAACTTATTGAAACAACGAACAGGTTGAATATTCATATATTCACGCTACATTTCGTTTTCTTGTATTTATCTAATGCTTTCTGCAACAAGTAAAGTTGTTTCTAATTTGAAAAAAAAATGTTTATTACCGACCACTCCAGTTGCAAATCACACTTTCCACACAAAATAACACGCTGTAGAACGACGAGATTGATGATCGGTTAGGATTTTTCCAACAAATACCACCACTACCTCTATTATTCACGTTAATGTGTAAAACCTGTGGCATATTCTTTTGAAGCATCTTTGTATTCACGTTTCCATTTCTGTTAGTTGAAAGTGCGGCCTCCCTCTGCGTTAAGTAATTGCGTCGGTAAATTCCCTTATCTCTTCAGTGAGTCACTTATTAGCACTTATTCCGCTCCCAATGGTCCGAAGGGAATCTATTTTTTCCGTGTGCGAGAAAGTCCTTTTTAGGCGATTTATGACCGTCATTTGTAAAGAAAGGTGCAACAAATTTTCTACCTGCCCGCAGAATGATGATGATTACGGTTTTTAAAAAACGTAACGTCTGCCCTTGATAATTTCCATCCCCGAGGACGGACGTTTATCCGCAACAAAAGTTAGTAAATCCCTATGGCGATTGGTAGGATCCCCTCCTATATTAGCTATCTGCCCTATCGGCTACCCTCAATGGCCTTCGAAACGGGTCCCAAAACTCAGTTTATCTTTGGTGGTCGTCCCCCTCCACTTCTTTTTTATACGAGCTACCAAACTCCCTCCGAAACGTTTCCTGAATTAGTCGTCACTTACATATTTGATGGAAAACAATGCCCACGTGTGCTGTTACTGGTGCTTGTGTATATGTGATGTGTTGTGATTAGCAATCGGAGGTGATTTTTTTATCGAAACCACGCAACGGACACGCGTAAGTAAATTCAATTTTCCCGGGCTTATCACCCCTGACCAGGCCTACTTCGATTGCGCGGCAGGTGCATGGCTTCGATAAAAATTTAATTTAAAAAGTGTCACCGGAGCCGCTTTAATATAATCCAGAGGTGCGATATTTATTGCCGCGAAACGGAAACGAATTAATATCGTTGGAAAACTTCTGCCCTCCATAAATCCGGCGCTTTTTGATCGTAAATCCAGCGCCTTTTATATCTGAACTTCTTTTGTGCGCCATTGTACGTGTACGAATGCGCCGCGACGCTCTTTTTATTATGATGAAATGATCGCGGCCTTTCAGCAGTTGCAAAATTCGCGTCTCCGGCGAATGAGTTTGATTTTTTTCATTTTGATTGTAAGAGCATATTGACTGCACCAAACAGGGTATAGTTGAAAAAATAAAAAAAAAGTTCGTTTCTCAGCTAATTTGTAATGAGTTTGATTGTGTTCATCTTGTTTGTAAGAGCATATTGACTGCACCAAACAGGGAATAGTTGAAAAAATAAAAAAAAAATCGTGTTTCTCAGCTAATTTGTAATAACTTTGATTGTGTTCATTTTGTTTGTAAGAGCATATTGACTGCACCAAACAAGGAGTAGTTGGAAAAATTGATACCTCCAAATTAAAAAAGTTCCTTCTTCAGCTAATTTGTAACTCCCAAAATCCGAAAGCATTGTAAATGTAATAAAAAAGGAAGGAAAATATTTGGTGTATTAGGCTATTTGTATTTAAAATTCCCTCGTAGTTCCGCCAGGTACGGCATTCTTAAGAACAGATTTTATTTTATCGTCGTTCGAATTTTAAAATATGTAAATTCTCGTTTATGTAATACATCAAAAAAGACAAAACGATGAATGCTAATCTGGCAAGAGCAAGTTTTTCTTTTCGAATTTTTTAAGAACATTTACATAGTTCCAAGTTTTGAATGCTAATTTAGCAACAGCTAACTTTTGTTTTCAAGGCTTTTAAGAACATTTGCATATGTTTACGTTATTTTAACTTTTAAACGCTAATTAGGCAACAGAAAATATTTGTTTACCAAATTTCTAAAAACCTTTGCATATGCTTGCCTTACGTTGTTCCAACTTTTCAATTTTTAGTTTTCAAGGCTTTCAAGAACATTTGTGTATGTTTGCGTTGTTTCAACTTATAAACGCTAATCAGGCAACAGAAAATTTTTGTTGTCAAAGTTTCTATAAACATTTGCATATGTTTACCTTGCGTTGTTTCAATTTTTAAACACTAATCAGACAACAGCAAATTTCTGTTTTCAAAGTTTCTACCAATGTTTGCATATGCTTGCCTTACGTTGTTCCAACTTTCCAATTTTTAGTTTTCAAGGCTTTCAAGAACATTTGTGTATGTTTGCGTTGTTTCAACTTATAAACGCTAATTAGGCAACAGAAAATTTTTGTTGTCAAAGTTTCTATAAACATTTGCATATGTTTACCTTGCGTTGTTTCAATTTTTAAACACTAATCAGACAACAGCAAATTTCTATTTTCAAAGTTTCTACCAATGTTTGGATATGCTTACCTTGCGTTGTTCCAACTTTCGAAATTTTTGTTTTCAAGGCTTTCAAGAACATTTGTATATGTTTGCGTTGTTTCAACTTTTAAACGCTAATTAGGCAATAGAAAATTTTTGTTGTCAAAGTTTCTATAAGCATTTGCATATACATACCTTGCATTGTTTCAATTTTTAAACATTAATCAGACAACAGCAAATTTCTGTTTTCAAAGTTTCTACAAATGTTTGCATATGCTTGCCTTGCGTTGTTCCAACTTTCGAAATTTTTGTTTTCAAGGCTTTCAAGAACATTTGTATATATTTGCGTTGTTTTAAATGCTAATTAAGCAACAGAAAATTTTTGTTGTCAAAGTTTCTAAAAATATTTGCATATGTTTACCTTACATTGTTTAAATTTTTAAACACTAATTTTTCAAAAACAGCAAATTTTCTTTTGCAACTTTCTACAAATGTTTGCCTTACGTTGTTTTAATATTTTTTATTTGAAGGCTTTCAAGGACATTTGTATATGTTTACGTTGTTTCAACTTTTAAACGCTGATAAAGCCACAATTTTTTGTCTTCAAAGTTTCTAAAAACATATGTTTGCTTTACGTTGCACCAACTTTTAGTAAGTAGGAACCGCCGTCCCCAGTATCCAATATATTTTTTTTTTCTTTCGCCCCGAATGAGCACTTTTCGCCTGTTTTCCATTAATATTTACCGGTTAATTAAAATTATTTCGCGGAGGCTGATTTACGACCCGAAATGCCCTTATAAAACTAAAGGAAACGGATGAATTATTAGCGGGACTTAGTGAAGTTCTCCCGTGTATAATAACTCACGGGTCATGCATGCCGACCAATATTATTAGTAAAGTTTGCAATGTAATTCACTTAAAAAGTTTCTCCCCCGAGGATTGATTTATGGCCACTTTAAAAATTATAAATACTTGATGCGATGAATCGAAAATTCAGTAATTGTGGATTTTTTTTTAAATTTCAAGAGAGAAAGCTCATAATTATTGAGCGAGCGCCGCCGAGTGTACATAATGTGAATATTGACACAAAATCGGTCACGAAGAAATGATTCATCTTCAATTCGATGATGCGACCACGCGATTAGTTATCGCGTTCTCTCCGAATACTTTCTCACTCTGCGCAAACTTTACCTCCAGGTGACGGCTTTCTTTGTTTTAAAATATTGTCCCGCAAAATGTTTTCCAGTAAATGAGAAACAAAGAAAAGTATTGCGAAATGAAGTAGAAATTGTCTAGAGTTTTATTCATAGATTTAGCCAGCGTTGTTTTTGGGATCCATCTAAAGATGTCGGAGGTTTATTTGACCAATGCACCTGTATATTGTAACTTAGTAGTCTTAATATATGCAAATTGAGAGTTTTCGCTCCAGTCTACTTATTTTCAAACGAAAAATATAAGTTTGTTGAAATGATTTTCTAGTAGTGCATCCCGGTTTGAAGGTTTTCGGACAAAAACCCATTTCCTCGGCAATAATTCTCCGCGCTCACTCCTCGCAAGGCGAAACTGGATTCCTTTGCGCTTTGAGGTGTTTTACGTCCCGTGGTGCAATGCACTTTAAATTACACTTCCACCCGAAAGCCAAAGCCGAAAACGAAAAAATACAAATGCTCTCGCACACACAAACATGTATTCCCCGCATACTCGACTGTAGACGTGCCCCGAAATAACCGTTTCTGACCTATTTGGATAAATAGGCCGTAATTTATGGGCGCGCTTAAGTGGCTAATTTATGGAGTGCATGAGGAAAAACTTAAATCTCACGATTTATGGCGGATCCACTTACGCTCGCGCGCGCACACACATAGACACAAGAGAGCGGCCACAAAATCGAAACGGGCCTTACATTTATCGTTGTGCACGTGCAAATATTGAAGCTCGCTGTTTATTTGCGTTTAAAATTTATATATTTAGGTGGCTGTGCGGCTGCGAGATAAAAGTAAACTTGATTAATCCGGGCGGATCCAAAACGTGGGGCTTCCCTCCACCGACACACACACACACACACACATACGCGGAGTGTTTGTATGTGCTGGAGGGATAAACGGTTGCAAAGGCCAACACTGTCCCTATGCTTAATTACCGTGTAATTAATGGCCGTTCATAATTGCTGACCACTAAAGAATCCATATATTAAGGCGGCCATCCACTGTCGTACATGTCGGACGGTTTTGCACGACGTACACGTCTGCCCGTGCTTGTACGATAGTGGATGGGCAAATTTGCAGGACGGACCAAAGTTCTGTCGCCGCTTGAATTTTGGTCCGTCCTACCGTCGTGCCGGATACACGTACCACGTTCCACGGTCTTTTCCAGCGACGTTCGTCAGAAATATATAATTGAAAATTTCTAGTCTATTTACATGGCAAATAAATTGCCAAATTTGTTTTAAAAGTCGGTGTTTACAAAATTATAATATTTACACTTCTTCGTAATAATTTTGCACGATATGAAGAAAAAGAAAATAGAAAAAAGAAATAGGTTTGTGTTAATAGCGATAACCGCCACCACTGCTAACATTTGTTTTTGTATCATTGCGAGCAAATGCTAGAAGTGTTTGCGTTGCACGTTCTCTTTTGCCCGAACGTGCCCATACACTATTCGTTCATGTAGGACGCGCATGTACGTCGTGGTCCGTCCAACATGTACGACAGTGGATGGGCCCCTTTATAGACTGTGTTTGGTTTAGTCGGCATGATTTAAGCGACGCGCGAAAATATTGCCGGCTACAACGGCCTGCCTCGCACACTCATCGATTCTAGAAACGCGGACTACTCAATAATCCCCGGTTATGCAACGTTGTCATCAATTTCGACTCATTTAATTCTGCTTTCATGTCAAAACTCAAATGTACAAAGCAACTTATCAACATGCAGAGAGTTGAGGAAAGGCATCCATTCCACAAAATCATAAACAGCTACGCGAAATCAAATCGGGCAGCAGAAAATCCATTCGACTAGGCGCAAAAACGTACAAAACGAGTGCGTCCAAACACATTGAGTTAAACTTGGTAATAGAATTTGTCAACTCATTCATCTGCTGAAGGACCACAGGGTTAAAATAATCACTTATAGGTTATTCCGCAGTAGACAAACCTTATATATTCCGAAAAAGAGGACGCATGCCTGCCATTAATCTCTGTCTATGACGGTGAGAAATTGTTGGGACTACGCCCTCCTGTCTTTTTTGCTAGTCCATTTTGTCTTCAGTGCACTGAAAGTAGTTTTATCCAAATCTTTTTTTTATATACAACGTATATTTGGAGCAGATCTCCAATCTGATAGTAGCATTTAGCCGTGTCATAAAAAAAGTTATACGAAGATCCATTTTCAGATCATTTTAAATGTAACAACTTTCAACGTTTCAAACCACTATTTGAAAAATAGTGGTATAAAACGTCGAAAGTAGTTTCATTTAAAATTATGTTTAGTTGGTTGTGACTTGGATTACTTTCGTCCAGATCAGGGGTCTCTAAACTTGTGGCCCAAGATATAATAAATTTTACAACTAATATCAAAACCTATAACAAAAACTCGTTGTAGAATTTTAAAATGTGACATTTACGGAAAATGTAACTGCTTGTCGCGGGCCGGACTCGATAAGTTCGCGGGCCGTAGTTTGGAGACCCCTGCTCTAGGCCAATTGTGCGATCTCAAAAATGCACAAACACACTTCTCGAGCGATTATCTGGAAAACTAGTGAAGGGGTATTTTGGGATTCTTTCAGAGATTTAAACTACAATCGGTTTTGAGTAAATTTAGAAGTTTTTGAACTTGTGGCAATTGTTTTTATATATTTTGTATCTTCCGTAAGAATGCAAAAATGCATAAACACAGTTCTCGTGCGATTATTTGGGAAACTACTAAAGGGATGTTTTGGAATCTTTTCTGGGATATAAACTAGAATCAGCTTTGAGTAAATTTGGAAATAAATAGTCGAAATTTGCGTTACGTAAATTACATAGAAAAAAAAAGTCATGAGAATAATTGTGTACGGTGTATTTTGAAATTTTTTAACACTTCATGTCACACAGATATTTGTATTTTGACAATGAATTTAGAATAATTTTGCAAAATTTCAAGTCGATGGCAATTATTTTTGTATTTTTTCTAGTCTTCAAAATTATTTATTTTTTTAACAAATCTATGCCCTGATCACATGAAGTTATTACAAAATTTAGTGATGTGATGTGTGCACTTTCTCACACAATCAGTATTTTGAATGTATTTTGAGTAATTTTGGAAAATTTCAAGTCGATGGCAATTGTTTTTGTATTTTTTTCTAGTCTCCAAAATTATTTTTTTTTTTTACAAATCTATGCCCTAATTACATAAAGTTATTACAAAATTTAGTGATGTGATGTATGCACTTTCTCACACAATAAATATCTTGAATGTATTTTGAGTAATTTTGGAAAATTTCAAGTCAATGGCAATTGTTTTTGTATTTTTTTCTAGTCGCCAAAATTATTGAAATTTTTCCCAAATCTACGCCCTAATCACATGAAGTTAATATAAAATCTAGTGATGTAATGTATGTAGTTTTTCACACAGTCAATATCTTGAATGTATTTAGAGTAATTCTGGAAAATTTCAAGTCGATGGCAATTGTTTTTGTATTTTTTTCTAGTCGCCAAAATTATTAAAATTTTTCACAAATCCGCGCCCTAATCACATGAAATTATTATAAAATCTAGTGATGTGATATATGCAGTTTTTCACGGAATCATTATATTCAATGAATTTAGAGTAATTTTGGGAAATTTCAAGTCGATGGCAATTGTTCTTGTATTTTTCCTAGTCGCCAAAATTATTGAAATTTTTGTCAAATCTACGCAATCACATGACATTATTATAAACTCTAGTGATGTAATGTATGCAGTTTTTTGCGCAATCAATATCTCGAATAAGTTTGGAGTAATTTTGTAAAATTTCAAGTCGATGGCAATTGTTTTTATATTTTTTTCTAGTCGCCAGAATCATTGAAATTTTCCTCAAATCCACGCCCTAATCACATGAAATTATTATAAAATCTAGTGATATGATGAATGCAGTTTTTTACTGAATCAGTATCTCGAATTAATTTAGAGTCATTTTGAAAAATTTCATGTCGGTGGTAATTGTTTTTGTATTTTTTTTTTCTAGCCGCTGAAATTATTGAAATTTTTCACAAATCTACGCTCTAATCACATGAAATTATTATAAAATCTAGTGATGTGATGGAAGCAGTTTTTCACGGAATCAGTGTCTAGAATGAATTTAGAGTAATTCTAGAAAATTTCAAGTCGATGGCAATTGTTTTTGTATTTTTTTCTAGTTGCCGAAATTATTGAAATTTTTCACAAATCCTCCCCTAATCACATGAAATTATTACAAAATCTAGTGATATAATGTATGCAGTTTTTTACTTAATCAGTATCTCGAATGAATTTAGAGTAATTTTGGAAAAGTTCATGACGGTGGTAATTGTTTTAGTATTTTTTTGTAGCCGCAGAAATTATTGACATATTTCACAAATCAACGATCTAATCACATGAAATGATTACAAAATCTAGTGATGTGATGTATACCGTTTTCATACAATCAGTATCTCGAATGAGTTTGGAGTAATTTTGGAAAATTTCACGTCGATGGCAATTGTTTTGTATTTTTTTCTAGTCGCCAAAATTATTGAAATTTTTCACAAATCTACGCCCTAATGACATGAAGTTATTACTAAATCTAGTGATGTAATGTATGTAGTTTTTTACACAATCAATATCTTGAATGAATTTAGAGTAATTTTGGAAAATTTCAAGTCGATGGCAATTGTTTTTGTTTTTTTTCCAGTCACCAAAATTATTGAAATTTTTCACAAATCCACGCCCTAATCACATGAAATTATTACAAAATCTAGTGATGTGATGTATGCAGTTTTTCACGGAATCAATATCTCGAATGAATTTAGAATAATTTTGGAAAATTTCATGACGGTGGTAATAGTTTTTGCATTTTTTTCTAGCCGTTGAAATTATTGAAATTTTTCACAAATCCACGCCCTAATGACATGAAGTTATTACTAAATCTAGTGATGTAATCTATCTAGTTTTTCACACAATCAATATCTCCAATGAATTTAGAGTAATTTTGGAAAATTTCAAGTCGATGGCAATTGTTTTTGTTTTTTTTTTCTAGTCACCAAAATTATTGAATTTTTTCACAAATCTACGCTGTAATCACATGACATTATTACAAACTCTAGTGATGTAATGTATGCAGTTTTTCATACATTTAATATCTCGAATAAGTTTGGAGTAATTTAGGAAAATTTCAAATCGACGGCAATTGTTTTTGTATTTTTTTTTCCAGTCACCAAAATTATTGATTTTTTTTAAGGAATGAAATGATTATCATATGGTTGGTTTTCTTGACATGCAAATGAAGACAATTATTATTATCATAATTACAGATTAGTAGCAGGGCATAAATTTGTTGGTGATAATCAAAAGAAAACCGTAGAAATGTTTCAGATTTATTGTAACAATTAAACACGGTGCTTTTGTTTTCTTTCTGTTCTATCGACTTAATATGAATCTGGCATTATAGTTTACTTGCTGGTGGGTGTGGATCGTGTTTGGCCAGAAAATACACAAAAGTGAGAAACTTGGCGCTACCATAAAAAAATATGTTTTATGACATTAATAACATATTACAACACTAAACTGATTAATAGTTGAGGCGGTAACTTTGTGACATCTTGGAAATTAAAATTAAGTCTTTTTTTGTTAACACAATCATTATATTATATTAAGTGGTATATTAACAAAGATAACAAACAAAAGTGTTTTTTGTTTCAAAAATTAACATATTGTTCATGTGTTGGTGATTGCAACATCTACTTTGTTTCTTGGAAACTACTGTGTTGTTTTCTAGGCGGTGTGTTTAACGGCTTAAGGTTAACGCCCACAGTTTACCAGTGTAAAGGTTGACGCCCACAATTTCTTTTCTTGACATAATGTGATTTTACGTCCGTATTATTTATTCACCAAATAAATCACACGATAATACAATAATAAATCAACAAAATCATGTGGGCAAAAAATGTTGATCAAGTTGTTTGAATACCTTAATCACATTCTAATTTTATTTTAATTATAAAAACATTAATAATAATTTTCAATTATTACTCTGCACTATTTAATGTATTTATGTATCTTCAGTAACAGGTTAAGTGGAAGAGCAGTAATGGTTGTTTGCAACCAACTGAACTTCGCCTGTTCTCACAAAAAATATTTTCTTGTACTATTAACTTTTTTTTCTTTAATAAAGACAGTTTATTATTATTATTATTATCTAGAGATTATAAAGTTATTATTTTGTTGAAATAAACTTAGGCTCGAGTAATCGATGCATGTTTGATTTATCAGTAATCATAATAATAATGTCTTGGGCGGCAATAATAAATTTGAACTTTTTGTTTCAAATTTATTATTAATTGAAAACACATACTGATTCGACTAAATTAGCGGTTGTTAATCGGTGGTACGCGATAGAACTCTAGAAGATAAATGAAAGGTTAGGTTAGTAACAGCAATAGATATTTTATCACTTAATATTTTTTTCCGTTGCTCGTTAGTTAACATCTAACTTTAATGTACCCAAATGCATCAAAAATCGTTTATTAATGACCCCTATTAATAAACGATTTTTCATTAATAAACGATTTTTCATTAATGAACGATTTCTAGGGCCGCGGTGGTCTAGTGGGTAGAGGTCCGGCTTCTAGACCCAACTGGTGCGGGTTCGAATCCCGTCCGGGCGGTCACTTTTTTTTACTTTTTTAACACGAAAAATGGCCGTGCGGGTCCCTGGACATATTTAGTCTTTGTCCTCATTTCACTTAAATGAATTATTAAATACTATAGATCGGTTGTGGTTGAATGCCCTAGCTAGCTAAGCCAGGGAATCATCCTCGATTCCCTAACTCGAATTCCTATCAATCTAAAAAATAAGAACGATTTCTAGTTAAGCATCAAATAGCTAATTCATGAGTGGCTAATTACTCACAATTACTGGAAATGTAACTGATAATAGCGAGAAAACGATCTATAATTTTTTTCACATGTAAATGCAAAAGTATATCAATTCTCTGCGTTAGAAACAAATTAGCGGTGAACCGCCTTCGATTTTGTTATACAATAACGTCGAAGTGTGAAACGTCAAATTTATAAAACGCGTGTATCGAGTGAATGTCTGGTACTATGGATAGTGTCGAGTTTAGGTTAACACCGCCAAAAGTACTAGCCATTGCAAATAATGCAACATTAAATTTGCTTCCGGAAAAGAGTAAACATTTTTACGAAAAAACTTACGTAGAATTTATTTCCTGGTGCGAGGAGTAACAGGTAAAACGTCATTCGGAATCTGTGCTATTCGCGCCAATATTGCTGCAAAGGGCTTAATGGCAAGTTTATTTGTTTGTTTTGTTTGGATTTTCTCTAATCTAATTTCTATTGTTGATCTAAGTTACGATCAACGGAAAAATCTTGTAACCAATTCGTGTGTTAATTGGCGATTAATGATCTCAACAATTAACGCACTCGCGCAAGCGCTCGTGCGTGAAAATGTCTCGATCATTAATCGCCATCATTACCAAACTTGTTGGTTAAATAACTATTAGTTAAAAAAATATTACATTTAAAAAAACTTAAATTATTAGTTTTCATTTAGTTGGCTACCTCCTTGTTATGTTCCCGAAATTTTTTATAAACATTGTTGGAGAAATTTTAGATTTTTGGCGGTTAAGAACTGCTGAAGTAGACAACAAAGTAAAATCTGTTTTTAAAACTTCCTCAACTTTTTATAGTTCGCAATTCAAATATTACATAGTTTGGTACGGTAATTCTGTTTTCGAAAAGAATACTGTCAACAACTATTTAGATTACAAAGTTGCAACATGTCTAGTTTTAACGCCTCTAATTGTCTAGAGTTGTACCAAGCACTCGAGACGTATTGCGGCAGTGACCATCTTAAATTCAATTGGCTCCGGGGATTTGTTGCTCACTCGCATTCTCCGAATGCTTTCTCACCCTACGCAAACTTTACACACGTGTCGAGTGCTCGGTAAAGCTGTAAAACTAATCTCAGTCGCTTTTCATTCTCATTCTTAATGTTAATAAAGTTTTTGAGGATTTTTTTGGTGAAAATTTTAATTCTCGACGAAAAGTAGACATCCGTTCAACTGAATTTCGCGTCCACGATTCATCAAGTTTTATAATGTCTGAAATGTTATGACAATTATAAGTTTAGCACGTAATATACAGTGCGAACTTTGGCTGTGGAACGCTCCAAATAAAAAATTCCACGATCATCTGCGGCCAAAATCCTACGATACGTCAACCTTATTTTTTGAACGCGCATCTTTTCTGATGGTTTTTTAAAAAAGAAAATATTTTTACACAGCCGTAAGGAGAATAAAAAGTACTACAAATTTATTGAAATAAAAAAAATGGTTTCCATTAAAAAAAAAATAATGGCGATGACGTCATTACTCAAAGGGGTGGGGGTATGAAAAATTGAAAACTATCAGAAAGGATGCGCGTTAAAAAATAAGGTTGACGTTTCGGAGGATTTTGGCCCCAGACGATCGGGGAGTTTTTTATTTGGAGCGTTCCACAGCCAACGTTCGCACTGTATAGAATTGTTAAATTTTTCAAACGCTCATCCTACCAAATATTTTTCTTTACAAACATAATAGTTTTTTTAACTTTGGATTTGAAAGCCGGCGAACGTCGCCGATAAAATTAATGGGCGGCCGTTTGTTAAACTATTTCGCTTGTTAAACGGTTAATTTCGTCCGTAAAGAAGTGAGCATTGTGTGTTATCTCGTGAATGAATGCGTTTGTGTTTTCTGTTTGTTGTTGCAGCGTTGCGACATGTTCAGGCGTTCAGTGATACTTCTCAATTTCAATGCGGTTCGATTGTTTATGGCCATTTTACTCCGCGTGGACGTTCAGTGTATTCAAGAAGAAAGAACTTGTGTTTGTCACGATACCGATGAAAATCTTAGTAAGCATAAATTAAATTAAATTAGAAGAACATTTTGAATAATAATGAAGATGATGACTGCGAGCGTAAATGTATGGTAATATATATTTACCGTCGCGGTCATCATCTTCATTATCTTTCTAATTTAATTTAATTTGTTTTTGAAAAGATTTCAATTATTTAAAGTTAGCTGATGACGAATAAGTGCATGTTAATTATTAAACTATAATTGTTGTTCAAGATGAGGGGATCATTGGTTTTATTGTTTTAAAATTAAGTTAAAAAAAAAGTTGGATCATGTGGTAATTTAACATTTCGTTCATCGGTTTCGGTTTGAAACTGGAGATGGGTAACTCATGAATGAGTCGATTAAAGGAGTCGACTCATCAAAATGTGTCGAGTAGTCAAGTTGAAATTATTGATTCAAAATATGTCATGAATTCGTGAGGACGTTTTTTTCGGTCGATGGCCATCGTAGTTAGTATGTATGTATTAAGTACAATAAACGTTTATTATATGCACTAGTTAAAATCAAAGAGGAGCAAATAAAATTAATAAAAAACGTTCGCACCAGTTGAAATTTGGATAGCGAGGAGCAAAAAAAATTTCCGATCACGTTTTTAAATAAAAAAATAGATCTCGATAAAACTTCTACTATTTATTTGCCTGAATGGTGTAGATTCAAACGCACTGCAGAGACCAAAACGCTTTTTTGGAGCAGCTCGTAATATTTAGAATAATGTGGCCAAATAATTCACAATTAAATATTTGAAAGTTTTATCAATTTTTTGTTTTGGATTTTATATAAGTTAACGTTTATAAACAAAATTGTGCCTGACGATGAAAAGTCCATGATTTTTAAATAAGTCTAAATTAAAATCCAAAGCCCGCTGTGCATACACACGATGAACAATTGCTTGTATCATTCTATGAAAAATTTCCTGGTCGCTTAATTCAATTTGTTTACTTTTAATTTTTCTAATTTCTCACAACATTCTTTCACATCATCAACAACGTTTTTTTTTTATTTAATCGTTGACTTCTTATACTTTCGCTATTATTCTTACAGCATTGTTTTAGAGTTGCTCTGACTTGCTAAGGATATATGTTATTATTTTTGCCCCGTAAATCAGTTGTTTTATTTTGCGTCACTTCTTAATCCGCGAAGAGGAAGAACTGTCGTTTGTTTTCATTGTTTTCGTTGTACATCAGATCCGTCACGTTTCCACATAACTTTCATTTCAATTTCCCTTTATTGCGCGAGTTTCGGAACACTTTCCTCCGGAGAAAGAATAATGTCGCATCATTTCTGACGGTTTTTCAGATATTATTATAACGGGATAAAGTCATTTCGAACATTTCGTAATTTGTTTTCTTTCGTGATTTATTTTAACCGGTTCGTTTCCTATTTCACGAAAGCGTTTCCAATCCAGTTCAAATTTTACTAATATTTAATTCCGATAGTTTTAAAAATAAGTCAGTTTTTGTATTGGTATTTCAGGCGATTTCTCGGTTATACATCTATAGTCTGTTCATTCTACAGATAGAGTTGTAAAAACGCCCACAATCGCCGTATGTTCTGCGCAGAAGTCTGATTTACACTGTAAATTTATTATTATTTTCCTGAAATTCGATTCCTTAGCGGACACTGAAAAATAGCTTAGCACGGCGTCGTTTTGGTGGAGGTATGGAAATTTCAATCAAACAAGCAGAAAGGTACTAGATCACTAACTGATGCTAACAGCTGACACACTATAATGAGGCAATCAGCTGACGAGCGCGTCAACCATTTGCATTTGTACTACGTGATTTGGACGTGCGGATTTCCCGCAATTTTTCGAATCGGTCATTAAGAACGACACTGGCAATTCTGGGCGTTTTTACAACTTTGTCTGTAGAATGAACTATAGTTCAAACACTTTGTTTGTTCATGAAAATAAAGAAAAAAAAATCATCACGACTGAGATTTAATTACACAGTAAACAGTATGTTTTTTTTTATCGTGGGCCATAGTATTTTACATGCTATAGTACAATCGCACAGAGATGACAGTGACTCATGCTTTTTCGATCTAATCATCGCGTCTGGATAAATATCTTTACTCGTTCGCATGCTTAAGAAAAACGAAATGAAATACGAAACGTATGTCGATATGTAAAATTCAAGGGCCAAGTGCAACGTATGTCTTTTCTCATTCTATTTATTCTAACCTCAAAATTCACGTGCTTGTATCTGGTTTTGACCGTCTCCGATTTCGATTTAGTTAAGAGCAGAATTGATTGTATCCATTTCATTAATAAAAAGGTTAAATTTAATGACAAATTTCCAGTTGTCTTTACCGATTGCCGAAAAATGCACTCGCAAAGTTTCGTCGGGAAAATATTTGTAGGCTCGAGAATTTTTAAATTTCCCGCCTAGACTGAATCGAATTATTTTATGGACATACGTTTACTAGAAACTTAATTCAGGCAACATGGAGCGATGAGTCACTGTCACCTCTGCGCGATTGTACTATAAATATTATACCTTGTGTTAATGTATATTTTATCATAAAATTTTGAAGGAAATTTTATTTAGTTATAAATCAAATATTTTTCTACATAATGCGCTGCATTAGAATAACTTAAACATGTTTTATTCCATTAGAAAATGAAATTATTTACAATAAATAACTGAGTTAAACTAATCAAAGTACCTTGAATTTACAAAATGTCAGATTGATTAGTAAGGCAACGAATTTATACTAGAAAATGTATGTTTATACTGTTGAAGAACGGGTGAAACTAATAACGGCAATTATAAGAGTTTGTCCAACAGCGAAATAGTTGTATTTTTCTACAAGAAGTCAGAGAATTTTTATTTTAAGGAAATAGTTGACAACTTTTCTGCAGCGTATCCCGATCGTCCGGTTCCGAGCAAAAGCACTTTTTAATGGAATAAAACATGTTTAGATTATTCTAATGAAGCGCATTATATAGAAAAATATTTGATTTATATTACCAACTAAAATTTGCTTTTAAAATTATATGATAAATAAGGTATCATTTTTAGCATGTAAAATCCTATAGCCCACGATAAAAAAAACAAACTGTATAAACACGTACATTTCTTTGTAAAACATTGAACTTCATTTGAATTTGTTGGTTTAAATATAGACTCCTGTGTTAAGTACTTCACTTGAATAAATTTCGAGCGGCGCAAGCCTTTGGTGAATGGATACATGCACCAAGCCCGTCAATAAATCAATCCCATCAATTAGAATGATAAATGCGCGACACGTCGATTCATTGTTTTTAATATGCGTAAATATTTTAATTAATCATTTGAATTTCATAATGCCGCCGTTCGAGCGATCCATTCTCGTCAATTAGCTGACATGGCACTCAGACAAATTCTCGCAAAAAGCGAGTCATGTATCATTAAATGTTCCTCCATTTATTATTCGAAGCTATAAGTATTTTTAAGATTGAATAAATCAAAGTAAAATTGCACAGACAAAACAGACACATAAAGATGGAGCAATTAATAACGTGCAACGAATATTTGAAATTTTCTCGGCTCTGATGAAGTTATACTTTTAAATCTTTGTGTATTTATATATCTATTTAACATCACTTTCTTAGCCCACATTTGTCTAAGATTTAAATTAAATAAATGTAAATAATATTTTATCTGAATCAAGTGATTAAGGTCTACCAACAAAAGATCTTTTTGTTCTTGTTTCAAATGTCAAATTCGGGGGGTACTCGTGGATGGGAATAATTTACAAATTGTATATTTTTTTCTGGTAGCTTTATTTCTTTCTCTACCTGGTGGTGGAACACCTGTTCTGCTTCTTTAACTTCGAATGCAATACATATGATTTTTTCTGATATGCTTGAATCAAGTGATTAAGATCTACCAAAGAAAAATCTTTTTGTTCTTGTATCAAACTTCAATAATAATCACTAAACGTACTTATTCTAAGAAAAAAAATATAGTTGGCGCTAACAATATTCTAGATATAATTTTTTTCCACATATAGAACTGCAGGCAAAACTGGGTTGAAAATACTTCTCAAAATCATTGGCCTGTTACTTCGAAAATCTTATCAAAATAGGTTATTACACCTTTTGGTGTATTTCTACTAATAAACGTTTGCCGTGTTCTCTTTGGTTGTGTATTTTTCCAATGGAACTAATTTTTGGCTGAATTTCAATTTTAAGAAAAACGTTCATTTGTGATGACTTCGGTGACTGATGGAGTAACGGAGTTAGGTTACATATAAATATTTCACTTTATGTAACAAACAGGATTGGAATTACATCGAAGGGAATCATTGTACTGGAAACGAAAGAAACGTTTAAATTTTTGTATTTTTGAAACAGATGATTATTTTTGTGTGTAAGATTACGATGGAACAAGTACATTTAATAGTAATTGCAACAACTAGTCAAACACATACGCTTTTGGCATTGTTGGTTCTTAAGCCGTGAGATAGATATGTATAACTCTTAAATCGCATTTAAAGAAAAGGCGTATGTACAAGCCAATATGCTTAATTAGAAAGCAAAATACACAATGAACCCTTTGGGTCGCAGAGGTCGTTGGAAGCACACGGTCGAAAACGCCAAACAGCGTCTTTATCGATTGCGAAGAGGCAATTAAAGAGGTTGACAAAAAATCTCAACAGAGCGAATCAATGTAAAGAAGATTAGTTCCTGCGACGTTTTCTTTTGATTCGTTGTTCTTTCATAAACTTTAAGCTCATTTCGTCAACAGATTCTTCATTTCCGGATTGCTGCGAAATATTTTGTACTCGCAAGGAGGAATAAAATAATCTACATCTTGCATGTAGCAATATCTAACCTGGATATAACAAGAAACCTGGCAAACAAAAGCGTACAAATGGGTGCTTACGAAGAGGCTGACATTATAATTGGTCACAATCAAAATACGGTAAATGAGATTTTTAGAAAGTTGAAAGATTGAAAGAAGAACAAAATAGCTAGAACTATCTATAAATCAAGATAAGACAAACTATATGCTAACTACAAGAAAAGGGACGGAATCACGCGGAAGCTATGTAATCGATGATTAGAACTTTGGAAGAGTGACAAAGTTTATCTAGGGTCACTGTTCTTTTTTTTGGGGGGGGGGGGGGGGGGGGGGGCATGTTTGCAAGCGGACAGCATTGGCCCCCGAGAATAGAAGTATAGCAACATAATCGCAGCACATGCTCGCCTGATTTTTCCCGCCCACTCTTCCATTCAGCGCTTGTTGCTGCACCCCTCTCCTCCCATTAGCAGGTGCATTAATGGGCTGGTGCCTTTTCCATCCTTTCTTTGTAGTACATTTCTCACGAAAGTACATATCTGATATCAGATACCACCTGAAGAACCCCAACTAGAATGTGCCCCGCATCGTCCAATTCCGCATTGCAATATATGCATCTTGCAACCAGGGGTGTGGAGTCGGAGTCGGAGTCGGGAGACGTGGAGTCAGTGAATATTTGGGATCGGAGTCGGTGCCGGAGTCTGGAGGCTGCAAATTTGAGAGGTCGGAGTCGGAACAAAAAAATCCAAGAATCGCAACCGGCGTCGGAGTCGAAACAAAAAAAAAATAAGTAGTCGGAGCCGGAACCGGAGTCAGAGTCGCTACATTTTTGTCAAAACTCTACACCCCTGATTACAAGTTGGAAGATTCTATTAAGAATTTAATTGTCGAACTGCTCATACAACTTGCATTACCGAAAATAAAAATATTCAGAAATTCGACAACGCAAATATTCGACAGAGAACGGTGCTTCCCCTTGTTTTTTTTTATATGATACGCAAAATGAATGTTGATTGTTATTCTAATACGACGTTGTTAACGTCGGAGCCGGAGCCGGAGAGCCGGAGTCGGAGCCAGAGCCAGAGTCGGAGTCGGAGTTGGAGCCGGAGCCAGAGTCGGAGTTGGAGTCGGAGTCAGAATAAAAAAATTGAGGAATCGGAGCCGGAGTCGAAGTCTAAACAAAAAAAAATTGAAGTCGGAGTCGCTACATTTTTGTCACGACTCCATACCCCTGCTTGCAACAGTTGCCTTCCCTATCATTATTAGGTAGGCCTGAAAGCTGTGTTCAGTGAGAATCAGGGCGAGGAAGTGGTCCACCTCTTCCTAATGTTAGGGATTAGTTTGTTGCGTTGTTAGTCCATGCGCCTTACGTTCTACCGCTCCAATTGGCCTGCTATTGGTCCAGCAGCCTGCGATTCGCGCTTTGCCAACCGCTTATCTTTGCCAACCGCTTATCTTTGCCAAGAGCTGTAGCTTGATAAACCTTCCCTCTTTACGTCACTAGTAGGTCTATGGGCGCCGAAGAAACCAAACCTCCGCTGCTTTTGTAGATACCGTGCAGTACCCGTGGAAGACCTTGAGTACTCCTGGGCAAAAGGCCGTCTGCATTATCTACACATTTCTTTTTGACCCCACGCAACAGTGCCCAAAGCAGGGGCGGCTCGTTATATAGAGCCAAGGAGCCATGGAACTACCTGTAGTTTCAAGCTCAGTAAGAATTTTTAATTAATTCTTAAAACACTTTTTCGCCAGTTACTTTGGTCTGGAAAGATAAATCGTTATTTTTTTTCTTCCGAAAAGGAGGGGGGGGCTATATTGTATAAGTGGCGCTACCATCAACATGTTCCACGAGCCGCCACTGGCCCAAAGTACTTCAACTTGGAAGCCCCTTTAACATCATGACCTACGATCACTGTTAAACTATCATGTCAACACAAGCGAAGAAATGAAAGCAAGAATAGCAAATGGAAATAGAGCGACTGCAAATAGAAAACCTTGGACTGAGCCAAAATCAAAGCTACTGGTATACAAGAGCTTAATAAGACCCGTGACGACTAATGGCAGTTTAACAAGGACTTTATTAAAGAGGAACGCACAGGAATTGAAACGTTTTGAAAGAAAAATTGTAAGGAAAATATTCGGCCCAATAAGAGAGGAAGACGGGTCATATACGATAAGAATGAAACCTAGTAGAGCATATAAGAAGACAGAGATAAGGTGGCTAGCACACATACACAAGATATACACTGGTGGAAAAAAATGCTTTCTTGAAAAATGGGTGCTAGAAGGGGGAGGAAGGGGTTATGCGTAAGTTCGCATGCATGACTTCAAATAAGACACCTCAAAGTTTTTCGCCCTCAAAGATTCATCAAAATCGATTGAAAATTCGCCGAGTTATGGCAGTTTGGAAATGGTCGAAATTTCACGAATTTCAAGTGTTTCATTTTTTTCCTTCAGTATATATCAAAGCGTCAAAAAGTCCCCGGCCTAAGTAGTAAAACATTTTTTTGTGAAAATTCTTCTTTATTCTCTCCTTTGGCGGCGATAGAAACGCTCCAAGGTTTTTCTAACTTTTCGATGCCGCCCTTGTACAACAATTTATCTTTGGCCTCAAAATAGGCTTAAATTTCTGCGATGACTTCTTCGTCTGAGCTAAATTTCTTACCATCTTGCATCTTTTTGAGTTCAGAACAGAGGTGGAATCGCTAATCGCTGGGGGGCAAATCTGGACTATACTGTGGGTGCGGAAGCAATTCAAAGCCCAATTCATGCATTTTGTCAACGTTTTCAGTGACTTGTGACACGGTGCATTGTCTTGGTAAAACAATTTTTTTTTCTTTACCAAATGTGACCTCTTTTTGGCGATTTCGGTCTTCTAACGTTCCAATAACCCAATATAATAGTCGATGTTGACAGTGGGCAGTGGTCATACCGTGTAAAATGCACCGGTTCTCGTCCGATCACCGAAGTTAAGTTACACCGGGCGCGATAAGTACTAGGATGGGCGACCGCCTAGGAAAATTAGTCGTTGTTGATTGTTTTTCCATGTTCAATAAAAATTATACCATGCGCATCCCAAAACCCTGAAGCCATAACCTTGCCGGCTGATTGTTGCATTTTTGGTCGCTTCGGACGGCTTTCACCGGCTTCTCGCCACTCAGCTGACTGTCGATTTGATTCTACAGTGATGGTGGAGCCACATTGATGTACCAACGCAAAAACTCAGTCTTATTCTGCTTGAATATGTCCAAACAGCAATCAGCAATTCGTTGTTGTTTTCGTTTTGGTGTGAGCAAACGCGGCACCCATTTGGAAAACAGCTTTTTCACACCCAAATGTTCGTGTATAATAGCGAAAACACTACCTTTTGAGAACTTAAAGATGTCAGCTATCTCTTACAACTTCACTTTGCGATTGTTCATAATGATTTTCAGTAAATAAATTTGAGACAACCTCATTTGTTGCAGAAGTATTAAATACATTAGATAAGACTTAATTTTGCAGAGTTACGAACAGTTTGAATATACTTTCGTCTTTATCTAATGTATGATTTTCAGTGTTTTTTCGATGTTTTCAGGATTGACAGCCTCATTTGGATGTCCAGAACGTTCACTATCATCTGTGTCTTTACGACCACGTTTAAAATCGGCAAACCAACGTTTGATGATTTTTGTTGATGGAGCAGAGTCCGGGTAACACGTTTGAAGCCATTGCTCAGCTTGAAGGGAGTTTTTTCCCATTACAAACAGTGAAAAATCAACACACGAAATTGCTTAGAATCGATTGTTTCTTAAATAACAAAAGTTGTGTCACTTAAACCACTGTAACTTCTAAAATAAAGATCGGATTATAATGAAACTTTGACATATATCTTTTGAAGGTTGGCACTATTGAAATATCATATGGACATTTCGTTAGAGGCGCCATTTAGTAGTTGGTTAGTCCCTGGTTTTTTTGCCCATATCGTAGATACAGGTGCAGAAAGAACTTTACATAATGGGATCCAAGATGTCCTAGGCCAAGAGGAAGATTCAGAAAGAGATGGATATAGAAGAAAAAATGGGAGTCAGGAATTGGAGTAGAGTTACTGAGGATAGAAAGAAATTGTGTAAGATTGTAGAGGATGCCAATACTCACACAGTGTTCTAGAGCAAAAGAAAGATATTCTGTAGCTATTATAGCGTCCTTTCCTGGACTCATAGACAATTGTTTAATTTACAAAATTTAGTAGCAATTAGTGATTTACACTAATAGGTACTTAATAATGAAATAATAACAGTAATCGTTATTGAAAAATCCTACTAATGGTGATTTTCCTCAAAGGTTATTTTTGAAGAAGTACAACAAAAGAGAATAATATTCACGTATTGTTGGTTCATATTATTAAGAATATAAAATAGATAAATGCTTATTTAATTTAATTTCCAATAAAAAAATAGCAAATATGTGATTAAAATCACTGAATAAAACACTATGTTTTTTACCACAATTTATTTGATGTATGTACAAATATTTCATATACATACATATCACGACTTAAGTTTCGACGTTTTACTGTCATTATCACTGTCACTTGATAATGACAGTAAAACGTCGAAACTTAAGTCGTGATATGTATGTATATGAAATATTTGTACATACATCAAATAAATTGTGGTAAAAAACATAGTAAGTGTTTTATTCAGTGATTTTATAATGAATTACCACGTAGTAACGGTCGCAACCATCACCATGAATATGTGATTTGTACACAGTGTTCTCTAACGACAATAATCAGGAAAAATTAAATTAGAATCTGAGGTTGACTTTGTTACAAACTGTTACTGGGTAAAAAAAACTTTACTGTTTGTTACTTTAAATAATGGCTACTACATAACCGTTTAAATAACTAGTATTTTGTAGTAACAGTAACTGTTATTTCCATTACTGGAAAATAACTGTTTATCTCATCACTGGTAGCAATGTATTAACGGCAACATTAAACGGGTTTTTGCCTAGTTTTTAACTTGATAATGTTTATCCAGTAATTTGGCCATGATTGATCATGGTAGGCTATGTTTGAATTAAACCGCATTGCATGTGGCTCGAAGAAATTTACAAGATAAATTATTTCGATGTAGTAGATGGTTTGGATTGCCTTGTGAAGCACACATTACTATTAAAATATTTCTACTTTGTCCCAGGCAAAAAGTATTTAATATTTTGAAGTTCTTAAAAATAACCTAAAATGGAAATTTAAACGATGGATTTACAATTGCTTTGTTTAACATAACTTTGTTTTTTTTAAATTATTTTTGAATGATTTTCTTGTTGGTGTAATAATTATACACAAATATTTTCCAGTTATTATTAGACATTTTGATTATTTCTTCTTTTTGATAAACTATCCCGGTTGTGATTTTTATTCGTTCTAGTGTTGTCCTGGCTGCGAGGGCCGCCCTGTATCAATAGCTGCTTTCAATATATCTAAATTGATTAAATAGTTGGTTCTATGTTGGCTATATTGGGACCATTATATACTGAAGGAAAAAAATGAAACACTTGAAATTCGTGAAATTTCTACCAATTGATCAAATTTTAATGCCTTTATGGTGGATCGAGTCGACAAGGTTTTTCCAACTCTTGACATCGTCAAAGTTAGACATGGTTTCCTGAAAAAACTTTTTTTTCACAGGGATGCTAGAGAGGGGCAGAAGCGGTTACGCTTAAGTTCGCATGCATGACTTTAAAGAAGATACTTCAAAGCTTTTCACCCTTAAAGATTCACCAAAATCGATTGAAAATACGCCGAGTTATGGCGCTTTGAAAATATGTGTATATATTTTTTCAATTTATTACCAATTTGTATTTCTCTTTCGGTTATTCTTCGAGGAACATTTTTACGCAGCTTGAAATTTTGTTTGTATCTCTCTATAGAAGCCTATGGCTTATGTCCTAAGCAGCGACATTAAATATAGCTAGCTTTCGCTTTTAAAAAGTTGGTTTAGCACGAAATAGAGGACTGAGATCAGCGGATGTTCGGCGGTGAGGCAACGGAAGAAATTTTGACCGCAAAAGCAACGGAATATTTGCTTCCTCTATAAGAGTAAGTAATGTAGCACCAGCGGCATAGCTGTCTTAGTACCCTCTACAAAGATCTAGGTGTTGCTGCTATAGACTGGAGATCAAAGTTAGCCGAAACAAGCTCACTAGTTTCTTCTACCTTCTGAGCGTCGTTTCCTTTTTCTGTATTTACTACTAATTTCCTTTGAATATAATGTTATCCTAACTTTTATCGGTTTCTGCCAGTACTTCAATATGTGACACCAGCATTGGTTTTTTTCTGGGACTATGGAAGGCAATATGTTTCTTTATCAAAAGTTCCTTATACGAAATATTGTTATTTCTGTATCTTTCCTGCACCTTTCCGGTACTCGTGAATAAGAATCATTTACAAATTGTATATTTTCTTCTGGAAGCTTTACTTCTTTCTCTATCGAGTGGTGGAACGCCTGTTCTTCTTTTTACTTCGAATACAACAAATATGAATTTTTCTGATATGCCTAAAGTTTGTAGGAAAAATTGCTTCAAACTTAATCACATTGACTGTAAAAGAATAAGTTTCTGAGAAATTGCATCCTGAATCTTTTCTGCTTCTAACACATCCATTCCGAGAAGCATCGAGTCTTTCTTAGTTGCCCATTTCCCAAAAATACTTACATACAATCTCTTCAACGTTGTCTGGTTTCTAGTATCAGTTTAGAGGAAATGGGTATTTAATGTTTATTTAAAAAATAACCCGGATGTGTTAATAACTCCCATAACGATAACATCGCACGCATGTTTAATAAAAAAAAAATTGCAATAGTAAACGAATACATTTTAAAGTTATGTTGAGGAAGACACGAATTATAAAAAAATACATTCTAGACAACTCAACTTCATTCTAGAAACACCTAGAAAAGTGTATATATAAATTGATTAGGATCTCAAATTCATATATGAATCATCTGGGAGGAGATAAGATTACAGAAGTGCGATCCGTATAAATTTTTTAGCCCCAGCTTGAAAGCATCCCCCGAAACCCGCGCGATTATAAATAGCCGTTTAATTTGGCCAAACGTTTATCCAGTCATAAAGTAGATGATTATCTGACGTTACTCTCTGTGTGTGTGTATATATGTATATCCCGGAGGTTATTTACATCCCACGGAATAATACACGGCGGGCGTAATTTTTCCCGGACAACGGATTTCCAGATTTCCACGCCAATTAGATAATTGCCTCGGATACTACTCACTCATTCTCTCCCATCCGATCCACGATTTTAATAATGCGCCGCTCACGTTCAAATTATGTTATAAATTAGTGCGAAACTGAGCATGACGGCGATAGCCCGAGGCGCTAAAATCAAAATGTTACGTTGTAACCTTTTTTCGTTTCTTTTTCGAAACGTGCGATCTCGTTCGCGCCGGGGTTTATGGGCCGTGACGCGCCTTTTTCCTCGTCGCGGGAAAATTTTTGTATTGCGGGTGCGTCCTGTCCGCGCGGTAGGTATCCGCTACGCCTGCTGAATGGAAAATCTCGGCAGGACTTTTCATTAATTGCCGATCAACATTCAAAGCCCGTTTCAATAAGTAACGCACTTTTACAATCCCCGCCGCGCGTGTGCGTTTTTAATAATTGAATCTGATGTCAGTTTTAGCGAAAATATTTACTGCATACAATTTTTATTGCAAAAAGTTCCAGCCGAGACATCGCCATCGCTAATTGCACAATATTCTGTTACAGAGTGAGCCGGTCGTTAAGCGAGAGGCACGTACAACAAATCATAATCAAATTAACATAAACCAGAGAAAAAAGTCATTTTCGAAACCTTTACGACTGCATAAACACGCTTAAACATGACCTAATCGTACGCTCATTTAAAACAACAAAAATTACCGTAGGATTTTTGTTTCATATTCATATATATACATTTACATAAGTTTCTTGAGAATCTATTCACCAAACAGATATACATTTTAACAAAAACTCGTTATATGCGTCATGTTTACTGATTGATACTGGAGGCGTTTAAGTCGTTTTAATTAGACATGATAAATTTACACTTTGGTTGTTCCACACACAAATAATCTGTAAAACAAACGGAGTGTGAATTTTTAATTTGTTTATTTTACAAAAAAATATGGTTACAATCGTTACTAAATCATAAAGTTCTACACGGAAGCATCGGACACTACTCGCGCAACATTTTTTTTTCAAGAAGCAACCTATCCTATTTTTTACGTTTTAGGTGTACCATACTTTCCCCACGTAAAAACATTAGCCAATCTTGCGAAAACAAAGATATTCAATTCAGCGCCGCGGGGTCACCGGTGACCACCTGCAGACGGCACACTTGATTACACACTAAGAAACAATGTGTAAAATTTGCGTCTCATGCAACGTGTTAAAAACGTAATGTAATAACTGCACGTCCTCTACAAAAAAAAAAATGATCGGTGATTGGCTTTTAATGAGAACCCAACCTGTTATACCCGGAGAACTTGAATGTAACTCATGTATGTAAATTGATACGCTGTCATTAATTAAAGCAGGTGTGCGAACAGAAAACGACCGCAATTTCGTAATTGTTGATTGAGTCACCAGTCAAATGTTTAAAAATATATAACATGCCCACATGCAGCGAAAATAAAAGAGAACCTCGTTTGCGCGTTTCCTTCTATTACGGATAATAGAATAATTATATTTATTATTGAACTTTGTAAAGGACTACTTAATCCAGCTGATGATAAATATGACAGTTGTATGCTGGTGCTCTTCACTATGGGTAAATTGCAATGTGAGGATTCTTTTTTTGCTCAACAATTTTAAGGGAAATATTTTCTCACTTTTGCAACTGTCGCAGTCGACTCTTTTTACTGAGGTAGGTCACAAAAAAGAGTTATTTCGCTTCTACTCGGACCCCTATGTGATGGCATACTTTTTGTTTTCTTTAATTATTCTCCGTTTTTTTTTGTCATAAATCATTAAAATTATTAAGAATAGTAATATGAAATGGATATTAATTCTACCAATTATAAACACAGTTTAGATTCTGAATGTTTAAAATTCTCGACAATTAATTTTTAGCGAGACCCCCAAAAAAATTCGGGTTTCACGACTTTATACCTCCATAAAGTTCAAACGGAAAATTACATGCTAATAAAATTAAGAATTTCTGAACTTATGATTATATTTCATTGCTTTAATTGGCGTACTATATTTTAAAACAACCAAGCAACAATTACTCAACATGTTTTACCAAGTGTGCAACGAGAAATCAATAAAATGTAGGTACAGGACGGCAAATGTAAGTTGGCCAGACGCGCAGAGAGCAAGCGAAAGCTCTCTCTCTCTACAGCCGGCCGAGTACAGTCTCTGTAATAAGCAAGCACATATTCTTCGCGTACGCTATTCATTTACAACTCTATCGGGCGCTCTCCTCCATATAATTAATGCACTGTCACTTTTGAAAATTAATGTACCAGGCGCGCGAACTCTTCACGAAATCTATCGAGAGCGCCCTTCGAAGGTTCCACCCACAATTTTGCTACTGCGCAACGGCAAGTTACGTTTGCCGTCCTGTATATCACATACTCTTAAATTACTCGTGATAATTAACTGCCAATGGTAGAATATAACTTAGAGGGTGTAGCAATATCCATTTCCTCCTCAGGAACTAACTGCACTGAAAAGACCTGAAAGGCCGAAATCGATCCACCTACAGACCGGTTTCGGCCTTTCTGTTGGGGAAACAATATTTAAATTAACGATTAGTTGTCACATTTGAAGATCTAGTAGGCCACTCAATTGGTTCCATTATTCCTATTCATTTGTTTGTATAAACTTTATTCAAGGGACAAAATTTAGAGGTGCCCTGTCTTGCTGGAACATGATGCGATTGTCAATCCCGCAATTTTTACCGGGAAATAGAGCAATGATCGTCCCCTTATAATGCCTATCCATAATAATAATAATTATTTATTGGTGCTATTTAACTGAGCGTTTTACACAGATCATGAAATGTCTCTGAACTTAATTTGTTAAACGATGATGGCGCAACATACATATGAAGTAAAAATTAAACATTAAAAATTAAAATTCAAAAACTACAAATTAAAAATCAAAATTTAAAATCTAAAATTAAAAAATGTAAAATTATACGTGGGACTATCAGGGGACGTTGGGTACATCCTTCTCCCAGTGTGGATTTCTATTAGACCAATACCGAATTCATCGGAAAACAAAAGCGTGATCCATATTACATATCTCCATTCTTTGTTCACAAAACATCATTCTTCTGCCGAAATCATCCCCATATAGCTCTGGAATTAATTGAAGTTTGTACGGATGATTTATTTTTATTTTTAAGATTATTAGCACAGATTGGTGGCTAATACCAAAATTGTGTAAGTGTTCCTCAGTAATTTTTTTTGTCGTTTCTTGCATTGTTAATAGAATATCTGAGATGTTATCACCACCTTGTGCAGGGCACAAATGGTATAATAAAGTAGAAATGTTAGAAATGTTTAAAAATGTTTAGAAATTGTCTTCTTACAATCACGTTTTAAATAACAGTCACAGTTTAAGTAGCAATCACTGTTTAGGTAACAGTTGTAATTTTAAGGAACAATCACAGTTAGCAGTGATTTTAAGTAGCAATCACAGAAGTAGCAGTTATTTTAAGTAACAGTGATTTTAAGTAACAATGATTTTAAGTATCAGTGATTTTAAGCAACAGCGATTTTAAATAGCAATAAAATCTACCTATTAGTAACAGTAAAATATCGTTTATTACATTTAATTTTTCTGGAACAATTGAAGGGCTTTCATTTTTGATTATTTTTTTTCCTAACTGACACTAAAATAAGGGTAAGGATATCAAAATCGCCTCTTACTGACTAGAAAAATTGGTGTGTATGGCGGCATTTTATATTATGATCTCTAAATGGAAGGTCAAACCGGTTGCTAAAAAATTCAATGCTACCAATACAATAGTTACACAGTATTACCACTACAGACAAAAAAATCAATATAATGTTGTTAATAAAACGGTGCAAAAAAAAAATATTTATAAAATCTTTATGACGATTATACAGAGTGTTTCAGAGTCGTTCGGTTCTTTTTTCTACGTCCGTTATAAAATGTACAGTTTTTTTCATTAATTTGGTTTCTTAAAATATGTGATTCCTGAACTTTCACAGCGTGAAAAAAAGTGCCATAACGGTTCATTTTTTCACGCTTTTGTGTGAAAAAAAGTGCCGTAGCGGTTCATTTTTTAACGCTACTATAAAATTGTCCGCGCAAAGTGTGTCATGAACGCTTCGCAACACGCCACGAGTTCCGCCGATAAACGTCAAATATTCGTTTTCGATCAAGAAAACTTGATGATTATTATTTTCTTAATTTAAAAAAAGTATTATTATATAACGCTTGAATAAGGTTTTATCGAATTTATTTGAAGTTACGGACGTAGAAAAAATTTTGTATGAAACTCGAGAGTAAAGCAACTTTTTTTCACTTGTAGGAATTGCCGCACTCGCCTTCAGCTCGTGTGGCAATCTTTCCTACTCGTGAAAAAAGTACTACTTTACTCACTTGTTGCATAAATAACTATTTTAGGGATGTGTAAATTAATAACATATATTATTATATGAACTTTTTTGCCTATTTTGTGCTCGAATTACATTTTATTTGTTCCCAATAATTGAAGGGTTTTCATTTTCAATTAAATATTTTAATAATGGAAGGTCAAACTGGATGTCCAAAATCCTGTGCTACCAACAGAATCGTCATACAGTACTACCAACACAATCGTTATACAGTGCTACCAACACAATCGTCATACAGTGCTACCAATACAATCGTCATACAGTGCTACCAACACTGTACTGCCAACACAATCGCCATACAGTGCTACGAACACAATCGTCATACAGTGCTACCAACACAATCGTCATACAGTGCTATTAGCATAATCTTCCATTAATACAATCGTCATACTGTGCTACCAACACAATCGTCATACAGTGCTACCAACATAATCGTCATACAGTGCCACCCACACAATTGTCATACAGTGCCACCCACATAATCGTCATACTGTGCTACCAACATGATCGTCATACTGTGCTACCAACAAAATCGTCATACAGTGCTCCCAGCATAATCGGCATACAGTGCCACCCACATAATCGTCATACAGTGCTACCAACATAATCATCATGCAGTGCCACGCACACAATCGTCATACGGTGCTCCCAGCATAATCGTCATACTGTGCTACCCACGCAATCATCATACAGTTCTACCAACACAATCGTCATACAGTGTCACCCACATAATCGTCATACAGTGCTACCAACATAATCGGCATACAGTGCCACCCACATAATCGTCATACAGTGCCACCCACATAATCGTCATACTGTGCTACCAACATAATCGTCATACTGTGCTACCAACACAATCGTGATACAGTGCTGCTATATAGCATAACATTCTATCAATACAATCGTCATACAGTGCTACCAACATAATCGTCATACAGTGCTGCTATATAGCATAACATTCCATCAATACAATCGTCATACAGTGCTACCAACATAATCGCCACACAGTGTATAATCGTTATACAGGCCTGTATAATCGTTATACAGGCCGCAAACACATCCGTTAACATTACTAATGGAAAAATCATCAAACAGCGTGCTAATAAAACAAGGCCAAAAAAATATAATGAAAAAATAAATGGAATTACAAGGCGCCAAAAGATTTAAAAAAATAAATGAAAAAATCATTATACAGGGTGTTGATGAATAAAATAAAATAATCAATATACGAAATAGAACGGCGCTAGAAAATGTTCATAAAATAAATTCAATTAAAGACTAAAAGTAGCCTAAATATATGTATAAACATTCAAACTGTTCGTTACTGCAAAATTAAGTCTTACAAAGACTAAAAACAAATAACTTATTAAAATTGTCACCATTAATTTCAACGCAACAACGGTTTCTACTTCAGAACATTAAATATTCATTTTTCTCGGCTGCTTTTTAAAATTTATTTACAGCGTTAACTTAAAATAATTGGCAAATTTGTAGGTTGTCGTAGTGCCAATAAAGTTAATTTAAACTGAAACAGGTATATGCAACCAAAAATACTTGCATTCCAGAGCATCTGAGCGTTATATACTTCCAAAATCTCAATGACTTTTCTGTAAATAATTGTTGATCGCACAGTACTACTACTAATGAAACTTCATTGGTTATTTTTTTTTAGTAGTATTTGCTGTCACTGCATTGCGGTCTTCGTGGTCCTTTTGTACACCTCTAGCAATACTGTTTCGCCCATGAAGTCCAGAAGCTTTTGCCAAGGAATTGTTTCAGCTCTATGTCGTAGAACATTGGTTCAATATCGCTTATTTTTATGCAAAAGGTCTAATTATTTAAAAACTGGTAATGGTATTATTAAAATAGCTAGAAAATATTTGGACGAAGAAAGACAATGCTAAACATTAAATATTGTTTCCCCGTCAGAACACCTACAGACGGGTTTCGACCTTTCAGGTCTCATCAGTGTAGTTAGTTGCTGATGGGGAAACGGAGATTACTATTGGAATATAGGTATTCCAAACACCGTTAAAGTTAGAAACACCCAAATGGCGGAATCTAGTGCCTGAATGCTGTACTAAACCCAGTTCGAGTGGCCTAACCGCCGACAGATATAGGAATGTCAGCTGTGGCAAATATAACAATGATATGTAAACATTTTCCCCATCAGAACACCTACAGACCAGTTTCGACCTTTCAGGTCTTATCTTATATTTGCCGCCGCTGGCATTCCCATATCTCTCGGTGGTTAGGCCACTCGGATTGGATTCAATACAGCATTGAGGCATTAGATTCCGCCACTTTGGCGTTTTTACAATGCTAAACCTTTATAGTGTTTCCAAATGAAACAATTTAATAATAATTAAATGAAACAATGAACCATTTACATAAAAAATAAATATATAAGTTGGTCCAAAATCCAAGATGGCTTACCTATATGGCAGCCGGAAAGAAATACTACGTATTGAGGTGTTACAAACTGATGCTTGTCGATACTCTAAAAGAAGTTCTCGGCGTCAGGGACAAACAAGAAGCTAAAATAAGATCGCGACGTTTCTAATGCATAGGCAGAAAAGCTGAAGAAACCTTAAAGATACTTGTAAGTGCGTCGGGCTCGAACCCTGAGATTATTATTTTCCGTTTTAAAATAAGAACATTTAATCAATTTGGGTTGTCCCTCATAAATGAAAATGTGTCATTTTATTCGGGTAAGATTTATGACACAATTCTTGGCCCAAACGAAGCGATTAATAGTTTGAAATATAACGTAATGCAAAACCTAGTAGGAGGCTTAGCTGAAATGTAAAGTATTTGCTTGATGGTGGAAGCCATTACTTTGCGATACATTTTAGATAAAGGAACTTTTCAATATTGAAAAAAGTATTTGCGGAGGTAAAAAGCATACGAAAAGTAATTGTGGACAAATGGTCACACTTTTTGGCCTAAAGTAAATACGATAAAGTCCACTTCATGCTAATCAAATATTTAAAAAGATATAGCTATTAATATAAAAAGAATACTATGCGATTTATAATAATCGAGGATGTTTATAAGAGTGCAAGCACCGAGTCGCCAAAAAATAACGTCCGAGTTTAAATCGCAAATATTCGAGTTATATTCAAATCATCGACAGTGCCGATGCTATGAAAATCAAATCAATAAATTATGTCTGACATATAAAAATAATAACCTCAAAATTTGCACCTTCTTATCTTGATTGGTAACAAACATATCATGAGTAACTAGGTACCATCAATGGTCCGATAAATAGTTTGTTGATTCGTAACTAATGTATTATGGAATTATAGTACTATTATGATTCTAATAATCAATAAATGTTTAACATAGAATTAATATACTAGATAATGATATGTTAAAGTGTTTACATGCATTGACAGATTGAATGATGTTTATTCCAACAAGAACACAATTTATTGATTTTTTGCTCATAAAGTTAAAACGTATACAAACATACGAGATGCGTGCAAGAGGCATAAGCAACTCACCGTCAGCAAAAGCGGCCATGATTTGTTGCCGTGCGGAGGCCATCATAAAAAGGGCAGCGGCCTTCACGTCGAACGCACGGGTCTCTCCCAAAACTGCCACAGCCCACTCGGCACTCAAAAATCTAGAATCCCGGCACGACCGGAGACGGCTTTATCATCACCTTAATAACTTGTCGGATGCCCTTATCTCCCTTCCCGAAGCACCGGAAAGATCCGTAATTGGTCAGATACAAATCGAAGACCTGACACGCTCCTGACAGGTCGGCCTCATAAATATGCAATCTCCGTCCGTTTTAATCTCTGAAATTAATAATTAATCATCGGACAGGTCGCCGGACTGCTAATGCCGCTATCGAAATGCGTGTATAAATAGGAATGTTGGAGATAATCGATGGGCATGGGGAAGAGATGGCGTGGATTTAAAGGAGCCATAAATAAAACGGGGAAAGAGTGTCTAATGCGGGCCGCGGCGGTAAGCAGCTGGCGGACTGTCAGGCCGGGCCAGATTAGGGTCAGGCTTATGTTGGATGTGTGTTGCCTGCTCGGGCCGGGGGAACAAGAGGAGGGTCCGGGGGCGCAACTGTCATAGCCAGAGGCCCCGTCTTCCACTTAGGCTCAGCCCTTATCCATTATGGCAGACGCGGCTTAGGCCGAAAATTTAAAGAAGCCTCAACAGTCCATGGATTGCACAAATCTCCTTACAAAAAGAAATTACATAAGATCAGAATATTTTTATGTAGAAACATTCTATTATAATTTAATTCGTAAGCTACAATTGCGGCATCAAAAAAATAGGACACCTTTGTAATTTTTTCTAAAATTTATTCATGTAAATTGGTCTTAAATTAGTATTATTATTATTATTAAATTGATACACGTCTTGGATATAGCTGCCTCTTTGACTATATACTATTGGACTGCTAGTCCCCCTCCATTTTCCATATGATCACTGCTCCAAAAGCTGTCCACAAGCTGGAGCCCGATATAAGTCCCGCCCCAGAGCCGAAAATGGAGCGTAATTTAAAAACCGGAAAGCAAAAAACATATTTCTCGATGTATTCATCAGTAACGCGGAGAATGCGTTAACACTAATAGAGATTGATTCACACTAGACAAGGAAGGTGTCCTATTATTTTTTGCCCACAACTCTACATACATATAATTCATGTACATTATGTTGCCTACATTCCGTGATTCACCTTTGATTACACCTTTGTAATTTTTTCTAAAATTTATTCATGTAAATTGGTCTTAAATTAGTATTATCATTATTATTAAATTGATACACGTCTTGGGTGTAGCTGCCTACTATTAACACTCTAATAGAGATTTATTCACACTAGACAAGGAAGGTGTTCTATTATTTTTTGGCCGCAATTCTACATACATATAATTCATGTACATTATGTTGCCTACATTCCGTGATTCATAAAATGAATTGATTTTGAAATGTTGCGTATTTGTAGTGAAAGATTTGGATTACGCGTTTAATATCATTAAAAAATTGATCATTTGAATAAACTTGTGGTCCTTTATCAAATGGTCTGCGGCGGCTCGTGGATCTTCGTAGAGGAGGCTGAGACGGAGATGCCGCTCATGCTGCACTACTTACTCTTACAGAGAAAGCAAATATTTTGCAGCTATTTTGTTCAAATTTTTTTCCGTAGCCTCCTCGCCTAACCTCTACGAGCCACCGCTGGTCAAGTTGATATAAATAACTATTAAATATCGTACTAAGAGTTAGTTACTATGTTTTATTGTTATTAGTATATTATGAGGCAATGGAACGTTGAGTATTCAAAAATTGGAATCGAGAGAATCGCGCCTGCGCGTTTGCGAGTGGTACAATATCTGGGATCTAGCCCAATTTTTTTTTTAGTCGACTCTTTGTAAATAAACATGGTTTCCAACTATTTTGGAGGCGAGGACCTTTTTTTTCTCCATCACTTTTTTCCAGACATACTTTTCACTTTTTCAACTGAGCCAAAGCCGACTCTCCGAGTCGACTCTTTTTCTGCGGCAGCTCACAAAAGACATTTCGCGCACCTCTAGTGTGCAGAGAGATACGCGTTGCGTTTGGTGTATAGGCAACCAAATCTGCATGCACGTACACTCGAATAAAAACATTTATAAAATGTATTTGTATTCGATTATCGGCAACAAAAATTAGAAAACACAGAACTAGCAGAAGTCGAAGTGGCGAATGCCGAAAGTTATCAAAGCGCTTTATTATACCTAAATCTTTCTTAGTACTCTTGAAGATTTGTTGAACTGAGCAGCATCACACAATCTTTAACCTCTTTAAATATTTGGAACTGTCAGTGAATAAATCTGACCTTTTGCTTATCTGAAATAAGGTCCAATCAATATTTTCGCTCCTCTTCTACCCCCGTTGCAACATCCTTACTGATCATCTACCTTTCAAAAATAAAGACATCCATTTATTATTATGTTCCTCTTTAACAAACATAAATAATCTTCAAATTGAAAGTCATGACCCTTCACTATTAAAAAGTCAGAGTCAGAATTGAAGGAATGTACTTCCACTTAACCCTAATATTTCGCTACTTTTGATGTTGGCCGTTATTGTTATTTTCGCATATGATCTCTGATTGAATTAGGACGATTCGGTGCGCGGAATACGCGCGCCGAATAAATCAGTGCACGCTCCCGAATGATTAATGGCGCCCGAGCATTTTAATTGATCGCCTCCTTCTTTCCCCCGCTCACCCCGTCACGCTTTTATCATGGCCGCCTGCAATTTGTGCGTCGCCCCCGGACACGTGATAGACGATGTCCATTACGAAAAACCGCCGACCTCAATTACAACTGAAGATGGGAGAAAATAATGTTAAGAGATGATAAATGTTGCACCGAGTTTCAGTTCGCACGTAAAAGTATCCAAAAAGTACCCTTTAAAACTTAATTTGAAGACATAAACCAAACATATTCAAAATAGAGGCTTATGTTACTTATGTCACTATTACTGTGTATTAAAGATGGGGACGAAATGAGTTTTTGTGAACTGCTTCACAAACTCCGTGAAAACAGTCGATTTCGGGAGTCTGTTCATGAAAAGTTGGAACAAGTAATTTTTCCCCAAAAAAATTTGATGAGGAAAAAGGATGGTCCTCCTCACCTCCAAATTTTCCAGATTTTTTGTATCTATACCAGGTTAATTGAAATTCATCGAAATTGGCAGTACTGTGACGTAAGACTTGGGCGCACGGGCACAGTGTCGTAGAATTAATAAAAAAATAAATTATCTAAATTTGAGGTTGGGAATAATACCAAAATATTTTTTCAAAATCGTTGCCAACTCTATAAAACTTCGTGAAAAGAGTCGATTTCGAGAGTCTGTTCATGAAAAGTTGGAACAAGTAATTTTTCCCCAAAAAAATTTGATGAGGAAAAAGGATGGTCCTCCTCACCGCCAAATTTTCCAGATTTTTTGTATCTATACCAGGTTAATTGAAATTCATCGAAATTGGCAGTACTGTGACGTAAGACTTGGGCGCACGGGCACAGTGTCGTAGAATTAATAAAAAAATAAATTATCTAAATTTGAGGTTCGGAATAATACCAAAATATTTTTTCAAAATCGTTGCCAACTCTATAAAAAATTGCAATTACAGTCATCTGGTACAAAAATGCCAGCAAATATAATTTAAAAAATCACTTAACGACAGCACAAATTAATTTTTGTACCCTTTCGCGGCAAATATTTTAGTACTTTTTTTGCGACAGTCTATTTATTTCGCATTCCCACTAGATCCAGTTTAATTACAACATGCTCACTTTCGGCCAGAGACCGGGCCTCACCTCCGTTTTAAATTTGCTTTTAATTAATTAAACGGGAGCCGTCGGTGTAAAGTATTCCAATGTAATTGGATTTTAGATTGAGCCATTTTTTACGCGGGGGAATCCACGTGCGCGCACAGTGTAACAAGTGAAACTAAATATTTATTGCAGCATTAAAGGACATTAGTATCATTTAATGGCGATATATCACCACCCTCCTCGGGCACGAACCTTTAAAAAAAGTTGTTACAGTTTCCTGTCGGTAGCGGCGCGTGGATCGCTTCCGGACTTTATACAGAGATGGCGCGATGTGTAGGACTTAGAAACGGTAATGAAAATGCGCGTTTCAATTTGAATTTGAATAGTCGGTTTTTATTATATATAGTAAAATAAATAATTGGGAATAATTGCGTTTAAAAAATGTCGGATAAATCGATAGTTTTTCATACAATAAATAGATTTTATTTAATCATGGTGATGGTTGCGACCGTTACTACGTGGTAATTCATTATAGACACTGAATAAAACACTTACGTAATATTTGTACATACATCAAATAAATTGTGGTAAAAAAAAGTGTTTTATTCAGTGTTTCTAGATTTTATTTACTTATTTTTTATACACTTGTATTTATTTTGGGTTGTACAAATAAAGATTATTATTATTATTAAGCATTAAATTAAATCGAAATCTAATTTGAAAATCTAAACACAAATAATAAAATAAAATTACCTAGACTATATTTTTATGATTAGATTAGGTAATCCAACAAATATGTTTTTATGATTGATGGTGGAAGCCATTACTTTGTGATATATTTTTGATTCAGGAGCTTTTTAATAAAATGCACTTTGTTGATGTCACACACGTTTTTCGTTTATTATGCGACTAGTTTTTTTTTTGACTTCAGTCATATCGGTTATAGTAATATATTCATATTAAATGAAATAGGCATCCACAAACACCCATGCCCTCGCCGGGATTCGAACCCAGGACCATTGGTTCTGGCGCGCTAACGCACGCGACTAGTGGGCCGGCGCGACTATAGTTTAATTGATGCTCAAAGGCATTACTTTGAACGGCATATAATTTTTTTTTACTTTTTATAAAATAGACTGCAAACATATATACTTTGATCAATGGATCTCTTTCCGTGCACTTCATAGATGGCCTAACCTAGTTTCGACAATATTTTCATTCGTTTACTCCTTCTACGATAAGTAAAATGAGGCGCAATAATGTTTGTTTCTCCAAAGCGAGAACACTCTGTTTTTGGTAATGACTCACACGCAAAGATCTTTTGATCAAACTATATCTAGCATTAAAATAAATCCAAATATCTTGTAAAGTTTTTTTTTAAGGATGTATGTTTGAGCTAAGGAATTGCGGATTAGGGAGACTGAATAATAATAATAAAGGGTAATTGGTGTAAGCAATTAGGTTATTCTGCTACAACCGATTTTTTTTTCTAGTTGTAAATTAATTTATAATTAATGGGACCTACACTGATAAACTTTTCGTTAATAAAAGCTACCGTCGCGCGCAGTGCTCGAACCCACGACGCTTCACAGCGAAAGCAGATGCCACATCGCTCAACTGACGTTTAAAACGTCAAAATTATGAAAGATGGAAAAATTATACTTCAAATATAAAAACTAAATTTACTCAAAAACTAAAGGGATTTCGAAAAAAAAAAACAATTCTTTATAAGTTGTTCGTTTTAGCATTCTCTACAATTATTATTAAAATACATTTGCTGTAACTATTATAGTTACAAAAATTAAAAAAATCATAATCATTTTTTTTCTCCAATAAAAATGATTTTATGAAAAATGTTTTCAAGCAAAAGATGTTTTTTTTTTCAGAAATTATTGAAATTGCATCTAGGCACCCCAAAACGGATATTTCCGTTCCGTAAAAAAAAATTGAAAAAAAAATCACGATTACAATACTTTCTTGTACTTCGTAAGGTAGAAAGAAAAAATCTTTTGTTAATTATTTCTTATGGATTTATTTTTATCACATCTCAATGTTCATTTTTTTGTGATGACAACAATATAATACAAAATACATTTAATTTCATAAAGAAAATCGGTTTTTCATAAATAATTATTTTTGAAAAATAAACAAAATTTAAATTTTTTATGATATTCATTGGGTTTCAAATTCGAGGCTCAAGTGGGATCTCGGCTATTAGAAGAGATAGAGGGTAAGTTTAAATTTGGCACTTTTGCAGAATTTTATGCCGATTGCATACATTGAAAAAAAAAATACTTCAATTATTTTGTTTTCGACTTAAGTTAAAAAAAACAGAAGATAATTGTAACTACAGTTCCGTACAATACTTATCTACTTTATAAGAAAACACGAATGTTGGAGATTTACATTTATTTTTAAGAACACTGCTACAATTGTTTCATCAGACAATGTCTTCATCAGGAAGTTAAACAATGATTACTTTACTTTACAATTTTGTAAAGTAATGTAATCATTGTTCATCCGCCTGATGAAGCCACAATTATTTAAGCAAAAATTCCGAAGCCAAAATTGTAACGTAAAGTAAATATTGCTTATCCGCCCGATGAAGCTACAACCTTGTGTTAATTTGATATCTTTGATATTTTTAACACACAAATTATCTACTGCATAATTCAATATTCATCGTGGTACTATCCAGGAAAGTAGTTGATTTGTTAATTGTAGATGATTTGTTAATTGTAGATGATTTGTTAATTGTAGATGATTTGTTAATTGTAGTCTCTTAGAGACTCTTAAATTATAAAAGACGAAAAGTATCGTTTTTCTCATTTTATTGTATTTTTCTACAAGAAGTCAGGGAATTTTTATTTTATTCTACAATTTTGATTTAAATAATTACAAGGGGGCGGTCGGGGGCACCCCTCGCCGATTACGACGCACCTTGTATATGTTGTGAAGCATCAAAAAGTAAAAGACACGTATTTTTTTGTTTATCTCGAGGTTTAGGGGGTGAAACCACCTCTTGAAGAAAACGGTCTTTTTCATTTGTAGCATATATCTTCTAAATTACGAGGTATGTGAAAAAATGTTTCATATAAAAGTTTTACAGTATTTTATGCCCTTTTTGCAACGATGCACCGAGTTTTTTTAATAAATGAAAAGATTTTCGAATCGAAATTTCAGTGGAAATATCCGACCAAAATTTTACCAAAAGCTTTTCAGATTTGTCAAGTAAGGTCTCGTTTGAATATTTTGATTATTATTTTTCTATATATTGTTTACAGGGTGTATTTCAAATAACGAATTTAAGGGCACATACACAAAATATTTGTGAACCCATTTCCGTCAAAATTTATTCGAAAAAAGAATTTTGAATTTTCCTAATTTTTCGAGGTTTTTTAAATATTTTGAGAACCGATGCTTTTCTCATTTAATTAGGTCTGCATAGAATGTGTGTTTGTTTATTTAAAACGCGAGATCCGATTTCTTGCCTCCGAAATTTGAAGTGCTCCGCAACGTTTTTTTTTTTGTAAAAGATAAACAGTCCTCAAGTTCATTAAAGAGCACTCAGATATTTCCTACGCGCTTGTTGTAATTCGATATCTAAAGCCGATGCCGTTTAAAAATTAGGTCACATTACCACTGCCCCCAAACATGTAGCGTATTTTCACTCATTAACTTTAATAATTAATTGCGGGCTTTTTGTTACAGTTATAAACAAAATAATTGCGAATATTGTTTAAAAATAATATAATCTCTTTGTGGTTGCGAGCCTGTTCGTTATTTCAAATACACCCTGTATATAGATATTGGAATCGTTTCGAGATCTCGGAGACGATTCCAACCATTTTTGGTCGTCTCGAGGAACCTCAGCTTTTCCTCAACTATTTTTTTTTGTGGCCGTTGTATATCAAAAACTAATAAAACTTGCTTTTCCGATTTGTCAAATAAGCTCTCGTTTGAAAATTTGTAAGTTTTTGATATTCAAAGGCCACGGATATTTTTCAAAAATGGTTGGAATCGTTTCGAGATCTCTCGAGACGATTTCAACCATTTTTTTATCGTCTCAAGGACGCTCGAACCTTTTTTGAAAACTATCTGTGGCCGTTGTATATCAAAAACTAATAAAAAATTTCAAACGAAACCTTATTTGACAATTTGAAAAGCTTTTGTTACCATTTTGAAAACTGATTTTTTTTTCTAAGAAATATTGAAGATGATAAAGAACTCCATCTTTTGTCAATAAATAAACTAATTTAATCTTTGATTTGCGAAAAAAATGTTGCATTTAAATTTTCAAATTGCTTTTCCGATTTGTCAAATAAGCTCTCGTTTGATAATTTGTAAGTTTTTGATATTCAACGGATATTTTTCAAAAATGGTTGGAATCGTTTCGAGATCTCTCGAGACGATTTCAACCATTTTTGCTCGTCTCGAGGTCCCTCGAACCATTTTTGAAAAATACCTGTGGCCGTTGTATATCAAAAACTAATAAAAAATTTCAAACGAAACCTTATTTGACAATTTGAAAAGCTTTTGTTAACATTTTGAAAACGGATTTTTTTTTCTAACAAATATCGAAGATAATAAAGAACTCTATCTTTTGTCAATACATGTATTTTGCGAAAAAAAAATGTTGCTTTTAAATTTTCAAATTTACACAAACTTTTCGTTTGTAGAAAATGAAGAACGATTTTTCGAAATGCCAGTATAGTATACAAAAATTGATTTAAAAAAATCAGAAAAAATCCTTTTACACCTTCAAATCGATTAAAGTTATTATACATGATGGCAGATCGTGAACCACCACCATCACTATGTGACATAAAACAATAAAAACAAAAAATATAAAAAAAAATCAAATCGGAGAAAGTTTTATATGTTACGGTAGATGATTACGGTGATGAAACAATTGTCCTAAAACACCAAAAACAAAAAAAAATATCACAAAAATTCAAATCGAAGAAAGTTATTATACGTGATGGAAAAACCACCCCTGAGTGTGTGATGAAACAATTATGGTAAAACAATAGAAAAAAATCGATAACTTACACAACGCCCCTTTTACGTGATGGGACATGATGAAAACCATCCCTGAGTGTGTGATGAAACAATTGTGGTAAAACAATAGAAACAATTCGATAACTTACACAGCGTCACTCTATTTTCTTTAGTGGTATAGGTCTTTACGTTACGCTTCAAAAGATCTGCAGCTTAAACCCGAAAGTTCGGAGGTGAAACAATAGAGAAACAAGATCCAAAATATTATTTTTTGTTCTTGTTTATTTATGTATCCAGATCGCACCTAGTTTGAAAGAACTTTGAGAGACAGTTGGCACCAAAATTGAACTTAACTTTGAGACACAGTTGGCAACAAGTCTGAATTGAGTTTTAAGAAATATTTGACATCAAGTTTTAGCTGAGCGTTGAGACAGTTGGTTTGAAATAAGAAAAAAAATAATGGGCAATTTTATATGGCACTTTATACTGGTTTTAGATGAGCTTATCTGTTATTATTTATATTTTGCCTAGCAACCGCTTACCGGTTCAGATACTGTAATATCGCACTTACCGGACTAAAATAAAATGGGAAATCGAAGACCGCGAATTCGTACGAAATATAACGTTTTTCAATTATATCGTTGTGTCACCAGAAAAAATAACATTTTTCGTACTGTTATTGGACTTATTGAAAAAAAGACAAAATTTTCACTTGCGTCATTGTTCTCTGGAGAAGAAATATGTTAAAAACATTCGTTTATATTTATTATAATTATTCCAAACTTGGGTTTGAGCCAATATTCCACATGTCTTGCAAAATAACCGACCATACATTTTGTCATCTTGTCATAAGTTTTTTGCTTAATGCTACTTTTAAATTTATACCTTAATTAATAATTACGGGTAATTATAACGGGTTTAGCACTTTTAAAAAGTTCAAAGATAATCATCCGTATTTCGTAAGAAAAACGTTAAATTTAACGGCATGTTAAAATTCGTCACGCTTGTTTTACTGAATGGAAACACGATAAGCTATCACTTATTTTAGCATAACGTTTAGCTTACGAAATAGGGCTGAATATTTGGATTCTGAATTCATTGTAATTCGGTGCTATTTCGTATTACTATTCAAAATCAAAATCGGAGTAGGTTTATGCTTTGTAGTCATGAATGACATCTATAAATTGGAACAATAGAAAAAAAAAACTGTTTGCAATGTCTTTTTATTCACTAAGCAATGAACGTGTGAAATTATTTCAACTCGTATTTTAAATTGAAATTAAAAGGGCCGAAAGCCCTTACGTCGATAGCCCAGGCGACAGTCTAGACTAGTTGATAAATATGTAAAAAAAATAATGTAATATCTAAAGGCTGTTAATAAATCATATAATAATAAAGCTAGAAATAAAAAAAAACATTTTAAAATGGACTGTTAAATATTTTATTTTAAGGTCTTATTTAATTAACGCCCATTTATTTAAATAAAAGCTCATGCGGCAATCAATAAGCGAATCTGCAATTATACATTTGAGTTATGTGCGTTGATACTGTTACAGTTTTCTATTCGGTTAATTCTCAAATTTCCCGTTAGGGGTTGCGCCGGACGGTGGCGCCCTCCGTGGCGATACGCACACACTGCTAGGAGGGTCAGGTCGATAATAGATAAAAGCGCGCGAGATTCGGATCCATCGCGCATTGTGGGAATGAGAAATATGATTAAAGTATACCCAGGGTAATAATTTACGCGCAGGAATTCAGGAAGGCATCCTGAATGAAATTAATTTACATAATGACCGTCTGTTTGTTTGTAATTTATTAATTGGAGTCCGGGACGTGCGTAAAACAGGTTCCCAGAGAAACGCGCGAGCTTTAACGGTAAACCAATCTGAAGGGGATTCGAATCCGAATGGCATAAATCCGCAATCCGATCGGTGTCATATGCTGAGCGATTATGATATTGCCGTTGACTTTTACGAGTTTTACGATGTGTTTAATGCACATAACAGTCACGGAATTGGTTTTATGGCGTCGTAAACCAGTCGTAAAAGCGCGCATGTGCCGATAACCGGCCGCCAAAAGCTTTGATCTGAAACGGCCATCCTACACTTAAAAGCTCGTAAAATCGGGCTACTACAACTTGTTAGTCGCGCGCCCCCTTAATAAATGAATTACCTGGGTTTTTATGGCTCTATCTGTGTACCTGTATTTCGCGAAGCCCAATTAAGCCAGTTTAAGCATCGTGACTATACGTCGTGTATAGTTTGGTTCTGAAAATAATACGATATGGAACTCGCTTCGCCTCGGGGAAGGTATCAAAAAGCGTTGTTATTATAATAATAATCACATGCGCGAGTGGCGGCAGGAATAATAAATCATCCTGCGATCCGCCTGCTCGGCCGGTCAGTCATCTGACTGATTTATCGATCCGAGTGTCGGCCTTCTTTTTCGATTTTCCCCACGATGTATCCTTTTTTCCGCTCTCTTCCTCTCCGACTCACGAGGAAATTAAAACAACCCACAACCCTCGCTCCTTGTTATTCCTCCCAAGTTCATCGCGAAAAAATTTGAAACGGAAAAAAAATGGCAAAATCTCTTGACCCGGTCCCCTGCGCTTGTTCCCACATCGTTTTCTTGTAGCAATCAGCACGTTTGTGTGAGGCCACAAGAGTAATGGCCGCTCACAGGCCGCCACGGACATTGATAAATTATCAGCAGTTTGAAAATAGTCGGACTTCATTTACCCACGAGCGCTTCGAATTCCACATTTCCTGGCGTGGAGCGTGCCCCGTTCGGAAACGTTTTCTTTTGATTGTCTTATCTAAATGGCTTTGGTAATTATGCTTTTTTATCGGACAACAGGATTTCAGAATCTTTACACTTCAATGAGACTCCATCCGTCGGGCTCGGAGTGCAAAATTCATGATATGTCAACGCTGCATTTCAAGAATGCCACTTGATGCTGAGCTAAAGTAAGTGCAGAGAATGGTAACTACGTAAAGACGAAAAAGTAGATTGTGACATAACTGAAAAAAGAAATACTGAATGAATCCTTTTGATTTTGATCTTATTTTCTGTATAGTAGTATTTTTTGTTTTGGACTGGGAATATCTTTTTGCTTTTTAGTTTGCTCTAGGGTAACTTTTTCTATTACGTAATAATAATACTAATAATAACCAATAGTTATTTCAAAGGGATGTTAACAAAACGAACAATTTTATTGGAAACATAAATAAAACTGTGTCAGAAAAATAATAAATAATATCGATATAAAGAAAACACTTAACTTTTTTATACCACTTTTATTTATTAAAAAGTTAAGTGTTTTCTTTATATCGAAATTGAAAATGTACCACGAAGTGAACGCCTCCAAGATTCAAGAATTAATAAATAATAACAAAAATTATAACAAATTATAATAAAAACGAACACAAACTAAGTGAAGCGCACATTATCAAAAAAAGCTTTCGAAGAATAATATAGTTTAACGCCCAACAATAAGCGAAATACAACGGCCTTATATTTACTAAATTAATTTAGATCTTACATATTACTTGGGTATTCTACATTTTAATGCATCTGTAAAATACATTTCGTTTGTCCGCACAGAATACGAAATTTTCCAAAAATAAATTAGTACCACAAACAAATATTCTTGTAGTAGATAGGCTAATATGTTACGGGTGTGAAGTTATCAATAGATTTCAAAAATTCATATCTCGGAGAAAAGGAAAGCGATTCGAAAAAAGTTAACCATAACATTAGGGAAGGTCTAAATTAATAACACAAAAAGAATCAACCCTTAATTTTAACCCTTTATATTTTTTCACCCCTTTCAAAAAAGTTTCTTGTTTTTTTTAAGTTTGCAATCTGCCATAAATTAATAAAAATGCTTATTATTATCACTAATACAAGTACTATAATAATCAAAAGTCAAAAAATCGTTAAGGGCACTCCTTTAACAAAAAAAAAAGAAATATTTCTCCGTAAGTCGCAGAAATCCACATTTCGCGATAAAAATCTCAATTTTTGACAAAGTTTGCAATCAGCCATACCTAAATAAAAATTCTTATTCTTATCACTAGTAAAGGTACTTTCATAAACAAAAGTCAAAAAAACGTTACGGGCACTCCTTCAACCCAAAAAAATAATTTCTCCGTTAGTCGCCGAAATCCACATTTCGCGACATACGAGTAAATTTCCATTTTTGACAAAGTTTGCAATCAGCCATAACTAAATAAAAATTCTTATTCTTATTACTAATAAAGGTACTCTCATAAACAAACGTGAAAAAACCGTTATGGGCACTCCTTCAATCCAAAAAAAAAAATATTTCTCCGTAAGTCGCAGAAATCCAGATTTCGCGATAAAAATATCCATTTTTGACAAAGTTTGCAATCAGCCATAACTAAATAAAAATTCTTATTCTTATCACTAATAAAGGTACTCTCATAAACAAAAGTGAAAGAAACGTTACGGGCACTCCTTCAATCAAAAAAAAAAATTCTCCGTAAGTCGCAGAAATCCACATTTCGCGATAAAAATCTCCATTTTTGACAAAATTTGCAATTAGCCATAACTAAATAAAAATTCTTATTCTTATCACTAATAAAGGTACTTTCATAAACAAAAGTCAAAAAAACGTTACGGGTACTCCTTCAACCCAAAAAATAATAATTTCTCCGTTAGTCGCAGAAATCCACATTTCATGATATACTCGTAAATCTCCATTTTTGACAAAGTTTGCAATCAGCCATACCTAAATAAAAATTCTTATTCTTATCACTGGTAAAGGTACTTTTATAAACAAAAGTAAAAAAAAACGTTACGGGCACTCAACCCAAAAAAAAAATTATTAAGTCGCAGAAATCCACATTTCGCGATAAAAATCTCCATTTTTGACAAAGTTTGCAATCAACCATAACTAAATAAAAATTCTTATTCGTATCACTAATAAAGGTACTTTCATAAACAAAAGTGAAAATAACGTTACGGGCACTCCTTCAACCCCAAAAAAATAATGTCTTCACAAGTTTTGAATTCTAATTTGTCAGAATGACCGAGCACAGAAAAAATGATTTTTGCATTTAGGTCAATTGTAGGTGGCCCGGAAAATTTGATTCCGAATTTTCCTCCGCAATGAATGTACTTGAAATTTTTGGCCCCACAATTTTTTTTTTAGATGTGAAATTTTTATTAACATGGGATTCCTCCGTTTCGTTAACCTAATTGGTAAATGTGATTATATTAAACATGCCTTTAATGTTTTCCAATGAATAATATGCAGATATTTATTTTATTTGCGGCTTTTGTAATGTCAATAGCTGCGGCGAATTAATTAGAATTATTTTTAATGCTGCAAATGGAATTCGGCTAAGTATTCAAAAAACAGCACAATACAGCGCGCTCAAAGATATATTCACGCTATGGGTAGTAATTTTGAACATTTTATGTAGTTTATTTGTTATAACTCCTTTCAATTGAATTTTTGTTAAATAAAAAGTATTATGTTGGATTTTTGTATTACTTTTTTTTTGCTTAAAATGACCAAAGTAATACACCCCTGAAGTTTGGCAGCTTCCTCCTAGGACACCCTGTGATGTTGATTTTCGGTAAAGTCTTCAAATATTTTTAAATCCTCTACCTAGTTACCGCCAAAATATGGCACTGCGCATCATATTCTATAAAAAACTATCGGGCTAACAAAAATGAATGTGCCTTCATAAACTATGCAATACAATTACATATAACTATAAAATGTAATGTTATAATATTATAAAACTAGTCAGGTAAATTAAAAGTTAAAATGAAATAAATGCCAATAACTAAAAACCTTTTTATTCGTTAATTTATAAAACCTAAAATAATTGTATTATTACATATAGTGAAATTACGCGAAAACTGATGAAAACAATTTAAGGGCCGTTATAACCTAACCCCACGCTCCACAACCACCTGTTGCGCGTTCCGCCATCTCGCGGAACTCTAGTGAACATCAAGCTTCGGTGCTTTGGCAACACATGGCGCCACCAGCCCCATAAAACATCAATACCTGGAGGGAAGTTAAATTTTGTTCATCCATAACAGCGTCTCGTTTCTTTTGTACTTATTCTTGTTAAGAAGGTATATGTTTGTTTTCCTCGGACTTACATTACCATTATATTTTAATTATCCTCCCCTAAGCGTATTGATATTTATTTTCTTAGCTACAGGGCCTGAATAAAATCATAACTTGGAAGGATTTAATCTACTGGAAGTAATGTTTGCAAGTCGCAGCGTGCTGAATAATTGAATGCCGTTATGACAAATAAGGGTGGAATGAGTCACTAGTGACAATTACAAGGATGTAAGGATAAATAAATGGACGAATTCATTATCGTAAACTAAAGCCACGTGTTAGGTGTTAATTAATTAATTAATTAATTATTGCTGTAGCAGATTTATATTTATATTGGTCTACATAACTCACAGACGTTATATGCAATATTATTCGTTTGTTTTTCTATTTAATTATTTTAATGTTGTTTATTATAATACTTCTAGTCAGGGGCGACTCGTTATGTAGAGCCAAGTAGCCAAGGAATTACCTGTAGTTTCAAGCTCAACAAGGATTTTAAAGTAATTCTTAGAACACTTTTTGGCCAGTTACTTTAGTCTAGGAAGATACATCGTTCTTCCTTTCTTCAAAAACGGGGGGGGGCGTATATTGTATAAGTGACTCTACCATCAATATGTTCCACGAGCCGCCACTGCTTATAGTTATCATCGGAATTGATAAAATAATAAATTATAATTATAAGGTGTGAGCCACAGAATTTTGTTGCCGAGTTGACTATGCCTGAGAGAGAGAGAGAGAGAGAGAGAGAGAGAAACATAACAGTCATGTCTGAGATTAATTAATTTTTTTAATTTAATAGTCTCATGATGTAATAATATGCGACATATCTTATTTATGTCGCAGCCAACTCTGAAACAAAATTTTGTAACTTTAACGATATAATCTAATCTGTAAAAAAAATCGCATTCATATATGTGATAACAATAAAAAAAAAAATTATTATTTTTAAATTGTGATTAAGAATAATGTACACAGGATTTAAATGATTTAAAAGTGGAGAGCATAAAAAAGGTCTTCACTTCCAAAAAAAAAATCATGTCTCAGAAAGACCTGCAAATTTCCAAAGGAGTCACGTGACTTCGCAACTCGCTTCTCAGAATTGACTCTTCTGAGTCGGCTCACTTATGAGTTACCTATCTATATTGGACAATTGTAACGATTCCATAAATTGAACACCACCGGAGTTACTTGACATTTTAGTCTTGAAAAATAGTACTTTACGGACTCTTCTGACGAAATTCATGGACGATTTGAAAAAAAAAAAATTTTTGTTCAATTCATAGGTATAGAACATAATGCCGATGGCCAAGGTAGTTAAAAATTATGACTATCTTTTAACTAAATTATGACTTTTTAACTATCTACACTGTCTACGGACGATTTCAGAAAAAGAAAATTGTTCAATTCATAGAACATAATACCGATGGCTAAGGTAGTTAAAAATTATGACTTTTTAACTATCTACACATAAGCAACATTGTATCGTACCCCTACAATTCATGCCAACTTTAAAAACTTTAAATTTCCCACAATTATGCAAATAACACAACCAAGTGAACATCACCGTGACTGACTCGTGCTTGATCTTTTCTCTTACTATGTTCTAACTTTTCCATCAAGCATGGAGAGTGCGTTATACGACGACTGTTCTTGTTTACGCAGTTGCGGTCGGAAATTTATTGGCCTTGCTTACGCATCTGCTATATTATTATGATAATAAAGTTGGAACGGTGGTTTCAGCGCCTTTTATTATCTTAAATCTTGCTGTCTTGTTAGAGACATGTTACAAACACACCTTTAAGTCGTGTGTGTGCTATCGATACATTTAAAATCGAAAATAAGGCGTTTAATATACATTCAATATTTTCATCAATTATGTGAAATAAAGAATTTACAGCTTGTTACAGTATAATGAAATAAAATCTGCCCCCAAACCTACCGAATGGTGCTTTTCTTTCGTAAAATATTCTGCAGGATATTTAAAATATAATACCAATTTTACTCAACTCAAACCCTCAAAAATCGCTTTTTTATAATGAACCACACTGTATATTTTTACTAAGTCTGATGCACAATTAAATTCTGCGTTGATTTGTATGAGCATTCTCCTGAGACGTTCTTTCCAAGTTCATACACATTTAATGAATGGTTTAGTTGGAACGCCCTGTATAAACTATAGAATAATGTGTCTGGTCACATACGCCTACTTGTCAAAAAGTTAATCATTTGTCTAGTCTTATTTAAACAATGTAATATTTATGTTCTAAACTGTTGAAAAACTACATAGTCACTGGATTTTTTTTTCGAATATTTCCAATTTCGAAGATCCGAAGATTTATAGAAAATCTTCGACGATTGAAGTTTCGAATGCGCGTCTTAAGTTTCGTCTTGGGGTACAGATTTTGAAATTGCATAAAAGTTTAAATGTTTAGGGTTTTGGGATTGAAAAATTCAATCTTTACTACTTTGATACTTCGAAACTACGAAAAATTCGAAAACTTCAATATTTGAAGTTCTCTTAGTTTATTTGGATTCTTCGAAGCTTTGAATTTGCGAAGCATTGAAATATTAGGACCATGAAGAAAATTATTAAATGGTAACAAATGGATTAGATTTCTGGTCCAAGATGAGAACAACCTATACATAACTTTAAAGTAGTAGTACTAGGAGTGATGTATTTATTGCTTTTAAAATTTGAATTAAAGAGTACCACACAATTTTAGAATATTAAATTTATCATATCTAGATCGTTGCCTTCTTCTTGTAGAAGACAACTCGAAAGATAATTATTTATGTAAGTACATCTAAATTACATACGATCTGTTGGGGGGATTTTATTAATAGATGATATTATTCCATTTTTGCGAAATATATAAACAAAGTACCAGATATTGATTATTAAATTGTATTCATAAATATATTTCCTAGTAGCCGAGATTACAAATCAAAGCACTTATACAGATAACGCTATTTTAAGTCCCGAGCTACTTGACCCTATTTTATACAACTATGTGGAAGCACTCCTGGAGATAAGATTAGCGTCAGGTGCACTGCGCGTTCGAATGACGATTGCACTTCTGGCCGTTACGCTTTCAGTCCTTTGTAATTGTCAGTGAGTCTTTTAAGGATGTAATCCATAGCTGGTGGATTATCGGCTGGTACCTAAAAGAAAAAAAAAACAAATTTATATTATATTAATAAATATATCTTAAAGTCTTTATATTAATATGGTAATGATAATCTAATAATGTCACTTCATGTTTTTGATTTGGTCATTGCTATAAATATGTATCTGCTTTGGATCTTAGTGTCTTGTCCTTCACCACACTTCGAACAGTTAATTTTAATCTTTTTTTTAAATTTCATTTCAATTATACAAAGTATTTGAATCTAAAATCTGTGGTAGCTTTCAAATTTTGCTATACCGATGTCTTGTCTTCAGGGAGAGGTTTGAGAAATGACTCTTTTTTGTGAGCTGCCTTCGAGTAAAGTAAAAAATCTTCACCTTGAAAATTGTTGGGAACCACGTTTATTTACAAACAGTCGACTAGTAAGAACCGACTCATTTTGAAGTGAAAAAGTGACAAAAAAGGTACTTACTTTTTAAAAAAAGAACTGTATCCCCAAAAAAAATTGATGAGCAAAAAAGAAAGGAAAAGGTCCTCACTCCATGACTTGGCTCCGCGACTAACTTTTAAGAGTTGACTCTTTGAGTCGAGTCACTTATGAGTTAGCCATCTCTTCCGAGTTCAGAGTTCTTAGAGAAAATAATCGTCACAATCTTGCTCTTCTAAAATTCCTATGTAATTTTATCATGTCATACAGAATTCTTAGAGATGATTAGACTTATTGAAGTTTGCAATGTTCCTACTCGATTGTGGTTTAGAATCTTTAGCGGGTTTCAAATTGTCATTACACTACTCTATTTTCATATCTCTAAAGTGATCATAGGCCAACTACGTTGCATTATAAAAATGTTACAAGAACACTTATTGCACGAAGTTCATGTTGATATTACCTTTTTTCATCTTCAACTTCGAAAAGTGTTTCATAATTAAAAAACTCCTAACACGCTTAGAAAAATGTATGTTTTTTAAAACCACATCAACGAATGTGCTCAATGCACTTTTTATGGAATTGTATCTTTGCGTTTCACTTTTTTGGGTTCTTATATCTCAAGTGTTCTTAATTTTTCTCACTACACCTATTCAGACTTGGCTAAGCTAACTTAAACTTCAACACTTGAATTCATTTCCTATCTTATACTCTTTTCATAGTTCTCTAAGATATTTTTCTTGCATATTTAAAGTAAAACTGTTTTAACTTCGAAAAGTGTTTCAAGATTTAAAAACTCGTAAGTCACTTAGAAATACGTATGTTTTTATAACCACATCGAACACTTGAATTCATTTCCTATCTTATCTTACTCTTTTCATAGTTCTCTAAGATATCTTTCTTGCGTATTTAAAGTGAAACTTTTTTAACTTCGAAAAGTGTTTCAAGATTCAAAAACTCGTAACTCAATTAAAAATACGTATGTTTTTCTTAGCACATCGATTTGGAAGGGTGTTCTCAATGCACTTTTTGTGCAATTTCACTGTCACTTTTTCGGTTTTTATATCTCAAGTGTTCGACAACTCGAAATCGAATAATTTTAAAAATGGACTCACTTGAAAACCCGTGTATCAAAAAAACGCACTCAGACTTACAAGGATAATAATTTCTGAATTGAATACAATTTAAATTTTTCCGGCATTTCAGTTTCATAAAAAAAACTTAAAAATTTCATTCGGATTTGGAAAAATCGGTGTAATATCAAAAACAAAGTGTTTTTTAAAAAGCGACATATTATTGCAAAAGGATTTTTTAGAACACATGCATTTCAAGTAGAGACGGGCGAAATGATTCTTTTTTGTGAATCGACTCGGCGTTAAGAGTGAAATGAGTCTACTCTTGAAGTGGCTCATTACTCTTTTGAAAAATTTAAAAGTATGCCTGGAGAAAAGTGAAAAGCAAACGAAAGGTCGTCACTTCGAAAATTTTGCCTTATACCCCGAAACCATACTGAAGATAAAAAACATTCAATCGACTCACTTATGAGTTACGCATCTCTAATTTGAATTGTTAGAACTCAAACTTTTAACTTCGAGATTTTTTCTCGAAATTTCGAAATATTAAAATTCTTTAAAAAATATAAATAACGTTTTCAATTTGAATTGTTAGAACTCAAACTTCTAACTTCGACATATGTAATCTCGAAATTTTGAAAGATTAAAATTTAAAATAAACTATTTCGAACCGACAAAACATTCAATATTTAATTAAAAAAAAGAAATATTAGATAGAACTCTTTGGAACTGTTAGGAACAAATTCAGAACTATAAAAAATGCATGTGAACTGATAGAACTCTCAATAATCAGCCAGCGTCTCATACGTATTCTCGTAAAGACTATTTTTGAGAGGCAATTACTTTTAGAAATAAACAAATTATCAAATAGAACTCTTTGGAACACATTCAGAACTATAAAAAATGCATTTGAACTGACAGAACTCTCAATAATCAGCCAGCGTCTCATCCGTATTCTCGTAAAGACTATTTTTGAAAGGCAATTACTTTTAGAAATAAACAAACTATCAAATAGAACTCTTTGGAACTGATAGGAACAAATTCAGAACTATTAAAAATGCATTTAAACCGACAGAACTCTCAATAATCAGCCAGCGTCTCATCCGTATTCTCGTAAAGACTATTTCTGAAAGGCAATTACTTATAGAAACAAATAAACTATCAAACAGAACTCTTTGGAACTGTTTGGAACACATTCAGAACTATAAAACATGCATTTGAACTGACAGAACTCTCAATAGTGAGCCAGCGTCTCATATGTATTCTCGTAAACTATTTTTGAAAGGCAATTACTTTTAGAAATAAACAAATTATCAAACAGAACTCTTTGAGACTGTTTGAAACATATTCAGAACTATAAAAAATGCATTTGAACTGACAGAACTCTCAATAATGAACCAGCGTCTCATTCGTTTTCTCGTAAAGACTATTTTTGAAAGGCAATTACTTTTAGAAATAAACAAATTATCAAATAGAACTCTTTGGAACTGTTTGGAACACATTCAGAACTATAAAAAAAATGTATTTGAACTGACAGAACTCTCAATAATCAGCCAGGGTTTCACACGAATTCTTCTAAAGCCTGTTTTTTTAGGTAATTACTTGAAAGTAAACAAATCATCAAATAGAACTCTTTGGAACTCTTTAGAACATATCCAGAACTTTCAATAATCGGTTAGCGTCTCCTATGTATCTTCGCAAGACTTTATTGTTGAGAGATGATCTAAATAGCATCATTAGAACCACATACTTTATTTGTATTATTAAAAATTAATAAAGGACAATCACTTGGTTTGTTTCACTTTAATTATTTATTTATTTAATTCCGACTAGTTAACTTGACGTTCTGTGTTGGATTTTTTGGACTCTAAATTTCTTTTACATTTCGTCGTTACTTAATTTATTAAATGCATCTGCAACAAGTGATTGTTTTTAATTTTAACTTATTATTTTTTTTAGTTTAGTTGGCTCTAAATTAACTTAAAACAATGATACATTTCTGATATCAAAATTGTTTGGAATTGGAAGTGGGCGAAATGACTCCTTTTGGTAAGTTGCCTCAGCGAAGAGTCGACCAGAAAGAGTCGGCTCCATGACTTTCTAATACAAAGCGAAAAAGATGTCGGGGAAAAAAGTGATGAGCAAAAAAAAAGGTCTTCATCTTCAAAAAAAACCGCTTATTCGCAAAAGAGAAAGGTCATAACTTTTTCAAAATTTAAAATTTTCCGTTGAAAGAACTTTGACGAGCAAAATCACACGACTCATTTCGCTCATGAGTTATCCATCTCTATTTGGAATGATTATTATTTTTTTGAAAATGGTTTTGTTTAATTATTCGTAATAAGGAAATGATAAAAAAATTTCTTCTTACCATATGGCCAGCTCTATTCACCCAGTATAGTCCCAAATTTCCCAACTCCTTCACATAACCTTCGTTGTAACCACCAGCACTCAACGCCCTCCTAGGAGTATTGGGCCACTCACTGCTCTTGGTCCATTGGAGTCTGTCAACCCATAGGACAGTACCTGCAAAATTATTGCAAATTATTTAATTGCCATCTCGTTATGTAATTTTTTTATCTACCAGGCGTATCCACAATCAAGTCCAGTTGACCAGTGAAGACGAACACTTTAATGTCTGTGGTGTTTAGCAGGATTTCCACTGAAATATAAATAATGTAATTTATGTATTATAATTATTTTCAAGGTAATACGAAAGATGTGAATCGATACAAATAAGTTTCAGGAATTCATTTAATGGAAAATCTAATGCAACAAATTTATTATTTGTTAATTCTAATGAGTTTTTACAATACTATTAGAGCTGTCCCAAAATGTCGTGACACTTGGAGGTAAAGTTTGCGCTGAGTGTTCATCACTTTGCGACTTATATTTACATGTTCACGCGGTGTTTGTTGAATAATGAGTTACCGGCATCCCCTTCCTTGAAATTTAAGATGTTCACAGAACGTGTCACGATATTTTGGGGCGGCTATACCTCAACTAGACTTTCTGCTGAGATTTGTTATTTCAATGCATGTATACGTAATGTTGGATAGTAAATTAGATTTTAATTGAATTACAATTTTAACAATATTTAAAACCCATGTTGTTCGTACCAAAGTCCGATTTTTTTAAAGGACGGATGGGAATTTTCGTTAAGGAAGCAACGATGATAATGTAAATTGGCGTAGGCAACTGGGGCACACTGCCATGACCGATTTTTCTAATTTAGCCCTTTCGAGATACCCAAATGTACCGCCAAATAACGTTAGGGTCTGAAAGTGCTATTTGCCATTTGTGTCGGTGTTGACGTGTACCGTATAGTCCCGTAGTGTTATTATACTCGATCACGTGTTTCTTGTTGCGTGGTATTTAGGTAAATCTTAAAAAAATCTTGTAGTTCTAGTGGTTCGCATCAAGACTGTTGGTACACCTAAGTACCATATAAAATGACTGGTGGTACATATATGTACCACCCTCTTGCACCCTTAAAGAATTTTGTTTACATAAACATGATCAAAATTATTAACTCTTGCACCCTTAAAGAATTTTGTTTGCATAGACATGATCAAAATTATTAACTCTTGCACCCTTAAAGAATTTTATTTACATAAACATGATCAAAATTATTAACTCTTTAATCCCTTAAAGAATTTTGTTTAAATAAACATGATTAAAATTATTAACTGTTCCCATAAATACCAATAATTTCTAAAAAGATTCAATTTTACTGCAAAAAAAATCCGTGTTGGATATGAAAAGGAGGGGAGAAGCACTGTACATCCATGGACCCGCACGGCCATTTTTCATTTAGAAAACTTGACCGCCAAGATGCGATTTGAATCCACGATCCCTAGGCCCAAAAGTAGAAATGCTACTCACTAGACCATCGCGACCTCCAAAGTCAGATTCTTCTACAATTTTTTTAACTTCTTGAAAACATACCCACGTCCGTTACTGGCTTCATAAAGTCCCCACTGAGGTAATCAAATGTGGGGCTGCTTTGGGCACCCCATCTCACGTGCAGGTCCAGCGCATTTTTCACTTCACCGTTCATGAGGGCATCAAGTTTTGCGTCATCGTCTCTTGTGGATGGTTTTGCTATTGGTCTAGGTTTCCCTATAGTACATATAATAATCATGATAAGCTAAAATTCTACACCGATTATCTATTGAAAACTACAACACCATGTATTTGTAAATTTAATTTTGAAATACCTTAAAATATTTCTAAATGGCCAAATCTTAAAAAAAAATATAAAAAATTCAACGAATTGAATAATCTAATTTATGCAATAATGTAATTTTTAGTCAAACTATTTATCCTTTATCACCAAAAACCGGATGCCAAAATGCATGCTATTGTTAGTTCTAGTAATCGCCTTGAAGTTGAAATAAACGACTTATTTTATCTTATGAAGTTAATATTCATTTTACATTTCAAAGAAAAAATCGTTTATTATTTCAGAAGCATCAAATAATGACGAAAATATTCACATATTCAAAATACTCTTCGTCTCTATTTAATTTATTATTTTAACTATTTTATTTACACTTAAAATGTTTATTTTAAATTATTATTATACAAAAAAAAAACTTTTGTAAATGCCGTTTACGTCAAGAAGTGAAGCCAAGATCTATTTAAAATCTATCAAGAGTCAAGAGTAAAGTTGCGGATACGAAGGGCGAACTGAACAAATGCTGCTTTCCAGAAGTATTTTTGCAGTTGGCCGAATTCAACAAACAAGGGATTTTAGCTATTTTTGCCACGGATGTCTAATATTTGTAATAAACGCCATCTACAAAAAACATTCTAAAGCAAGCAAAGAAAATAACTGGAAATAACTGGCAAGGAAAAAATTGTGGTAAACCAGACTTGTATTGAAAAAACGTTATTGCAACAAATATAGGAGATCAGCTTTACTTATATGAAGTTAGAAAGGGCGCGAAAAAAGTGTCTTCCATTATTCAGTCCGACAGATCAAAATGTGGCAAAAAAATCGCCCAATGTTGAGTTCGCCCTTCGTATCCGCAAGGTCACCCCAATCGTCTTGTTATATGTTTAGGAATGTACAGGACGGCAAATGTAAGTTGGCCAGACGCGCAGAGAGCAAGCGAAAGCTCTCTCTCTCTACAGCCGGCCGTGTACCGTCTCTGTAATAAGCAAGCACATATTCTTCGCGTGCGCTATTCATTTACAACTCTATCCGGCGCTCTCCTCCACATAATTGAATGTACCAGGCGCGCGAACTCTTCACGAAATCTATAGAGAGCGCCCTTCGAAGGTTCCGCCCACAATTTTGCCACTGCGCAACGGCAAGTTACGTTTGCCGTCCTGTAACTGTATTTTAAATCTGTTGATTGAAGGTCAGCCAAGTCGTGATACTGCATAATTACGGTACTTACCGTTGATATGTTTAATTTGATTCCTTCCGTACCCAGGAATCTTCTTCAGCACGTTGTAGAAATCCACGTTGTGTGCCACATTCATGATGACGTACTCCGTGTAACCCCACTGATCGGTGGCTTCCACAAACTTTCCCTCGTCCAATAACTCCTTCGTTTTAAGGGCAGCAGTCTCGATCTGATCGTACCCCCTCTGATCGACGGCGCCCTGCGTTTCCGGGTGTTAATCGTGTTTTTTTTAATTTACGTGTTTTCTTTTGTGCTTACCAAGTGTAACAAATAGGGGGCCCACGTGAGGACGGAATCGATAGGGGACACCCATGAGTCACCCAAACCTACTCCTTTCAGGTTACTCTCGATGGTACCGGCCTCTACCTCCTGAAAATGAAGAATTGTATCTGACATAAACATAATTAATGCTTGATAATTTGTTTTGTTAAAAGTGTTTACAATGTAAGTACAGTTCATCAGGACAGTTAGGTTTCAAATTCGAAACCTTTTATTTATCGTGAGATAGATTTTTTTAGATTTTGCCCGAATAAGCGGCTGTCCCTATTAAGCGGTGGTCCAATTAAGCGGAATAGACTGTGTTTTGTAAACTCATGTAATAACAAACTTAAACCGAACGTATCTGAAGGAACAAAATGGTAAAAAGACTTCCTCGGCAGCAAATAATTGACGTTGATTTGATAGCGTGTACCAACGTTATCATTTCAATGCAGACTATAAATATAACTTACAAATAATGTGCAGATGTGTATGAGGTTGCAGTGGTCTGACAAACAAGTTCCAGATAGAACGAAACGGCTGTCTCAGACTTGCACCCCATATTCATTTGCACATTTTAACAACAAAAAATGTTGATGTTACTTTCTCCGACTAGATAATATCATTTATATTTACGCTTTCATGGTTTATTTTCAATTTAAATCATATTTTAAATGTACATCAAACGTTTCATAGACTCGGATGAAACTGACGTTTAAAACGTCAAAATTAAGAAAGATGGAAAAATTGTAATGCAAATTTATAAACTAAGTTTACTCAAAAACTAGAGATTTTGAAAAAAAACTTATTCTTTATAAGTTGTTCATTTTGGCATTATCTACAATTATTATTAACATAAATTTGCTGTAACTATTATCGTTTCATAATTATAAACCAAAAATGAAAAAAAAGAAATAATTGTTTTAAACAATGATTCTATCAAAAATGTTTTCAAACAAAATAATCTCATTTCTTTGTTGTCTTCAATTTTTAAGAAAATATTGGCAAAAACAAAAAAAACAGTTAAGGTAAACACCCACTTCCGGTGTACGAAATTTTACCAAAAGCTTTTCAGTTCTTCGGATTATCAAATAAGACGTATGTTCAAAGTTTCATATCAATTTCTATATTAGTTTTTGAGATACAGCGCGCACAGACACAAATTTCTTTTTTTCGAGAAATTGTTGAAATGGCATTTTTGAAAAGAAAATCACAATCACAATATTTTCTCGTACTTTGTAACGGAGAAAGTAAAAATGACCGATAAACCTCGTAATAACAATAATGATACGGGCATATATACTTTGAAAAATTATGTAATCTCTAGAATTAAATCGTGAAATTTTTGTGAAGAAGTAAGAACAATCGCTTGTTGCAATTTTCCAATTATTAGTAGAAAAATAGACCAAATATTAAAAAAGGCTCCGACTTCACGAGAAAAATGTTTTTTTTTCTACTGAAGAAAACTGTGGTGTGGCCCAGAATCTCCACGACTGAGCAAAGATGTTTCGCATCTTTATAAAAACTTCTAAGAATGTTACAACGAAACTGTTTCCGCTACACGTAATGTAATCTTATTATAAAATAATTTACCTTGAGTAAGAGATAAGCAAATTCAGCCGCCATCTTCCCACCATAACTCTCCGCGGTAATGTACAGAGGCACTTTCTTAAACTCAGGAATCCTCTTATAGAACTCCCTCATCATTTCCACCAAATCTTCGGCGATCTGATTGTTATCCGTCGTCAGATCGGAATAGCTATCCACGTAGCTAAATCCCGATCCCACGGGATTGTCGATGAAGAGAACGTTGGCATCCTTCACCCAGGTGTGATTTCTCGGCTTGAGGTCCAGATCTAATGGGCCCAGCTCTGCAAAGTTGCCGTAACCAGCTCCGGACGCTCCAGGACCTCCTTGAAGCCAAATTATCAGCGGCTTTTCCGTGAAGGATGAAACGTCAGCGGTGGTGTAGTACAACCACCAGAACATGTGCGCTCCCTTGTGGACGTCCACGTAGCCCCAGTCTTGGTCTCCAGGGCCGAAACCCTTACGAGCTAGGTTTAAATTTTTTTAAAATGTTTATAAACAAGCGGTAAGCAACAGTAGCAAAAATATTAATCAAGGAGTGTATTGAAGTAAAAATTTCCTGGCTTCTTCTCAGAGAAGTAGTTAGGAACTTTTCAATAAAATGCACTTTGTTGTAGTTTCGACCCTTACAGGATCATTACTAAACAGACACTGACTTTATTGGAAAGTTAACCACAATGCATCACAAAGTAATAGTTTCCACCATCAGCCATATTAAAGAAGTAGTTGTTTCAATAGATCATTTGTTTATTGTAGTCTCATAGGGACTCTTAAATTGTAGAAGACAAAGTGAATATTTAATTCAGCAAAATTGTAAAGAGAAAATTGAACTTTGACATTCGCAGCATAAAAATACAAAAAATCCATTTTTGCACGAGTATCAACACAGTTCTGTGAATTGCCTCTGCTACCTCACCCCGTGAGCTGTCACTACTGGTCATACCGCACCATTGACTTAAAAATAATATGAAGGCATTGCGTTGCGGAATATTAAAAAAAATTGTATATGCATCGAACAGATTTGACCAACTGGTTTAAATCCAAAACTTCTTCCGTTACAGTCCATCAATAAACACTTAAATACGTGAGGATATATATATTTAAAAAAAAAACTATTAATGAACGGACGTTTGTCAACGAAGTAAATAAGAAAGTAAAGCCATAATGTGAAATAAACGATCCACAAAGTTGCGAAAGTAAAGATGCAGTTACTAAATGTAATAAAACAAGTGGAATAAAAGGAAAACACAATTATTATATTTAATTATAATCCTTGTCCGGCAACTTGTAACACATTCCTCCTTGTCAGGACGGAAGTCTGCGATTAGCGGCCCGAGGGGGCGGAAGTCAGCCATTATTGTTTTCTAGAGCAGACAGGCCGTTAAATGGTACACCGGGACTGTTACTCCTTATTAAAACTATCACCGTTTTAAAAAAAGTGCTATTGCAGAATGCAGAGTGAATGTACAAACGAGAGAAAAAATGTTAAGCCTCAGGGTGGTTAATATAATCGAGTTCGTACGAAACTTTGAATATTAAAAAAAAAAAATCTTTTTTTTAATAATCGTAATATAATAATAATAAGTTATTTTGCGACAAAAAAAGTGTCAATTATAGCTGGGAATGAGCTGAATGAAGCATCAAAAATAGGTGCAATTAATATCGAGTACCCTTTTTGATAAAACCCACACTCGTCACTAATTAAGTAGGCTTTGTCTGATAACGCTCTAATTGTATTCAATTCTATGGCAAACAAAAATAAACGATTACGCGCGTACGACAAAGTGGTTACCGTTGCTAAAAATGGATTATCACGAAATTCGCTTATCTGATTAGAACTAATTGACGTTCATTCATATTTTTGATAATTTTTAGCCACCACATCAGGCAGGTAATTGGTAATTTATTACCACCCAAGTAGCTACGAATCGAATGACACTTTTAGGACAGACCATCAAAATTATTAACACTGGGTTTCGATCTACACAAACAAAAATTGAAAGATACCCTCGCTCATTGCTGATGCAATGTTGCAATATATTTCCTCAGCTATGAAAGTAGTTGTTTAAAACAGGCGCGCACCCAGGGGGTGCCTGAGCACCGCGTTTAGTTTCTCCAGAATCGTAATCCCGAATGAATTTTAAATAAATTTAAGCAATTTTAAGTCGATGGCAATTGTTTTTATATTTTTTTCAAGTCGCCAAAATTATTGTATTTTTCCAAAATTTCACGCTCTGTTAGAATGTGATTTTCTCAAAATTTAGGAATGGGGTGTTTATAGTTGTTCCAGAATCACAACCATGAATGATTTTCAAATAAATTTGAATAATTTCAAGTTGATGGCAATTGTTTTTATATTTTTTTTTTCAAGTCTCCAAAATTATTGTATTTTTCCAAAATTTCACGCTTTGTTAGAATGTAATTTCTCAAAATTTGGGGATGGGTTGTTTATAGTTTCTCCAGAATTGTAATCCCGAATGAATTTCAAATAAATTTGTACAATTTCAAGTTGATGGCAATTGTTTTTATATTTTTTTCAAGTCGCCAAAATTATTGCATTTTTCCAAAATTTCACGCTCTGTTAGAATGTGATTTTCTCAAAATTTGGGGATGGGGTGTTTATAGTTCTTCCAGAATCACAATCATAAATGAATTTTAAATAAATTTGTACAATTTCAAGTTGATGGCAATTGTTTTTATATTTTTTTCAAGTCACCAAAATTATTGTATTTTTCCAAAATTTCACGCTCTGTTAGAATGTGATTTTCTCAAAATTTGTGGATGGGATGTTTATAGTTCTTCCAGAATCACAATCATAAATGAATTTCAAATAAATTTGTACAATTTTAAGTTGATGGCAATTGTTTTTATATTTTTTTCAAGTCGCCAAAATTATTGTATTTTTCCAAAATTTCACGCTCTGTTAGAATGTGATTTTCTCAAAGTTTGAGAATCGGGTGTTTATAGTTCTTCCAGAATCACAATCATAAATTAATTTCAAATAAATTTGTACGATTTCAAGTTGATGGCAATTGTTTTTATATTTTTTTCAAGTCGCCAAAATTATTGTATTTTTCCAAAATTTCACGCTCTGTTAGAATGTAATTTTCTCAAAATTTGGGGTTGGGGTGTTTATAGTTCTTCCAGAATCACAATCATGAATGATTTTCAAATAAATTTGAATAATTTCAAGTTGATGGCAATTGTTTTTATATTTTTTTCAAGCCGCCAAAATTATTGTATCTTTCCAAAATTTCACGCTCTGTTAGAATGTGATTTTCTCAAAATTTGAGGATGGGGTGTTTATAGTTCTTCCAGAATCACAATCATAAATGAATTTCAAATAAATTTGTACAATTTCAAGTTGATGGCAATTGTTTTTAAATTTTTTTCAAGTCGCCAAAATTATTGTATTTTTCCAAAATTTCACGCTCTGTTAGAATGTGATTTTCTCAAAATTTGGGGATGGGGTGTTTATAGTTTTTCCAGAATCATAATCCCGAATCAATTTTAAATAAGTTGTGCAAGTTGACGGCAATTGTTTTTATATTTTTTTAGGCTACCGAAATTATTCTGTTTTTCCACAATTCCGCGCTTTGTTCGAATGGGATTTTTTCAATATTTGAGAATTGGGTGTTTGTAGTTTTTCCAGAATAATAATCCCGAATAAATTTCAAATAAATTCATGCGACTTCAAGTTGATTGGAATTGTTTTTATATATTTTTTTCATGTCGCCGACATTACAGTATTTTTTCACAATTCCACGCTCTGTTCGAATGTGTGAATGTGTTTACGGCCGCGATGCCCTCGAGGTTTCGTATGCAATCCCATGTGCGCATCTCAGTGCATGTGGTTGCATACGATAATAATAATAACCGTTTAATAAACTGGCGCTAAAGACTTAAATAAAATAATTTTAAAACAGTTCGATTTTAATTACTTCATTTTACCTGATGGGAAATATAATAATTAATTGTTTTCTGCATTCATAAATACTCTTGATAGATATTATTTACTAGGATAGGACAGAGTATTGTTATTTTTATATCTAAACTCCTCCCACTAACTAGTGATTTAAATTACATGTACTATACAGGGTGTTACAAATTCGATGCATTACCATTGCTATCTCGGTAACTATAAGAGATAGAGAGTCAGTTAAATTATGGCAAAGTTCATTTTAATGCTGAATCATCGTTTGTTAAAAAAATTAAAATTTTCTGACTACTTCCAGAGATATTCAATAAAAACCGAAAACGTGAAGTTTGGTTTTTATTCTTTACGACTTTATTACTGGTTATTTAAAAAAAAAAACAAGAAAAATCTCTTAAGACAGTTTTGTTAGCTCTTCCAGAAAATAATTTTATTTTTCAAATACGACTCTTCGCTATTTAAATACCAAAATCAAGTTTGTTTTTTAAATACGGACTCAGATTTTTTTATTTATTTTTTAACTAGCTTTTCACCTCCCAAAACTAATGAGATGTCACACTTGTCACAAAAGTGTTTGCTATAGGAGTATTTTAAATTTCTTTTTAACAAATTTTCTAGGATTAAAATACGCAACTTTGCCTTAGTTTGCTATAGAAGTATTTGAAATTTCTTTTTGACAAACTCTTCAGCATTAAAATACGCAACTTTACCTTAATTTAAGCAATTTCTATCTTTTATAATTACGGAGATAGCAATACTAATGCATCGAATTTGTAACACGTTGTATATTATTTAAAGATTTTTTTATATTTTTGTAACTTTTTGTAAGCAAGGTTTGTAAAGCATTACCTATTTATTTATCAATACAATACTGTAGATAATAATTTTCCTAATTTCTTACCCAAGGCAACTGCGAAAATTCCTGCCAAAACCGTGAGTAGTTTCATGTTTTTGGTGGTACTGATTTTGGTCGGAGCACGAGCCGGCATTTATAGTGCCGTGATAAGAACTGATAATGATGCGAATTGAATTTGAATATTAGCATAGGCCCACATCCGTACTAACGCTTATCATCTAATTTTCATTCATTAGTGAAAGTTAATTAGAAATAATCAAAGGCTGCTCAATTAATATGGGCCATTAGAAAATGCGCAACATAATTATTACATATGTTTGATGGTTTAAATAATTACATCAGATCGAACAATCTAATCTCTTAGAATGCACTAAAATCAGAGGCTCGTAGCAGTGGAGCCTTTCAACTAGTTCTAGATCGTTCACAGTTTTTGATCCTTTACGTCCAGGAGCTAGTTAAGTCTAGTTAAAGTGGCTATCTGGTTCATATATATCCTCATCGATTAGGATTTAAGAAACCTCTCACAATTTGACCATAAAAATGATTTATAGATAACCTTGGTATTAAATTCTGTCCAAGTATTATGGTACGACTAAAGTATTATTTTCTTGAAAGTTTTGAAAGTTCTAAATTTCAAGGAAATTAATTTTGTAGTCTCTCAACCATTTTTGAATAATGTATGTGTGCCTTTATGTCTACATACTCTGTTAAAAAATCATATGTTATCATAAAATGTTTTTTTTAATCAAGATTTGCCAAATTTTGTAATTTTTGGTCTTTGATTATAATGGATACATCAAATTTATACTTACAAAACTTTTTAGACTTGCAAATTATGAGTTTTTTTTTAATATTAAAAACACCCTCTTAATAACATCAATAATTTTCCACGAATAAATATTAAGATTTAATATTGTAATTGAATCATTCTTTTGGAGGGGTTGGTGGCCCTATTCTGAATTTTCCTATTTCTATAAAATTCCGGGTATGAAGTCGGATTAGTGGTCGGTACCATTCGCCATTGGGATACAATTAATGGCGCTTCTGCGGTAACAATCCCAGTTATACAAAAAAATAAAAAAATTCACACATGTGAAAGGATCTCAGGAATTAGACAAAATGCCTATCAAATATCACTACTATTATTAGGAATAATGATCATTTGTAAGCCATCCAATAGATTTGAAACATCTAGAAAAAAAAATTCACACCAAAAGGGATAAAATAGCCTCTGTAAATTCGGGTAAAAACATTTTCATCGCATCGCGAACAAAAGCTTTTACTTGAAAAGAAATTTCAAAATAGCAAAGCTATAAAAAATCAACAGATAAAACAGGCCATCGTGTAAGTTTCTTCGATTTCAAGGTATAAAGCAAAAACGAAAAATATTTAGTTCGGTTCTGATCGGCACGAAAAAAAAACTCTGTTTTGTTCTCACACAAAAATCGTTTTCGTTTTCGGCAAAAAAAAATTGAATACGTTGTAACCGGATTTTATACAATAAACTTATTTATGTTTTTTTTTTAATTTTATGCTTATTTTTGCAAATTTTCGCGACAAAAATAAGTTGCTTTTTTTTTTTAAATGGGCATATTTTGTTCATATTTCTGCCTCGTGCATAAATTTACATTTTTTGAAAAAATATACTACTATGGGATTAAAAACTTCATTGTACGCTTTTCTAAATTTAAAAATACTTTGCCGAATAACAGAATCAATTTTACATTAAAACGTTTGGAAAAATATTTTGTAGCAAACCATTTTTATAATAATTGTTAATAATATGAGTAACAATGATTTTTTCTATCTTTTTTGTTTTTACTTTGATTAACTTTGATTTTTTTAAATGTGTTTTTGATATATTTTGTTTTTGATGCTTTTCGGCTATTTTTCATCCTTTTAAAGAACTTGCTGTCATTCAGGTCCGCAGTAATACGTAAGTAAAGTGTGATTGAACTCTTTGCAACTTTAAATAAAAGCAAAATTGTTAAATCATTAACACACAATGTATAAACACACTCGAATGAATGTGAATGGTAGATAAGATATAAAACATTTAAAAAATAGCTTAATCATCTCTATTTGTATGATTAAAGTGCACTGAATTGCACTCACAAAACTTGAGTTTAAAAAAAAATTCTTTAAACTGATTTGGTGGAAAAATTACATACATGTGAACGCACATGGATTACCATAATTCTCTCTCTCTCTCTCTCTCTCTCTCTTTCCAGTATGTTGGTGCATGTGTCAGTGCGTACTATATTTCAAAAATAAATACAGGAATTACCATGCAACTTTGATAATCCGAAGAACTGAAAAGTTTTTGGTAAAATTTTGTTCACCGGAAGTAGGTGTTTTCATTAACCGCTTTTTTTTTGATAATTTCTCACTTATGAAATACCAATGAAATTTGCTCATTATACGTCATGTGTCAAAAATTAACCAATCAATTAACACCAAGAACGAAAAATGGCGGTGCAATTACCCTTGACAGTAATTGCTCTGGATAATCAAAATCGCCATGGTTACACCATGTTTATGCATAAACGAACACATTTCTTTCAAATGTCAGATACGTGAAATTGAAATGTCACGATTTGGTACGGCGAGCATATCATCAATCGATGAATTCATTAACGACTCTACTCCTATCAATAATAGATTTCCACATTTATGTATGTATAATATTTAAAATAAATTTTTATATGTCAGAAATTATCTGACAGAATTGCCCCTAAGCAATGATAAATCCTTATAATGTTGGTATTTATGTCCTCCTAAATAGCAAAATTATTTCGTAAAAATCACTGCTCTTGTGCAATTACAAATTACACTTGATAATTTTTTCAATGAAAAATATTAGAAATAAATATTGAAGGCAAAAAAAACGTGGACGAGTTTTGTCGTTTTAAATAATTATAAACTTTTTGATTTTGAAAAAAAAGTTTGTAGTTTTTTGTCTATAATTGTGAAAATATACCTAGATAGATATTTTAGTGGTACTAAGAACACAATCAGTTTTACATAAGTCAGGAAGTTTAACTAAATTACATGTAGAAAATACTGCATATCATATTGAAATCAAATTAGGATCAGAGATAAAAATATAAAACTAAGTTCTAAATATAAATTCAAAAATAAAACGAAATTAAATCTGAAAATTAAAAACAAAATTTAACATTCAACTTGGACAGAAAGAAATATGACCAAAAATTATAGAAAGTTGGGTTTCGATATCGGTAGTATTAAATTAATTCAAGCCATAGGAAGCCTTTTATTTAAGATGTTTTTTTTATAAAACATTTAAAGTGTTCTCGAAATTTCTCATCGATTCTGGCAGCATATTAAACCATTTGGACGGAGGAATTGAAACAATGATTTTTTTCTACTTAATACAATTTGGATCCCCTTTGTTGATTTCAGAGAGTTGTTTTCTAACATTTGTAAACATGAATAGTAAGCACCTTTATCATGTGCATTTAATCTGTGCCACGGCAGAATGAATTATTATACATCACGACATTATCTGTACTCCGAAGTAAAGATTTTTTGATATGACTATGACTCCAAATTTTGAACATTCGTTGTATTTTTATTTGTAAAAAACTTTAACAGGTTTTTTTGGAATTTAAAGATTATACCATTCCTGAGGATGTGATACTCCTATTTTGAAAAATGGATTATGTCGTACAGCAATTTCTGTAAGAATTTTCGGTGTGTGCTGGGCCTTCGGGAACACAATAAGTTTCCGGCCAATCAACTTAAAACGTCGCCATAAATAATCCAAACCCGGTTATTAGGGTACGGGACGGGCAGAGTTTCGGGTGGCATCGCCTCGCCATGGAATCGGACGCACAACCATCGCGGTAATTACTTTAATTAGAAAATTACACATAAAAGGGAAATGCAGGTGCGCGTTTTCCCCGCGCGCGATAAATCATCCGGGCAGGTAGAAAAATATGAATTTCCTAGGCACCGAAGAAAGTCATGAATCTTTCATAAACGAACGCGAAAAAAACACGGGGTTCATGATGTACGGTCATCTAGGACTGGGTCACGAAATCTGATGGCATGCATGCAAATAACTCCTAATTACTGAATTTCCTCAGCGGCACGCGAAGAATTCCACAAAAATAGCCGGAGGGGATTAATTATCCCAGTCGACTTTCACCCAATTTTATCGTAATAATAATTATTATTCGGTAATAATTTATGTCCCTCGCTGCCGTTTACCTTCATCTCGTACGGCTATGGATGACGGGAACGCCATATTCACGACCAGAACTAATCCGGGCAATCCCATAGGATCGGACCTTCGTCTTCCGCGGGCACCACCCTTTCAAAACCGCCCGTCCAACCTTTCCTTTATCACTACATCCATACAAATGTCTCATTCTTTCATTCTATTCCAAACTGGCAGACAATTACAGCCTATCTTGCAAAGAAATGTATTAATCAAACCTACAGGAATGTCCCTTTAATCACATTCTATACATTTGTGAGTTCGTTTTTGGAATGGCAAAAATATTTTTATTATTGTTGCTGCTAGAAGAATTAAAAAATGGTGATGTGGCCATCATGTTACTTTCTCTGATTTGATGGTTAGTTTCATGGTATATTTTCAGTTTAAATATATTTCAAATTTACAGGATCGGATGATATATAATGACGTTTGAAACGTCGAAATTATGAAAGGTGAAAATGATAAATTATACTTTTGTTTACTGAAAAAGTAAAAATATCCTAAAAATACGGCATGAAAAAAGTACTTAAAAAAACCTAAAAAAATTCTGAAAAAATTGTCCTCAAAACAAATCCCAAAAAGCGTATTGAAAAAAGTCCTATAAAAATGTCCTTAAAAAAGACCTGAAAAAATTTCAGAGAAAAAAAAATCCTAAAAAGGCTTGAAAAACGATTTAAGAAAAGTCCTGAAAAAGTTCTTAAAAAAGCCTTCGTAAAATCCTGAAGAAAAGTCCTGAGAAAATGCCCCGAAAAAAGTACTAAAAATAAGTTCTTGATAAAAGAGTCGTGAAAAGAAGATGTGCTTAAGAAAAGTCCCGAAAAAAGGTCCCAAAAAAAGTCTTCCTCTAATATTCTAAAAAGTTCAGAAAGAAATTGTGCCGCAAAAAAACACAAAAAAATTGAAAAAGAATTCCTGAACTAGAAAGTCCTGAAAAAATTGTCCTGAAAATATCTTATAGTGTCTTGAAAGTGTCTTGAAAAAAGTCTTGAAAAGTGTTTTAAAAAACAGCCTTAGAAAAAACCTACAAAAATTGTCCCGAGAAAAAAAATCCTAAAAAAAGCTTTAAGAAAAGTTCTAAAAAAAGTTTTGAAAAAAGTCCTAAAGGAGGCCGTCGTGAAAAACAGCCGCGAAAAAAAAATCCTTAAAAAAGTACTGAAAATAAAGTCTTGATAAAAGAGTCGTGAAGTTGTTTTTTTAAGATTTTTAAACATGAATACTGCCTAATTTTAAGTAAATGAAAGACAAAGTTACGAAAATGCGTTATTTCAGCAGATTAGTTCCAGTTGTTTCAGATTAGGAAATATAAAACAAAAATTGTTTTTTTTGCTTTGCTCTAATTTTGATATTTACTTTGTTTAAAGAGAAAGTAAATTATTTTTTTATAAAACATTTTTTTAGTGATATTATAATGACAGAGTTCTTGTGTTATTCTAGAAAAAATCCCGAAAAAAGATCCCAAAAGAAAGTCTTGGTAAAAAAAAGTTCTGAAAGAAATCTTGCCTCCCAAAAAATTGAAAAAGAATTCCTGAACAAAAAAGCCTTGAAAAAATTATCCTGAAAAAATATCTCATAGTGTCTTGAAAAAAAATCCTGAAAAGAGTACTGAAAAACAGCCTTAAAAAAGTCCTAAAAAATTGTCCTGAGAAATTAATCCTAAAAAGTCTTTAAAAAGCCGCGAAAAAAAAAATTCCTGAAAAAAGTATTGAAAATAAAGTCTTCATAAAGGAGTCGAGAAAAAAAATTCTAAAAGAAAATGCTCGAAAAAAATATCTCAGTGTCTGGAAGAAAAAAATGTTCTAAAGAAACGGGAAAATGAAAACAAATAAATGTTTTCTAAAGGAAATGTCCGTTTAGAGATCCCTAGAGGATTTCAACGACTTCTGAAAAAAAAAAAATGGTGATATGGCAGCCATCATGTTACAAATTATACTTCAAATTCTAATGTTCTAAAGAAATGGGAAAATAAAAACAAATACATTTTTTCTCTGAAAAAATTGTCCTGAAAAAATATTTCATACTGTCCTAAAGAGAGTTCTAAAAAACAGCCGTAGAAAAGTAAAAAAAATTGTCCTGAGAAAAACATCCTAAAAAGTCTTGAAGAAAAGATGTAAGAAAAGTTCTTAAAAATGTTCTGAAAAAAAAGTCATAAAACAGGCCTTCGTAGTCCTGAAAAAAGCCGCCAAAAAAACCCTGAAAAAGTACTGAACATAAGTCTTGATAAAAGAGTCGTGAAAAAATATGTTCTGAAAAAATTGCTCGAAAAAAAAATCTCATAGTGTCTGGAAAAAAAAGTAAAGAAACGGGAAAATAAGAACAAATAATTTTTTTCTAACGTTTTGAGATCCTTAGAGGATTTCAACGATTTCTGAAAAAGAAAATGGTGATATGGCCATCATGTTACAAATTATACTTCAAATTCTAATCATTTTTATCGCCACTTTACTCAAAAACTAATGAAATCGCCTCTAAGGATCTCAAAACGGATATATCCGTCAAAAAAAATTTGAAAAAATATTCCAATTTTGAAAAAAATATTCACGATCACAATACTTTAACGGTGAAAATAAGAATGCAGTTCATTATTTAAAAACATACAAAATGAAATGCCCTGATTATAAATTAAAATAAATTACTTAACACACGTCGATGTATTTTGTGTACGCCAGGCAATATTTTCCTGCAAACAAAAATAAATCTTTCCCATTACAAATGGCAAAATTGATTTTAAGTAAATATGTTTATTTTAAAAACAATTTTCGTTCCGCGCGTCATATCGACGCGGCCGAGATTTTTTTTTAACGCGGGGAAATAAATGTATTTCCGACGAGGTCGCCGGCAATTGTATGAGTTATGGCGCCATAATTCAGCCAAAGAAAGGAACAGTTGGCAGGCCTGGTAGGTGGCCGTCGCGACGCCCAGAGGAGAAAAACCGCAAATTCCGATCAAGTCCGCGCGCTGCGAACCGCCAGCGCCTCCACCGGCGAACCGCGCGAACTTATAACTCACCCCTGGTACGCGAGAGTGTCGAGAGGTGGCGCCACCGCTCATCCCTGCACGCGAAACGCACGAATCGAGAATCTTGATAATGACGGTAACACGTCGAAACTCGTGTCGTGCTTTTTTTATAGATTGACATAAAGATATCTTTACTGACAGTAATATATATTTATTTGGTACAATTTTTATGTTAAAGTAATAGGTATTAATTAACACAAGTTAGGGCCGGTATTATAACGGTCAGTTAAATTTAACTGAAGATTAAAATTTAAATGAAGTTTGGTTATATGCAAAATACATGTAGGACAAATGTCAATTAAAATTTAATCGTCAATTAAATTTAAATGACCTTTATAATACCGGCCCTTAGTTTATTTTCTGAATGTTTAATATGCAGAAGTAGTTATTAATAACACGCTGCCACTTGATCTTACATTCTTATATTTAAAGCTAATTTAAAATTTAAATTCACCTTTTACTGATCTAAAATCAAAATTTTATCGACCGCGCTAGCGGCTTTAAGGATACTAGTGCTAATCTATAATAGTTGATTAAAACAAATACTACGTAATGTGATTGTTAACTTTTAAACTATAAAATGATCAACTTTAAAATAAAAATTAAATTATGGTAATTTCAATTATTTCTAGTACCTACTCATCCAGATTACAGTTAACTATTGTATTCTTAAATGCTTCACGTGATCAATTTTTAAACTTTTTATGTGGTAGATTAGTATGTTAAAAAAAATACTGCGTCCGGATTCGTGGACAAATGAGGGATGTTATCGCCTCCATTAGAGGTACCTTTTTCTACCGAACATCATTAATCATTTGTCATATACGCCCGCCCCTGGACTCGTCTCTATTATCCCTTTGATGGCAGAACGGCTGTAAAATGGTCACTCCACTAAAAATTAAGACATTTAGAAAAATGAGCCTTCGCGCTAGTTTACAGATTTTAATAAATTTATTAACTATTTAATACGGATCACTGTCTACAAAAAAATACCAAATATTATTTTTTTTAAATATTTCTTCGACGCCTAAAATTTTTGGCACCTGTACAATCCTGGCACCTATTTGCGCCACACTTTGCACACTATACTATAATAATCAGTTGGGCTTAAAGATTTCTATAATAAATAAAACACTATTGTTTTGTTTGTAAGGTGTGAGCCACAGAATTTTGTTTTTGAGTTGGCCATGCCTGAGAGAGAGAGAAACATAGCAGTCATGTCTGAGAATAATTCAATTTTTTTAAATCTAATTCAATTGAAGTAATCTAGTCTCATGACGTAATAATATCTCATTTATCTCACAGCCAACTCTGAAACAAAATTTTGTGGCTCACACGATATAACTTTGGAAACAGCATTAAAGATTTATGTTACTACGACCCAATTTTACGCGGGAAATTTGAACTATTGTTTTAAAGCGTTCATATAATAAATCAGTTTTTTTTTTCTTACAGGTAGTGGACCATTTTGGATTAACACCACACGCCGATCAACCGTAAGGGATAACCACGCATTCCGAAGCACCCTCATCAAATGGTAAGTAGCATTATTAACTCTACGTACTGAACACCAATTTCAGTATCACCCCCGCGCATCCAATTAGTGGCTGCGTACCATTAATAACGCAATGGGTCCATCCATATCTGGAGCGATGGCGGCTTGTATCTTTCTAACTAGTTACGCCTTTTCAATGTAGATAATCGTCCTCTGCTCGAATGCCTTATGTCTGCCTAACGGACTGCCCCCCTTTTCCAAATTAACTCCAGATGGAGCGGTTCCGTCCTCGGATTTATCGGGGTGGGGGCCCAGATTAGTTTTACTTCATTATGTAAACATTGGTTTCGTTACTCGGATGAATTTGGAAGTAAAAGATAAGTATCAATGGGAATAAATCTCGATTAGTCTTTTAAATAGGTCGCTGACAAAATGTGTATTAGCAAGTTGTAATTAATAAACTTAATGTAAATTTTGGCCGAAAGACAATAATAATGTAATAATAGTGATATGTCAAAATTGTTTTTGAATTTATTTAAAAATATGTAAATAACTATTAATAAAGATATTCGTATACAGTGCGCGCCTAAAGTATGGAATATATGCAGTAAAACCGAAATTAAATATTTTTGGAAAAAATCCTCGTGTATTTTTTATATTATTTTATAAAACAAAATCGACCTATTCGAGGATTTTTTTTCCAAAAAAATGTATTTCGGTTTTACTGGACATATTTCATACTTTAGGCGCGCACTGTATATTTTTTTTTTATTTCAGTTTAATTTTGGATTAATACAACCAACTTATCTTCTTCAGTAATGTTTTTGCATGCATTAAATATAATTATAACGTTTCAGTTTTTATTCTTAAAAATCCTCCCGGATTGCAGAAACCTACATTAAATATAAATAAAAAATGTAATTTAGTTTTTGTTCTTAAAAATCACTAAGTTGTTGTTTTGCTTGTGGAAAAAAATTCTCACGAATGGTGTTTGGAGCAGATGGCTTTATGTGCGGGCACTTAGTAGAACAAGTTGAAGGAATGTGTAATTGGATCAGTTAATTATTTTATGTAAAAATTTTATTGAAAAATTATTTAGATTCATCCCAGCTGCGATGAATAAGTAATGTTTTTCATTTGCTCGGTGGTTATCACGGCTCAGTATCTTCATTTAATAAAGGTTATGAATACATATGTTATGTATTTTTAATTCGATAATGGTTACTATACACACACTTTTATACAAACCTCACAGAAATTATTAACTTGTTTACGTGTTACAGTTTTAATTATGAAAATAAACATTGGCGTATTTGATGGCAGTAAAAAAATAATGACATTCAAACTTGAAAATGAATTAATTTTATGAGAATTTAACTTCCTCAGCTTCCATTAAAAAAAAACGTGTTTCTAGGTACACTTTTTTAGAAAATTTATTACCCTGAAATTTTGCAGATGTTTTTACCTCCAAAATAAGCATTTATAGCTGAGGATTTAAAAAATACTTATTGGATTTAAAATTATGACTTGAAAAAAAAACATGAAAATTTTTCGAGTTTCTTATATTAAAAAAAAAACCGGCCACTCAACACTTGAGAATAATATGGGCCATTTGGGCAAGTAAGTAAGTAAGTAAGTAATTATTTTATTTACATTTACAAAATATACATATACATAAGAAAAGTGTACATTCGTAATGCAAAACGTCAGAAAGAAATGAAATATATCGAATAAACTATCTAGTAGGTATCGATACCTCCTTTAAAACAAAGAAATCGTGTGACATCTTTTATAGTTTTGAAAAAAAAGTGTATCTAAACTTAAAAAAGTAAATTTTTCAAGAGTCAAAAAACTTAAAATAGTCCGTTAAACAGCTCGCCTTCCCCACATTGCTTACAAATTTCGATCACTTCTGCTGATCGGAAAAATGCAAAATATTTTTTTGTGCGCAAACTTTAGTGTTGAATCAGAATTCACTTTAAAAAAACGATTTATTTTTTATTTTTGAGAAAGTGATCCCCTTAAAAACATGCAAAACAAAAAATTAAAAATACCAGCAATATTTTATTTATTTCTAAGGGAATTCTACATTAGCATCTCAATTTTATTTCTTTTACTGATATTTTTATCTCTCTTACCATTAGGGTCTCGTAAAGTAATGGAGATACATTACGTCTGTAAAATTGGCAGAAATGATCTTTTTACTTTTTTCGTATAAAGATATTTATTTGCCATCTAAAATTTAAATTATTATCCGAATTGGGGCTTTGTTGTTTTTGTTTTAATTTTATTTTGTATTTGCAGATAGAAGAATATAATTATATATTTAAAAGTATATGAATACACACAAGGAGCACAGATTTGAAAGCCGCGTTCAATTTGGAGTTTTCGTTTAGCCGCTACGGCCGATCAAAGTCTGAAAAAATCGACTTTTTTGAAAAATTTCCAACATGTTCATAATGACACGCTCATTTTTTTGCTAATGAAGATGGCTGAAATTTTTTAACGCCAATCATTTTCTCTCGTCTTTCTGATGAAAAAAGTAATACTGCATATTTTTTTAATTCATACTCTTTTTGTGTTGTCACGTTTAACGTATAAACATAAGTTTTAGATCTACTTTCCGCAGCTTCGATATACATTTTTAGTTTTTACTTTCCCCGCACGAAATACGAAAAGTATTTTATTTGCGAAAATTTTAGAATTTGAAGTTTCAATGGAAATTTAAGTTTTGAGGTCTCCTTGATTCCGACTGTTTTTTTAAATATCTGTATGTGTTTGTTCTGTGTCCCAAAAACCACTATAAGTTTTGAAATTGAAATTTATATTTACATTGTTTTAAATGTGAATAATATTACAAAAATATTTTAATAAATATTGAAGATATCGAAGATATGAACATTTTGTGTTTATAAATGTTTTTTATTTCTAAAAAATGTATGTATGTATGATAATAATTACATCAAATTTAGATTAAAAATAAATGTAGAGACCAACATGAATAACTTGCTTGCATTTTTTCCGAAATCCCACCATTTTTTCTAAATAAATATGATCAATATTACAAAAATCCCTCTTATACCATTAAATCGAAGTATTTTCTATACTATATACAGAATTTTATGTTACGTGAGAAGACAGTTTATTCAATTAGTATGAATAAAAAAAAATATCAAAGTTATTGTTGGAAATCCAGTATTCATATTTTCTCCGGTATTGTTTATTTATTTATTTATTTTATGTATGTATATAAACGGCAAACACCATTTTACAATATAATTGATATGATAATTTTAATCATGTGTTGTAATGAATTAATATTTAAAAAAATGTCAAAGCATGAAATCATATTTGAGTTTTGCAAATTTTCAATAAAAAGGTAATTATTATTTATTTCTACTTTACTTTTTACTTTTTTTACTTTTGTAAATTTTAATGTGTGAATACCTAATTTTCAAGAAAAAAGTCACTATTAGTATAAGTATAAATACAACAACTAATAATAATAAAAAAAGTTTTCTATATGGTGCGAACTTAAGCAGACACACTGTATATTTGTCATGTTTCTCGTTTTTTTTTCGGATTTTGAAAATGCTCTCTGTTTACAAATTATTAATTTTAATGAAGATTGTTGCTGCCGTTACTATGCCTTCCATAAATTATGTCAAAGGTTTTTTATTAAATTTTAACTCATGTCACAAGGTGTCACCACATCACGCAGCTGTGACATTTGAGGAAACCATAATGAAAATAAATTGAAAAATTGCAAATTTCAATTCCGTTTTGTTCATTTTGACTTTCTTTTCAATTAATATTGTTAATTTAGTTTTGATAATTGTATTAAAACATCGAGTAAAAACCAAAAGACGCTAAGAATGAACACATTGTTTTAGATCATTTTACTATTTATATTTCACATTTTTGAATAGTGCAAAAATTAACATTTTATTTTGTAGAGTTCATATTACCAAAATGCAAAATTATCATGCTGGGTTTATAAAAGGGTACCGTCTACTTTGTTGGATTCAAAAAAATATTTATTTTTTATTTTGCATTTTTTGGAAGCTGTAGGTTTATAGAATATTGTGTCCAAACGGCAAGTTGATATTTCAAATGGAAATGCTTATAAACGGCGGGCCTAAGCGCGCCACGTACAAAGCAGCACCGTGTGGCGGGGATTTTCAAACGCGTTTTTCTCAGAACAGTGTTTTTTTAAATTGGTGGAAGTGACTAAGCGCAGACGAATGCAGCAATCGATCGATTTTTTCACAAATACTCTAAGGACACACCCGCAAGGTTATGTAGCATGAATTAAAAAAAAGATTTTATATGCAAAAAAACGAGCCGCAAAAAAGTCAAAAATGGTCTTTTTTTCCAAACAAGCGTCATTTTGTTATTTTTCCGAATTTTAAAATTCCATGCTACATAACAATTGCAAATCTAATAAACTTTAACACGTAATGTCGTTTTTGAATTTCACACTATTTTTTCATAAGAAATTTAAGGATTTTAAGAAATAATGTTTAGTGTTTAAGAGTTCGCTACTTTCCACGTTTCCTTAAAAACCCCAAACATATATGGATGTGACACCTGATCAGCACAGTGATGCCAGATTTACAAATTAATCTTAATCATCTGTTAAAACATAGCAATTTAAGTAATTTTTCGTAAGCGATAAAGAAACCAAATTATTGTTTACAATATTCAATTGGAAATTATAAATGATAATTTTAAATGTTTCTTTGTAAATTGTAGGAATTATTTGTAAAACAGTATTTTTCGGAAATTTGTGACAAAAGATTTGGCAACGCTGACACGCAAGCCACGCAAGCGCATTATCTAAAATTCTTAATGCTTAATTTTCGTTTGAACGAAGGAACGAGGAAAGATGCCTCCTTAAAACATTAAACGTTAAAAGTATTATAAACCAAGCATTACTAGTAGATTGTTGAAGCCATAATTGGTGGTAAATTTTTGAATTTGAAAAGTAGACGTTTGTCATAATAATTTTGTTAGAAATTATTACGGCAAAATGTATTTTGGAAGTAAGTGAGCAATTAATATTTTCTGATGTAAGTGTATGCAAAAAAAATAAAAATCAGAATTAATTCTCGAATTATAGGGAACTGTCAACAAGCTGTAGCTGTAAGAGTTTTCTGGTTTTAAGCTGCAGTATCTACAATTTCATTTTGATTATCAAGTAAACCAAATAAACGACCAACTTTTAACACTGCTGTATTTAATATAACATATAAAGTTTTTAGGACAACATAAAAGTTGTGATTTAGTGTGTGGTCCTGTGATTTATCTTTGTGCAAAATCGAGGCATCTGCGAGCATCCGTCGGATGTCAATTGAGGAATCAACTCGTAAATTTAAAGAAATAGCAGAATTAATATGATTTTAGTATAACAGCAATATATAACTTTGAAAGAGAAGGAATAAAAAATGTGTTCACGATAATGACGAAGTCATCTTAATTTTTTCCTACTGGAAAAAATACTTTTTCTGTGTTTAGCTGCAAGAACAATAATTTAACATTGCGTTCTGGTTATTAATCGAAAATAGCACTAACTGATTGTCGATTGCATATGTGCTACAACTTTAAGTTAAGAGTGCGATAGCTTTGCCATGCAAAGTAATTTACCCACTTTTTGTACAAATGATCGACAATCTTCTTCTTCTTGCGTAATTAATGGCCTTGGCATGTATTCCCTATTGACCCGTCGACAGCAATCAATTGTCCAGTTGTTATTATTACATTATGTAATTTTTTTGTAAACAAGAATTACAAATCTTAGTCATAAAGATAAATCAATCTAAGCTTAATATGTACAAAGTTTACATACTTCAATTATGAACCACCACGTAGACACGATCTTCACTAAGCACGATTTTTAGCACAAGCTTGTACAAACCCGAAACATTCCAAGTAGACCAGCATTATCAAACTGGACACACATTCCGAGAATCTCGCAACAACTATTCCCCCATGATGGAGACATTCTAGGAATCAGAAGACGACATGGTGACCCCCTAATCATATTTCAGACAAACTACCAATTTGAAAACCGGGCCCGACCAGATTTCCGCACCACTTCCCAGAACCTCGGGCAATCAAAACCACTAAACTGGATGCCTGACAATTTGAAAATTTCCGCCGGTGTAAATCATCTCCGTCACTGCGATCCGGCAATTAGCATTGTTATAAATTAGAGTCGACGCAACGGAATCAGCATAAACATCAAAATTTCGTAATTTATACCCAGGAGCCGCCTTCTAAATAATAAGCGCGTACGCGTGTGTGTCCTTATGAATATTTATTTTCTGCACATACGAAAGTTATTTATAGTTTGATAATTATTAATAAATATTAATATAGTAAGTGGATATGGATTTACAGTTTGAATGCGTAATTAGATTGGATGAGTTATTGCTCTCGATATACATATTTTATCAAGACAATGTGAACATTTTTGCTTTTTGAATACACAATATATGTAATTTAACGCAACGAGGAAGTGAAATCATATTTCAGTCCTAATTTACGGATCTGTCAGATAACGGCCAATTTGAAATGCGCGAGTGGCATATTGTTAATCATAACGTCACATAATCTATAAAACCTTGATAGATTTAATTTGCTTCGATTAGTCGGCGTTATAAATTAGTTCAATTAGTTTGCAATCGATAGTTTAAAATACTGACTACATTTTAAAGTTTCTATACTAAATTACCATTAAGTAAAAATAAGCATTCAAGCATCATCCACTTTCAATCAATAAATCATCAAGTTGTTATACGTAGCCTTGGTTCATTTCCTCATACGTCAAAAGGCTATACTATTCTTAATTTGATGGCTAATTTTACGGCTTCGTAGGTAATATTATTTGTCAAGCGAGAAAGTGCTTGTTTGCCACATAATGTGCAGATTTTTGGTCGATTAATTATAATACAATTAATATTATCGATTATTGGTTTGAGAAAAATTAGAATTGTCAGATTGTTGTGTTTGAATTATATAAATTTTTTGTTGGCATTATAAAGTTTTTATTCGTGAATAAGCAGTACGTTAACGCATTGACTACCAAGGCCTTACAAACTGCATTAGAAAACTACTTGTATTCTCGTTGTTGGCAGTCAAGTTTCGAAGTTTCGAAGTGTTCAAATATTTCAATCCCAAAACCCTTAACAATTAGGGATTTGAACTTTTTACCTCTAACGGCCGGTTCCATAATCTGATTAAATTCTCTTTTAAACACAAAAGGCGCCTTTACTTCATAAAAACTGTTCCATAATTGATTTTTAAACACCACTTTACCGAAAAGTCTCCTTAACCGTAAAGGCCCGAATTTCGTTCATTACGCATTCCAAAGTCGACTTTATTGCGAACGTAACCTCACATTTAGTTAACAGCTCGTGTCAGTGTGTGTCTAAAATGGAAAGTATGGAAAGTTTAAGTTCAAGCTCATCATCAGAAGACGAAATGTTTATATTTTTAAGACGGCCCAAAAAATATAGAAACAGTGAGGATTGTTTTAATAAATGTAACGATGTTGAATTTTTTGATCGGTTACGTCTAACTAAACCCACAGTACTAGCACTGATTTTTGTTTTATAAAGGAGGACGCATATTACCAATTACAAGACTGATCTTGACGTTGAGATTTAAATTTATACATTTATCAACAGTAATTTATTTTTTTATATTGATTTCTTTAATTCTGCCTCCTTACTTGGAATTTCTAGATCTTAAATCTCTTTTCGTGATCTTTCACCCTCCGATTTTGCTTCTTCCTCGTCCACGGTTTCACTTCAACGTCGGTCGCTTTATGTCCGTAGTAAGCCTTCTTGTCCAGTACTACAGGGTTCGTTACACCAGGCCGTAACTTTTTCTCAAAATCCGTTCACTTTCGGATATTTGACTGAATTTTTGAATTTTTCGCGGTATTTCAGTGATACCAACAGAAATATATTTCGTTCAAGAGCACTTTATGTAATATGGCCTTTGTACACAAGGACACAAGCGACTAAAAGCCGGCTTTAAAGTATTCTTTTCGAAAAAGTTCATTTTACGTAAAGGAGACTTTTATGTGATATTATGGAATCGGCCGTAAACCTCAAGACGAAACTTAAGATGCGCATACTGAGTTGCTGTAATGATAAATTAACATCAAACTAATGTATTGGCAAGGTAAAAAAAAATAACATATCTCAAACATATATCTCCAGAACCAAGCCGTAACATCAAAATAAAATTCAGACACAGTCGAGGAACATTAACCTTTCATTTAGTATCAAAGATTCCGGGCTATGTACATTTGGCCTAAATGCAAGAACCTTCTTTCATGTGTTCGGTGCTCTTAAGGCTAGCTAACATTCTGACAAATCAGAATTCAAAACTTCGAAAATTCGAAATTTAAAAAATTTGCAGCTTCGAATCTTCGAAACTTTGAAAGCTGGTGCACAATACAAAACATTCGAAACTTCAATCTTTAAAGATTTTCTGTGAATCTTTGACTCTTCGAAGCTTCGAATCTTCGGAATTGCAAATCTTTCAGTCCTTCAAACGGAACATTCGGTATATGGTACATGTAAAATGTTCATCAAACCAAAACTATACATTTTAGCTGATATACACGTATTTACCTTAACCCGCCATTGGTGATGCAAATTTAATGGTGACGCCGGTCTCACGCACCGGGGTTTTCAACTGAAGATTTTTCGAAACGTGTTACTAATAGTTCATGTTTTTTTTTTTTAAATTTATGCTCTTTGGCAATAAAACAAAGATATTTAATCAAATTAAACTCTACAATGCGGCAGCTACTCGAAATTGCAACAAAAAACAATAATGGAGAATAAAGTTATTCGACACACCCGGTCTCACAGACCAGTAGGGTCACCATTGGCGGATTAATTTAAGTTTTGCGCTGAATAAAAAAAAATGGTGTCACCATCAAAATACATAATTTCGTTTCTATTACTATTTGTTTCCCTGCAAACTCTACCATATCAATGCTTCAGTCAGCGGTTAGTTATAATAATTCAACTTTAATTTCTTCAAGTATGTGTTGTAAAAAATATTCCGATGGGTCGGTGCGATATAATCACATCGTTAACTTCTTAATTTGAAAATGTACGTTCGTCGTCGCGTAAGTGTAACGGTTCCCATCACCATTTCCTTAATAACAGTGATTGTTGGGGCTTTTAATTGCGTTAATTTTTATGGCGGCCCTAAGTAATTGCTAAATTGTATAATTAGAGGGAAGAGGTGTCCCGAGGCGGCGATAACTAAGTGAGGGCCGAAGTTATGGGAACTGTTGAAAACGCATGAATTTTTCATGGCGTCGGTTTAAAGTGCACAATCCGTTTAGACATAAAAATTCTCACTAGGGGTTGTATTTTTCGGCTTCAAACAAATCAACCTCTTCTACGTTATGAGCATCTTTAACATCAATGCGATTTTGTCAATGTCCAGATTAACGAAACATAATCCATTCCAAATCAGATTTCTCTATATATACAGAAATAATGAATATGTGATTAATTATGGCGAAAATTATCCATAGAAAAGTATCTCTTATTTTCCCAATATTAGATGATTTTTCTTTGATCCAAATACGAGGGTATTTATGACTATAAATTTATTGTAGCGAACACATTTTTAAAGACAGAAATATCTTAGTATCACCGTTATCGTTTTCTGTTGTACCTTTTTATCGAGGTAAAAAGGGGGGACGTGATAAGTTATTATTAATCCAATCGATTATCGGCGAAATCTGGCCGGAATCCCGGGGTCGGGGTTTTTATTCGGGGCACGAGATCGCGCGGTGCACCCCAGGGAGGGATTTCGCCGGCGTTTGATATTTAGGAGGTCCCGAGGACTTCTGCCTGCCTTCTCCGGAAGGGAAGCTGCTGCAGTCGCGTGCAAAAACAAAGCGGCGCCTGAGTCAGCTTAAATAAGTTTTCCAAGAGGAAAAACCACCCACTAACGTAATTCACAGCACGGCACAAATACCAAAAGACTTCAGAATGTCTCTGTTCACTCTACTTCCGCGAAAAAAATAAATACTAATTTGAAACTTTACAAGTTGTAATTATGCTAAGGATCAATGTGATAAAAAATTGGGTTTTTACTGATAACTTATTCTTCGCCCTCGAACCACCCGTGGCGTTGGGGGTAGTGAAAGTCTCTACCTAAAGCGTGAAATCGTCGGGATTCCTTTTATTCATTTTCAAAAGAAGAGAAAGTTTTCCAGGCAGAAATTGCGTGAATTTTAATAACAGTAAAAGCGGATTCCTGGCCGGCCCGAAACTGTACTCTCCCGTACTTTGATGGAATGATAAATGTGCGTGCTCGCAACGTGCAATTACAACATTTACATAATAATTTATGAAATATTCATGCGGCAAACTGATACCGTTTGATTACAATATTTAAGCGTAATTCCGAAGACTTCATTACTTACTCCGAGGATCCTCGCATGCGTGGGTGTACTCGATTACACCCCGGATCACGTATGTAGATAAATGTAAATGCATCATTTACACGATCAGATATTGAAGACAAGTTAACTCCTTTTCCACGAAGGAGAAGACTAATTACGGGCTGCTACCGTCCCGCCAAAAACAATGCCGCATAAATCAACCCTCGCGAATAAATGAAAAATTGTAACGCGGATTTAATGGGCCGGATTACCTTCCACCCCGATTAATTCTAAATCAACCTGGGCCCGTTAAAATTCAATCAAAGCATAAATGTTTAATTTAAAGGAGCAAGAATTATAAATGAAATGTACGAAAATGATGAAATTGATGAAAAACACAATTTTTGACCGAAATCTTGTACCTAATACATTAACTACACCAGATGACTCTAATTGATTAAGATAATTTTTTTTAGTGTTGGCTACGATAAAAAAATACTTTGGGAACACTTATTTTAATTGTAAATATAAAAGTAAAGCTGTAATAAATGTTGCTTTGGCAATTAATAATTTGCACACAATTTCATCTTAAAATGGTTTTTACTTTTTTGAACAATAGTTATTTGTTTAACAAGGCAATAAAGTGACAGATTTACGGACGCGGCTGGAGTTTCACCGCCGAAAAATAGATGGTAATGTTAAACAAATTTCCGGGCGACTTCTATTGGTCGATGCGGCGTGTCATCTGATTGGTGAAATAACATGACGTAGTCTCACCTGATTGGCTCATTACTTTTACAGCCTAGGCATAAATAAGCATTTTTAAAACCTAGTCCGCAAAAGTGATATTTCACGGCCTAAAAGCATATATATATTTTCAATTGTACGACACTGTGCCCGTCCATCTACGTCTTACATCTCAGTATATCCAACTCCTTTGATGCCAACTTCATAAAAGTCTCATCAATTACTTGTGATGGGAATATTTATGAGAAAAAAATTATTCGACGTTTTTGTCACAATCTTCGTTATTACTATCATCAAATTCAATAAAACATAGTTGTATGTCGAAACGATTGTTGCATTTTATTTTGTTTCAACTTTTATATAGAGCTTCACTAAGCAGTAAGATTTATAGAGAAATGAGACAAAGTTAGAGCAATCAAGATGAAAGAAAGAATTTTAGCTTTAGGGCACATCGACGATCATCTGCGCAATAAGGTAAAAAAAGAACATTAAGTCCTCATCAAATTGCAAATCTAATTAAAATTACGTTTTTTTTATTTTTGTAAAAATAATTCGGAAAAAAAGAACATTAAGTCCTCATCAAATTGAAAATATAATTAAAATTACAACGTTTTATATTTTTGTATAAACAATTCGGTTCATTTTTCTATTATTTATTTAACAGCACTCTTAAATAAACCATATTTTAATAACATGAATTAACGATGCATATCGCTACTGGTTTTGAAAGAAAAAATATTTCCCTTTATTACAAATAATTACTACATACTGCATTTTTAATTCTTCCGCAATTAATTAATTATTCCGTGATACAAATCTGTATACATTTTCAGAGTCATTTGAATAAAACACAACTGATTAATTACTGCGTTGCCATTTAGCCGTGTTCTGCGGAAGACGCACCATTTTCGTGTAATTTTTCAAGCCGCATTCCCCGGCCAGCGATTCGTGTAGATATTCAAATTTCAACACGTCAAATTTTTTTCCGGGATTTTGGAATGTTAAATGTTTGTTCTACCGCGAGCGCAGTCCATCATACTTCCGATCAATGGATGCTTAAACCGTTTAAGTCGAGTTTCTAACTACGAGCTAATTAATTTTCCCTAAGATAAGGAACGCTTATTTAAATCGATTTTATTGTAATTAATTATAAAGATTTTTTTTCTTTCAATTATATTTGTCTTTATTTCATTTTTATCGCGACAAACTTTTAATTTCACTGGAAGCCAAAAAAAAAATGGTGAGGTGACCATTATGTAACGTAACGTATGAAGATAATCGATTCATTCGATTATTAAAATAATCTAGAACTCATTTTTATAATTCGAAAGATTCTTTCGAATGATCGGTACTCGAATAATAATTCGAATGATCGGTACTCAAATAATAATTCGAATGGACGGTACTTGAATAATAATTCGAATGATCGGTACTCAAATAATCATTCGAATGATCGGTATTCAAATAATCATTCGAATGATCGGTACTCGAATAATAATTCGAATGATCGGTACTCAAATAATAATTCGAATGATCGGTACTCGAATAATAATTCGAATGAACAGTACTCGAATAATAATTCGAATAAGCATTCGAATAATCATTCGATTTATTCGATAAAAATATTTAATTCACGATCATTGGAATTATGAATAATAATCGATTTTAGGATTAATTGTAATGGCCATTCGATTGAATAATCGATACTCAGATTAATTCGAAAAATCATTCGAATAAATAATCGATTTTGAGATTAAGTTGAATGATCATTCGAATGAATAATCGATTTTCAGATTAATTCGTAAAATCATTCGAATGAATAATCGATTTTGAGATTAATTTGAATGATCATTCGAATGAATAATCGATTTTCAGATTAATTCGAAAAATCATTCTAATGAATAATCGATTTTGAGATAAAGTTGAATGATCATTCGAATGAATAATCGATTTTCAGATTAATTCATAAAATCAATCGAATGAATAATCTATTTTGAGATTAATTTGAATGATCATTCGGATGAATAATCGATTTTCAGATAAATTCGAAAAATCATTCAAATGAATAATCGATTTTGAGATTAAGTTGAATGATCATTCGAATGAATACTCGATTTTCAGATTAATTCGAAAAATCATTCGAATGAATAATCGATTTTGAGATTAATTTGAATGATCATTCGAATGAATAATGATTTTCAGATTAATAGAAATAGTAATCATTCGATTATTCAAATCAGTCGATTATGTCCATCACTAGTTATCTATGCTGAAGAAAAAAAATGAAACACTTGAAATTCGTGAAATATCGACCATTTTCAAACCGCCATAACTCGGCGTATTTTCAATCGATTTTGATGAATCTTTGAGAGCGAAAAACTTTAAAGTATCTTCTTTAAAGTCATGCATGCGACCTTAAGCGTAACCCCTTCCGACCTCCTCTAGCACCCCTATGACAAAAAAATGTTTTTTCAGGAAACCATGTCCAACTTTGACGATATCTACGGAGTTGGAAAATTTTTGTCGACTTGATCCACCATAAAGGCATTAAAATTCGATCAATTCCCTATGCAGCACTCAAAGAACGAAGTTCCTACGACGATTTGGCACCAAGTTATGGGTATTTGAAAAAACAATGCATTTTGAGGTTTCCAGAAAAAAACTTTTTTTTTCACAAGGCGCTAGAGGGGCGCGGAAGCGGTTACGCTTAAGTTCGCATGCATTACTTTAAAGAAGACACTTCAAAGTTGTTCGCCCTCAAAGATTCATCAAAATCGATTGAAAATACGCCTAGTTATGGCGGTTGGAAAATGGTCGAAATTTCACGAATTTTAAGTCTTACATTTTTTCCACCAGTGTATATACAGGGTGTTTCTGAAAAATTTTGTAGCATAATTTTTCAGCAAAAATTAAGGGAGGGATATATTTTTTTGTTCAAAACCCCTTCCTCTCCAAGTTACAGCTCTCTAAAGTTAATGGGAAAAATTGTTTTTATTTCAAATATCCAATATGGAAGAATTTAGAAGAATAAAATTTGGCAGATAGCTGTTGAAAATAATGATCTAAAATTGCATCAAATTATTATGCATAGCCGATAACACCACCAGTGGGGGTTTATGCTTAAAATTAGCGTAGCACGAAAAAATAATCGTAAAATTTGCACAGGAATAATTTTTTTTTTAATATTCTGCTGCGCCGACAACTTTGTTCTGCCTAATTATCTCATAATTATATTATCTTTTTCCTATCAACACTTATCTGTTTGATGATTTGAGGTGAAAAAATCTTCATTTGTCACATTACCATTAATTTCTTCATCAGCAAGGTTTGATATAGTGTGGAAACTATCTGGTTGTCCTTAAAAATTGGCGCAATATAGAGCAAATATTATTTTATTCATAACCGTATATGTAATATTGACATTTCTGACATTTCAAAAGTTGGGAAATGTCACATTACTGATCGCTACTTCCTGCCCTCATTTTGTCACATTACTGACCGCTACTTCCTGTCCTCATTTTATCACATCACTGGCCGCTACTTCCTTTCCTCATGTTCAGCCCGCATTTTATGAACTGACTAAATAAAATTCAGTTGATTTGCCGTCAATGCTATTTCAATTTGACAATTTCATGCATTTCTCAAGGCCTTCCGCTACGAAGTTCAACTTCAATCTTCTGAAATTGCTTTAAACCACATGACCTTGGCAAACCACAGGTCTGTAGAAGTTTCGTAAAAGTTTTCGTCGCACTGTCCTCAAGTCTGAAACAAAACTTGAAAGCTCGTTGCTCATTTTTAGAACGCATTCGAATCATCCGAATCATGGGAAGAATTGCACGGACCGCCAAATGACTCTAATAAGTTCAAACTTGTACTGAAGACGTTGACATAATTTTGATTGGGATTGTGTAATTTCTGATTGTTTTGGATCTCCATTGATTCTGTTCTGAAAGCAGACATATCTATTTTTGTTTAGTCACTCGGACCTTTCGGATAATGAAAGTGATCTTCTTGTCTACTGACTGTGTCTCTATTTTGTTACTTGGATAGCTTCAAATTGGTCTGGAATCTGGAAATAGTTCTTCAATATAGTTACTCCATCTGCTCAGCTTAAATTTTGTTTCCACAATTATATGGCAGATATTGTCTTAGTAAGTTTGTTATTTTTCAATCAACTGTTGGTATCTTTTTACAGCCTTCTAATATTGTAAATTCTGCATTGAAGTATAAGGCTTTTGCATTTCTGATTCTTCTTCTCATGAAGTTGTATTAGTTTTCAACTCTTGTCATTGTAAACATTTCCCACTACATTTCTACTTACATATCACATTTTGACGGTGGCGGATCATTTTGTTCTGTTTTGAAGGATTACCATGTTGAAGCTTTTGATTGTCTGCAGTGGTGGCTGGTGGAACATTTTAATGGTAGAGCCACTTAGCCTACAATATGTGCCTTTTTTGAGGAGAAAAACGAACGATAATTGTAATTGAAAACCTTTACAGAAGGATTAAATAAATCAAATAAAATCCTTGCTGAGCTTGAAATTACTGGTAGTGCCATGGCTCCTCTGCTCTACATAACGAGCCGCCCCTGATTGACGTGAAATTTCAGCAAGCGGAGCGGAATAGGTGAGATCAAAATTTATTTGATTGCTTTTTATTGTTTAGTAAAAATATGCCTTCTTATTATTTGACACGCAGAACTTGCGTGTTTAAAGTATAACATGATAATAATAGCAGATCAAATTTCTAAAACTCTGCATACATCTTCAATAATATTATATGACAAGCACGTTTCATGCAGAAAATAATAATAATGATGATGTACAGCACAAAATGGAAAATTAGCCAGACACTTTCAATGGAATTATTCTACTGGTAGACAGTATCTTCATGCCCAAGAAACTGGCGTAAGTGATAGAACGTATATAAGTGAGCTCCGCTTATATAATTGTATTCCAAATGATGGTAAGCTTCTGCGTATGTTTATTAATTTTGGGGCTTTATTTTACAATTTGTTCAAAGATGGATGATTACTTACAAAAGGGACATATATCATCGCTTGATAACTGGTACTCCAGTCCGCATCATTTTTACTGTTAGGAAACATGTAAGAGATGCCGAGTTTTGCGAAAGATAAAATGGAAAAAGGTGAAGGGGAAATTCACAACAGACCGACAAAATGATGGCTCTAAAATCGCTAGACAATATAGAGGTGGTTATGCTTACGACTCATAAAAACGAAATGATACAATGTGCCAAAGATTCAAGAAATGGCAAGAAAACCAGTTTGCATTAGTCTCTACTCACTACAACTCCAACAAGAAATCCATTGACAGATTAGAGATGATGCTCAGTTCAGTAGAATGGGTGAGAAAATAACCATCGGCGTTTGTGTCTCTAGAAAGTAATGAAACCATGTCAAATTCCAAAAAAAACATCCATTGTGAAATGTGAAAGTTCGGTAGAGGAGGCTAAGAAAGAAAACAGTGACACAATACTTGCTTCCTCTATACGAGTAATAAGTGTATACTCGGTTTTTTTATTGACCAACCAGATCTGGTGTTTTTTTTATAATGTTAGATATTTGGTTGGATACTCTGGTTGTAATTCTTACTTTTGCCTTCAAAATGAATTTGAGATTATATTTTCCACATGGTTGCCATGTGTTTATCCTATCATAAAGAATAAAACAAAAAAATATTGTCAATTTTAAATTAAGTTTAAAATGTTTAAGATAAGATAAGATAAGAGTTTATTGGTCTTGTGCATTATAGTAACAATATGAGACACATCAAAATAAAAAGTAGCTTACGTCAACTAACAATTAGATAAAATAAACTAAAATAAAATAACTTAAAAATAGCTTACCACAACTCAACGTTTGAAATCTGCTAATTTTTCAATAAATGTTTCTGCATTATTGCCTTCGAAGGTTGCATTTTGTTAGATATAAGATTTTTGTACGCATTTCCAATATATTTCTTTGCAGTATTGGATATAACTTTAATTGTTTTTATTACCACTTTTCTGTCAAATAATTATTCAATTGCAACAAGACATTCATATATCAATGTCATTACATGACAAACATGGCACCCAAATAATCAAAGAACCTAAGAAAAATAAATCCCAAATCTAGTTGGCCAATAAAAAAAAAACGAGCACAGTACATCCTGTGCGGTTATGGAAACGTGTGAGCATTTCTCTTTCTTAGCCACCTTTACGAAAATTTACGAATCGCCACATTTACAAAAGATAATAAATAAATATGATTTTATATTTTCTACTGCAAATCTTATAAAACAATAACATACCTTGGACATTGTATGGTAAAACAGCGAAGCACTTAATATACCAATTGTTTATTACGATGTAGATAAAGCTAATGCACGATCAAAATACAATTATCTGACACTAGTTTATTCCCTGCACCATAAACCCCTCATCAATTTTCTGTTAATTTCTATTTAATTAAGCCATGAAGGCAGTTAACAAACAATTAACTTTTTATCACACTCTGCAATCACTGCTATTTTTATAATGGCTCCAAGGGTGTACTTACAGCGGTTAATGTGCGCACCATCCCCCTTCTTCGACACAAAATCTCACCCCATTTCCCTCACCTCCTTGTACTCACAGATCACGTTATCCCTGGTTCGTGTGAATCTGTATTGGTATGTCTTTACATACTCGAATATGTATTTTTCAATAGATGTTTATCGTTACAATAATAATTGGTGAGTGAAGAGTGATCTTTTTTATAAGCTTGTACTGTGATTTTTTGTAAATATATATATATCTAATCTTCTTCAATACATCTTTATCGTTTTTATAAGCTTTCTTTTGAATATGCATATCTAATCTTTTTTTAATATGAATGTTAATTTCTAAAAATGCGTATGTGTATAATATCTTCAAGAACTGAAGTGAGAGTGATCGTTCTGTGTAGACATTATATAAATTTGTGTGGTGGATGTGCAGGTCTAAGTAGAGACTTCCAAATATCTGGTGTCACATGGGGGTTAAGTTTGCGCAGAGTGTGTAAGTAGTCGGAAAGAACGCCATAACAAATATCCGCGACGAGTCTGTGTCTATATTTACATTCTGTTCACGCGACGCTCGCGCCCCCTCTCTTGAATTTTAATATGATCACTGCGCAATGTGACACGAGATATTTGGAGGGCTCTATGTATCTTTTTTAAAACCGGATCGTGTAATGTAAAATTTCCAAAAACCTGTTTTACGAAATATCCCTAATTTCTTTTCACATTTTCGTGGTTGTAATATTGTTAAATTCACAATGCCATCTATTGTCAGCGATGAGTAACAGGAACACCATCTAGTGGTTTTTAACGGCACTGCGATAAGAATGAAAATTTTCTCGAAAGAAAAAATACTATTTTTTTACAAAACCCCTTGGGCGTTTGACGAAAAAAAATAAATGGTCACATTACTCATGAATAAATGCTAATATTTTTCTATGCGCTAATTGTTGAATTTGTATATATTATTTTAGCAAATTTTATTGTGGGTTTGTCAAAAAATAAATCATTTCTCTGCGGTGAATCAGTTTAGTTCTACACATTTCGTTGTAAATCCGGGTGTATATCTGTGTGGTGGTTTTGCTGGAAGCACAAAACGGCAACACTCAAGCTTCGATTAGGAGAGAAGAGGCCGGTCCTCGGTCTTAAATCGATACAAACCGCAAACACGTCAAGGCTCCTCAATCCTATGCACACGGGCTTCCGCCAGTTTTCCCCCAATAAATCATCCCTCCGTGAAGCTCGCTGAAATTAATCCTCGGGAGCATCGAAATTTCAAATAATGTAGTGTCACGTTCTTAATTCATGTGGATTATGTAGTTTGTTGTAAATGTGGGTATATCTAAAGGATTTCGTTTACACGAGTTATGCTACGAAAATATCCTGCATATTTGATATGACTTCTGGCTGATGAAATGAGTTTACTATGTTTTTTTCGGATTGCATATTTGATATGGCTTCTGGTTTTTTATGATAAATAATATGGCTGTTTTTTTTTCGGAAAGAAATTAAAGTTTTTTCTTCCTGTCTCAATTATTATTATCTTTCTAAATTCTATGTTAGCTATAAACTAATAACAAGGGTGGGAAGACCTCGGTCAGTACAGCTCCTCTACTCACTCGTGGCTGGTGGGGGTAAAGTTGGCGCAGAGAGAAAGAATTCGAAGACAACGAGATAACATATCCCCGTGTGTCCGCCAATGGCGGCTCGTGGAATATGTTGAT